>JBAMCI010000035.1:14310000-14755000 GCA_037075265.1 Drosophila nigricruria
CTCTAGCGCTAAAATAATGGGAGATATAAATTTATAACTGAATTTCGAAAACGTTTAAAGTCGATAACTGTAAAATGATCAAATTTATCGATTTTTTGAAAGAAACTTGATCTGCGCGTGCTATACACGGATCTACATAAAAAATTTCAAGTCACTAGCTCTTATAGATTCTGAGATCGACGCGTTCACACATACGGACGGACGGACAGACGGACATGGCTATATCGACTCAGTTCGTCGAGCTGATCAAGAATATATATACTTTATAGGGTCTGCCACGCCTCCTTCTGCCTGTTACATACATTTTAACTGATTTCCCATTTTCAATGGGTTCAGGGTATAAAAATAAAACTAAATGTAAGCAAAACATCAAATTTGAATATAATACAAATATTTAATAAATAAATATAAATATTATCATATACTTAATTTAAATTGACTTGACAGAGAACAAAATAGTAGAGTTTAGCTCTAATGTTGGCTGCGCGTCCCATTGTATGCGCGGGTTGCCATCGCACCTATACCAAACCACCCAGTGGACCTCTTCGCCTCTCTGTGTGTTTCTCACTCTCTCGCCTCGTGTCCTCTCTTAGACGGTTGCTCTCGCCGCAAGAGGCCCACGCCGCCAGCGCCACGGCGAGAGCATAATATGGTGAAGCTGTCGGCGCTGCCTGCCGTTGCCGTTACCGTTTCAGTCTCAGTCGCAGTCTCAGCTGTCAGGCGTCTGGCAAAGCTGTGCTTAGTCAAATTTCGGTAACGGAACCTGGTCGTCATCGCCGTCGTCGACGTTGCAGTAAACGTAGACGCCGACGTCGTATTGCCGACACGAACACAAAGCGAAACGAATCGGAGTTGAAGCGACACACGACGTCAGCGTCGCTGCCCAGTTACCATTCGAGCCTCTGTCGCGCTCGACTTCGCTGCAAGGAATATAATTGTAATCAGTTGTGTATAGGACACACGCGTGTGCGCATCGACTGGTTCCTTCCTAACGAAAGCATCAACATCTAACTGTTCCGCTAACGGAAATTGGGCTGCTTGGCGGTAAGGTTGCGCGGCTTGTGCTCAACTTGTATTTATCTGCTGCTGTCTTAATTGTTGTTGCTGCTGCTGTCAATTGTTGATTGTGGCTCTTGTTGTTGCTCCATTTGTAAAACTTCTTATAAACGCGCGTTTAATTTTTGCGTAGCAGCGTAAACGAAAATTTTTTCCAGCTACAGCTGCTGGCGGTGCCACGGCCGCAGCTGCTTGTTCTGCTGCTGCTCTGCCAACGTCGCAGTTGCTGCTTCCGACTGCGCTGCTGCGCTGTCCGAGATAAAGGATATGCCCGGATCTAAAAGATACAGTTTTTTTTTTTCGCCGACTTGTGCAGGCTGCTTGCTTGGCTTTTTGCCGTGTCGCTTCGTTCCTAAGCGAACTTAAGCAGCAACAACACCACCGACAACAACAACAACGACAACAGTTAAGAGAAAAAAATTACAATGTGTGTGCGTGCGGGTTGGATAGCAGAGTAAAAATGAGTGACAAGTTGGCAAAAACCAAAAATGAACAAAACTGTGCGCAACTATGCAAATAAATTAATAAGCCAAAGTCATTACCAAATTAAAATAAGACACGCAAAAGCAAAAGGCAGGCAGCCAGAAAAAAAATAAATAAAAATAAAATAAATAAAAATAAAGGAAGAGTCAAAACGAGGACCTTGTCAAGTGCGTTGCGTTGAGTCGAGTCGAGTGTGGAAAGTCAAGAGGTTCTGGGCTTGGAGTGTCGGAGCTGCTGGCATGCTTTGGGGTTAACTCGTCCATCGTTCTCGTCCTCGCCCTCGTCGTCCTCGTCGTCGTCGTCCACGTCGTCATCGCCGCCAAAGGCATCGAAGGTAAATATATACGTAGCACAGCCAAGCCAAACAAACTAACCTACAAAGTAAACAATAGCGTTACGCTACAAATGCAAATTTATTACCTACACACACACACTCACACCTATGCAACATTTGGAGTCCAACTTATTTAACCGTTGCACAGTGCCACAAATATCACTACGAAAACACTTCTCAATAGTTTGAGCAGATATAGAAAGGCTTAAAGCAAGATTATTCTCAACATATTTTAATACAAAATATTTTAGTGAGAAATAACAAAAACAATAATTAATTCATTATATTTGCCATTTAAATTAATTTATTCATAGTTTTCGCATTCTATTTATTATTTTTATTTATTATAATTATTTTTATTTTTATTTTATTTGCAGGAAAAACTCTAATTGGAATTTGTAATATACTCAAGATATTGAACATTAAATATATAAATTAATATAATTATTTATAAAACATAATATATTTATGTTATTTATTTATTATATTATAGATTATTTATTACATTTATTCTTATCTTTCAATAAGGTTTCAAGCATATTTTTTCTCTTACCAAATTGACTTTTACATTACTTGTAATTTATAACCACTGTGCAACTTTCACTGCCATAAAAAAAAGCCGTAAAACCAACGAGCATGAAACAAACTCTGAAATCAAAATGAATTCGAATACTCTACCAAAGATTCAAGCGAAATAGAAGTAGAAGAACAAACTAAGATAACAATAGCCAAAGCTCTACATATATGTACCTTAAGTTACCTATGTCTGCCTGTCTGCCAGTCTGTCTGTCTGTCAGTCTGTTTGTTTGTGCATACATTTTTTATCGCATGCGATTTATTCAACTAGGCACACACTTACACACACTCCCAACTCCCTATCAAACATAAATGAATACAAACCCAAACACAAACACAAACACAGAAGGCACGTCTACAGTGGGCGTTGTTAGTTTGCATACAAATGCCAAATGTGAATTGTCAGGTGGAAAATCAAAATTCTGACAAAAACATGTTTACATGAGAGCTTCATATGTCCATTTTATGGAATTTATTTGGTTTATTGAAATGCGAACATATATAATATATATAACATATATTTTTATGTATATAATAATATATATATATAACATTTAACAATTCAAAAATATTTATACCTAATATAAGTATATATGTATATAACAATATTCTCTATATACCAAAGATTCAGGTATATGCGTTGTAGTCTTAAGCGAAGACCTCAGCTCACATTTAAATATGCTAGATTGATAGCTTGTAACTATATTATATATTATATTATTATAAAGAAAATAGCTGGCATACCTGTAATAAAAAAAAAGTGTGTTAAAATATATATGGCAACATCAAAATCTAAACTTATAACAAGAATAACACAACACAAATCTGACAGCAAACTAAGGCATCAGGCATAAATACTAAAAACAGTTCACTGCACTAAAAGAAGACGTCGAAATATATTGGCCAGAGAAGTTGAAAAACAATTTTTTGTTTTTGATTTATTATTTTTCACCAGATATAGAAAATGCTTAAGCAACCACATAAAAGCAGAGAAAGCTGGCTAATAAATACACAAAAATATAAATATATAAAATATAATTATTGTGCCGACAAATTCATTTTATTTAATTAAATTTAAATATTTAATGCATGCGAAACAAATTTATTTTCATTTTAAAATAATTTTAAAAAAAAAAGCTTTTGGCATTTTTAATAAATAGAAACTATTTTCACGCAAATAAATATTTATTGGTTTTTTTAATAATTAAAAGTGTGAAACCGAAAATGTTGTTAATGCTTGAATGTGCATAAATCTAAATTGAATTTATACTCTGTCTGCAACTATCAAAACAAATGTGTTTTGGGTTATATAAAAGAAACCAAAATAAATATAAATGTATATATATTTCAATAAGGCTGTTGAAAACTGCATTCTAGATATATAAATTTATTTTTGTATCATACAAAAATGAAAAGAAATCTTTTCACAGTTTATGAAACGTTTAAGAAAGTCCTTCAGCTAAATTGCAATTCATTTAATAATGTGTGGGTAAAGCGCTCAGTGTCACACACACATATACATATCTATATATACATATTTATTTATATAAGCTTGACGTTGTTTACTCGGCCATATTTTAAGTGTTGCCAACTAACAGCTAAAACAACAACAATAACAACTTGGCCTGGGATGCTGCACAAAAGATGCGGCGGCAACATGGAAAAACAGAAAACAAAACAAAAAAAAAACACTTGAGGCAAAACTAAGCGGCAATTGTGATTGTGGCTGTTGTTGCATTTATAAATAGCGCCAAGGTGCGCTCTAGTTTTATTCACACACATACACACCCACACACACACATACACAGATACACACCCACTCAGTGGCACACACGCCTACGCCTACGCCTCCATGAAAACATACTGAAAATAGAAAATGTTAAAAATAAATTCAACTGAACGCAACTCAAGGATCAACTCTGAGTGAAAAGTGGTCTGAATGGAACATGATTTTTAATCAAATTATCATTTGCAAAAGCTTGTCCGAAATTATATGTGACATTTGGGCAAAAACATGATTCGAACAGCTTTTAGCCACTGGCCGAGTGAGAGCTATGTTATGTTAAGGGCAGGTGTTGTGTGTGACCTTTTAGTTGCCTGGTCAAATATTTGTTACCTAAACGTTTAGACACGCAACGCGGAAAACGGCAATAAGAAGGCGTGAAATGATTCAAACGCTTTACCAAATTTTTCTAATCACTTTAGGGTGTTACGCTGTTTAGGCTTTGGATATCAAACAACATGGGCTTTCACACACTTAGCCAATTGAATATATGTATGTAACTATGTGTACTCAACACAAGCCAACAAGCAATTATACAACTAGTTGGAGATAGAGCAAACATAAATAAATTGAAGATATGAAGTCAGAAAAACCTTTAATAACTTTAACATAAGATATAAATATAGTAATATATATATATAATTATGCATATATATATATATATTCAAAAGGAACTCATGTTTGTTACTCTTAACTCATGTAGCGTAATTTATTGTCTAGTTTATCAAATGCTTAGCTCTTTTACCTGACAAGATTACGCAAGCCAACACAGTTTATTGAAAGCAGGAAGCCGGAATCAAACTAAAGTTTTTGATGTGCTGCATCCGATCTTTATATGATACCTAGATAATATCGCTTTAAACAGCAGTGTTGCTAGAGAGACGTGAGTTCAAGGGAAAGAGAGAGATATATTAAAAGCAAGCAAAAGCAAGTTGACAAAGTAACATTATTACATTCATTTATTCATATAAATTTATTCAAATATTACAATTCTAGAGTTCACACTTAGTTGTCTTTTATGCTTGGATATATTCAGTTTAATTAAATTTTTTTAAGTGAAAACATTGTAAAGCAAATTACGCTTAGACTACATTATCTTAAGCACCTACTCTGAATTCTGATTATAGATTCAGATTCAGCATGTTTAATTTTAGTTTTCCGACTAATGTTGGTCTGTTTTAATTATTTATCAGTTCGTAAAATGTATTTGCAGCAATTTTCAGGCTTTAGCTAAGCCCTGAATGCGAGTTGAGTTTGTTTTCTCACTGGAATTCGTTCGTAAATTAAAATGAAGTTTATTTTGATGCGAATAGTAGTTTCTGAAAATAAATGAATATTATTATTTGCTGCCTTACAACTTGAACAAAAGCATTTAATAATAATTAATAATAATAACTTAATAATAACTTGTGTAAATTGCGTATTTAATATCCATCATTTTCGTAGCCTAGTTTTATTAAACTCTTAGGTAAATTATCAGCTTGACTAAGTTTTATGACACATGCTGTGATTGCAAGCATATTTACGCATTATTGAATAGCCTATCAACAACAAGGATATCCACATGATACGTCCATGTATCTGTGCATGCATGCATACATGCATACAAATGTATGTACGCATGTGCATATGTTTACTTTGACGATACCCTGTAATCATAAAGAGTCTATAAAATAAGTTTAAGCTTTTGTAACAGGCACAAAATTAGATTTTCAATACGAATTTTAGAAGAAATATTTAACCTAGCCAATTCATTTTGTACAGATTGTTCTCAATATGAATATATTATATTATATTATAGGGTATGTGAGAGTTGGGCACTCACTTTTGACAAATTCTTACTTGTGTTTTATATGAGTTTCGAACGCAGCTTTTATAGCCAGCTGATGAATGTAAAGTTGTGCAAAGTTTTGGTGTACGCAGCGGCAATACGTATATATACGCCATGTGTTACGCCCAGCAACGGAAGTTGGCAAGATTTGTCAGGGAATATGTGGGTGGCATGGCCTTGATATAACGGTTTGCTAACAATTTCTAATTGCCACGTAGGTGGCGTCAAATACACAGTTACATGCGAACATATGTTGCCAAACATGCAATTAACAAACGGCGACCAAAAATTCCTGATAGCGCAAAAACTGAAAATGTGGCAACGTTGCGCAGCCTACACAAACACACACAAACACTCACACACACACACACAGTCGCAAACGTTGCGAGATGAGTGGCACTTACAAGCATTAATTACTATGCAGAGACTGGCCAAGTAGATGCCAAAGGGCCGCCAGCAGCAGCTAAGAGACCGCCAGTCGAGTAGTCGACTCTCATTGAGCGCTTTAATAACGAAAAAACATATATATATATATGTATATATATGTGTACATATATATGTATGTAAGTACATATGTATGTAAGTATAGCATACTTTTTTGGGCAGTTTTTGCATGACTTGTGCCTTGAATGTTTCCATTTTTATTGGCATTGTTACCGTTGTTTTTGTTGTTGTCGTTATTTCCTATCGCTGTTGTCGTTTTTGTTGCCATTTACTTTTAGCTGGAAAACTTTTACACAATTTTTTTTATTTGATTTGCTTGCCATCATTATTATTATTACTCTCGTTAAACATAAATACGCAGAAAATAAGAAGTGATTTCAGCAGTAATGAAAATATAAAGTGTGAAAACCTTGTAAAAAAATAACTAGATAGACTAATAGACTTTTCTATATAAGTAAATATAGATCTTATATGACAAAAGACCAACCAAAACACACAACTACACAGTCACACACCTCTTATAAAGTGCCTCAAGCTTCGATAATATCTTGTAAACCTGTTTTCGTATAGATATATATATATGTGGCAAGGTTTCTAAAAAGATATATGATTCTTACAAAATGTTGTGAGAAGTTGCTTTCATCATCCTCAGATCTATGTTTATTATCTAGGAAATATTTGTGGAAGCTCCAATAACAACATATCTTAAGTCTTCACTCTAATAGATTGCCAGAAAATCATAATTTGATTAAGTCAAATTGTTGTCAAACAAAGAAAGATCTTGGATCCCGAAATGAATTCGTCTTCTAAGAAAGAAATTTCTGGTACCCTGGCTCAGAGCTCTCATACTCCTGTCTGACCAAAGTGATTCGGATTCCTAGTTCTATTTCTGTTTGAAAATTCCTTACAATGCTAGCTCGAATGTGTTTGAGTATTGTTATACTTCTCTGCAAGCATATCAATCTTATATATTAAATTGTCGTCTACTATCAACTAAATGGAATGACAAAAAGGAAATCTAACCAATTTAGGTAATGCAGCCAAAGCGAGCAGTCAAAGTACAGACGAGTACCTAGGCATTCATGTTCAGCTAGGCAAGTCTCATGCACTTTAAGGGCAAACACTTGGCTTAAATTGAAAAGCGAGATGTGATTTAAGTGAAATGTCAATCGGTTCCATGATACGCTTCGGCAACAACACATATGCAGACCGGTAGCTGCAGATGTCAGAGTTGTTTGGAAAAGATGAAAGAGCCACAAAAGTGTGCTGTTATACAATAACATACGTGTGTGTATGCGTGTGTGTGTGCGTGTGTGTGTGCTCTTGCTGTCAGTAAGCAAACCGGAAACTTGTTACGTATAATTGTATCGCATTGAAGTTTCATTAAGGACACGATTGTGTGCCACTTGGATGCGCCGGCCAATTAAAAACTTGTACTATGCAATTGTTTTCATTAATTTAACTAAAACTGCAATCAGCAATCAAAAATTTAAGCAAAACATTTTCCAGCCATATGCAAAAAGCAAAAAGGAAAAAGGAAAATGCCAAAGAGAAAAAACCTTGGCGCTGCACTTCCGTTACGAAAGTTTTTAGTAACTCCCACAATGAAAGACGCGCAGTTAGTCTTGGCACTGGCGAAGCGACTAAAAACTGACTTCATTGTCGGCCAGCCAAGCTAACAAACTGCCAAAATAGTTGTGCGACGTCCCAGCCCAAAGGCCCCACTCATACAATGGAAGCAATTGTGCGGGCGTCGTATTCATATACGATTCTGCTTCTACAACTGTGCGAAATGCTTAACAATAAAACGCCATTGAACGTCGTCGTGCTGGCGTCGCACACACACACACACACACTCAAGCCGCCCGCTAGTTTTTATGACCCCAGCACTTCCGGTTCGGCGATATGCGCCAAGTTTTAGACAATAATTTTCTTTATCGGCCAACAAAAGCAAAAGGCGAAACGCAAATGCTTAGCAATTTTTGTAGTTCGCTGTTGCGAATAGGCAACGAATTGAGGGCAACTGACTTAGCTCCACAATAATTTTTGGCCAAGTTATAAATATGTGCTATATATATATGTGTGTGTGTGTGTCTGTGTGTGCGTGTGCTGGAGTGTGGACCACCAAATGCTGACTGGCCAGCAATTTTTCTTGGCTAGGAACAGCTTTAATTTATGAGCTGGCTTAATTTATTTCCGACAAGCAGCCAGCACACAAAAAAAACGCCAATGAAATAAGAAAGCCGACAGAATTAATGGCATAATTAACAATAAATTTTAAAACTTGTTTTGAAAAAAATATATATATACGATTTTAGTTTATATTCCTCGTAATATTTGCATATGTATGTATTTTGGAAATGTAAGTGTACATAGATTAAGACTTATATAAGCCCAGTTTAAGTGACTTGATTGAGATGTTTTTATTATTTTAGCCAATTTCTTAATGTATTCAAGTTGAAGTCATGTATTTATTATTGTTCAGATTTAGGTCTTAAAAAAATGCTTACAAAATGAACAAATATTTTGTTTAATTTTATTAATTTAGCAGATAATTATATAAGAAAAAAAACTATTTTTAAATAATAAAAAAAAAATCAATATATATATTTTTTTGTTAAATATTATAAAATATATTTTTTAATTTTTTTTTTTTTTTAGGATTTTGGAATTTTTGGAATTATTAAAAAATAAAAAATATTTTTAAAAATTAAATATTTTTATATTTTTTTTTATTATTATTAAGAAATAAAAAATATTACAAAAAATGAAATATATATTATATAATAAGTATATGTTTAATATATTAGATAGTAAATATATATTCAATTATTTTTTTATTATTAAGAAAATATGTATTAACTTAAATTAAATAAAATGCTAAAAAATATAATATATTTAATATTATAAACATTATTGAGTGGAAACTATATTTTTAATACATATAAGTATTTTAGACTACTTTTTAGAAGAGTAAAAGTAAGTTACATTGCATTAACATTCTCCTGGAGTCTCAGTATGTTCAGTTGATTGACTGAATACCTAATTTGCTTATGTTTTCATGTTTGCCCAGTTTGATTGTGAGTTCGATAGTTAACTGACAAATGATGGCCTAGGGACACTGTAGCGTTGCAGCAAGTTGAGCAAACAACAAAGCACAGTGGCAAATAAAGTATGCATGTGAGTCGTATCTCTTTTGAAATCAACAAGCGACACATATAGCCTCCGCATTAGTAATAACAAATAGTATCGAGCATCAGCTCTGGGGTGTCGTTTGTTATTGTTTCTTGGCAGATCTTAAGGCTCCACTGGGGACAGATGCTGCATGCATGGCAGCTGGGATACATTGTTGCTGTTGTTGTTCTTTTGTTCAGTTTTGTTTGTACTTCATTAGCAAGCAACTAACCAGAAGGCAACAAACAAAGCAAAAAGTTTTTGCTGCCTTAGAGCGAAGCTAGTTGCCATTCACACTTCTCTACTGATTTCCCCGAGGAGACGCTTAAGCGCATGTATAACGACGACAAACTAAAAATGGCACAAAATGTCATTTATAACGTACACGCACAGTTGCTAAGTGCTAAGCAGCTGTGCAGCAATTTGCTTGCTTAATTTAATACTGAATTTCACACAACAATATCCGCTTAGTCAAGCAAACTCAAATTAAATTTATAAACTGTTTCCATTTACCATAAGAATGCAATGACATGCTTAAGACATAAATTGCCAAATTTGTATTATCAGCTGGCCTATGTCCAACTTTATATAGTTTTCTTGCCAACTCATTTGGCACATTTACAAACTTTAATTATGCGTCATGCTGTCAAATTGATATATATTTATATATAGCAATTATATATACATATATATATATATATATATATATATATATATATATAGCAATTATATATACATATATATATATATATATATAATATAATATATATATAGGCATTTCAGCGTGTAGTCAGGTGAATTTTCATATTCTGAGAATCACAACGCAATAAAAATTGATTCTCGCTAAATCCCAGACTATGAAAACAACAGTAAAAAAAATTAAATTCATTTCAGAAATATCAATGCATCGTTTTATATGCATTGCGCTTAATTTTTAAGCCGTGGAAAAATTCAAACAAGGCAATGAAATTTTATATTTTAACAAATGAAAAAAGTGCTTTATGAAAGAATACAAAAATCAATTGCAACTAAAGTTATGTATGTTTGCTATAAAAAATCTGTACCATTAAATATTTGTTATATTATATTACTTCTTTTATAAAATTCATGGGAATATGACTTTAAAATTCAAATTTAAATTAAGTATAAAAAACTTGCCAAAAATTTTGTATTTATATATTTTTATAAAGCAATGCAGTCAAACAGTTTTTGCTTACTTTGAATCAGACAAAAATATAGTAAACATATATTTCTGACTAAATGTATTTTTTCCAATTAAAGCTCAGTTGACCAAAAACTTAAACACAAGTTTTTAAAAAATGTTTATCTTTCTGTTTTGCCTAAAATTAAAGCAAAAATCTGTCAGCCTTTGGTAATGCATCTGTTGGCTCTGTTTCGCTTATTCGAGACATAATCAAATTTTTGCTATTATTGATGTAATTTACTCTAAGGCAGCTCTAGCTTTTAATGCCATTCAATTTAGCTTTGATTCGATGCTTATATTATTATTCGCTCTCAATCTATTGATTTGTTCATGAAGCATATTAATTTTGCCTAATATCCAAAGTCTGTCTGTTCATCTGGAAGTTTAACCATTGAAGCATGAGACTTGATATTTTATATCTACACTCAAATGCAATATATAGACTTAAATGTTATATAAATATATACTAAAATGTCAACTCTCATGATTCAATTCCAGCGAATTTCTAATTAAATGATCCTTTTTTGGCTCAAGTATTATGCAGTCAATTACCTGAACTGCAACGCACCTGTTTGGCTACTTAAAAGTTCTTTGACACGTCAACTAACGACGAGAAAAGATGACTAGTTACACATAAGACATATACATATGCATGCATATATGTTAACGTGTTTGTGAGAAGGTCATTGGCCATCTGCTATGCACACATGCAGGCGCTTAAGAACTCATTCAGACGTCAGCCCAATTGCATTATTTATCGAGCACACGCACTGGGACTTGTCGGTGAGTGCATTATAAATCAATTAAGTGCACTGCGCTCCAGCAACCTATTGTGTTTCTATGCGACATGCAAATGCGTTATGGCAAATAGAATCTTAATACCCCACAGGCGTAAATCAGCATGAAGGCACATTAGTATCAGCAGCCGCAATACGGACACGAGCGGCTGAAGCTTAAATGTCAATATTGGCTAATTTTAGACGACATCGGTGCAGTGCCAAAGGACCCGAGAGAGTGGCGAGGTTTATGAGCCAAACATGCAAGCTCCTCGGAATGCCAATGCATATTTCAATTTGTGAAAATATTTCTCACATGTCGTCACGAAGTGGGCTGGTTCATTATTAAGTCGTTTCCCTCTTTGGCAAAATGCTAACCACACTCTGTTGTTTTTTTTTTTTTTTTGGACTAGATTTTGGAACAGATTGAAAAGTGTTGCAATTTCTGTTGGCTCGCCGCTGCAGGTCGTTTATCATTTGTCCAGCCCACAATGAAAAGTTAGACACCGGAGTGAAAAAAAAGTAGAACTAGAAGTAGAATTTCTAGAGTATAATTGGCGTTGATTTATTGTCTTTGCGGGCAGCTTAAGATTTACTTTCGATCTGGGCGGGCGTTTTGGAGTATGCCAAAAATTCAATTGTGTAATTGTGCTCGCTATGCCGAGTGGCACGCAAATAAAAAATGCAATTTATATAAGTATATACATATATATATATACATATATCAAATTAGATATACATACATATATTTACACAATTGCGGTTTCACAAAGGTCGCGTGTCGCCATTGTCAGGCTATTTTATTTAGATAGTTGCTAGTTGGTGAGTTGGTTAGTTAGACGATTGCTTTTCTAGTACTAGCCACTCCTCGCTGCCTGTCCGTGAAAATGGCATGAAAGCAGCGGGAAATGACAAGGGCTCAGCATAGCCAATTGCACAGTGGTTATAAGCAGGACGAAAAGCAGAAACAAGTCGAAAGTTTGGTTAATTTATTCCAACAATTTGTGGCTTTAGTTGCTGTTAAACGTGATTCTCTACTTAGATTTGTTTTATGTTCTTAACATTAGTATATAAGATTCCACAGTTAAGCTAAAGTTTACCCAGATTTGGTTTCCCCAATTCAAAGTCTGGCATCGATATTATTTTCTGGACAAGATCAATCTACAAATTTTTGTAAGAAGCCAAACTAATTTTGAAAAATTTTATATATTTTTTATCTTGAATGAAATGAATTTTAATATGTATCAATTCCAACTGGATTCATTAACCCTTTGTTGATTTTATTGAAACAACAAAAAAAAATAAATAAAATTAAAATATGAAAACAATTGCATCGATTCGATCTTCTTTGATCAAACATATAAGTGTATATAATTAAAGCTATCCATTACAAAATACTTTTCTAAGAATTTTTCAAATAAATTTCAACCACGGTGTGCACTAAAGGCGTTTTGCCAGGGCTTGGCTTGCGTTTTTGTTTAGTTTTTATTCAAGTAGCATTGCATGACTGCATGCAAGGCGTGCTTAGAAGTGGCAAGAGTTGTCCTTTGTATGGCAGCTGCTGCTGTTCCTTGGCGTGCTGCTGCTGCTGCTGTTGCTGCTGCTGCTGCTGCATTTGCGGCTGTCACTGCTATTTAGAAGTTAAAGGGCCTGCCTTGAATGCCATTTCATTCCAGCACTTGTACAACATTCCCACGCCAAGTCGCACTTCCACAATCCATACTTCCAGTATTGGCAAACCCAATTAGACAAATGAATAAACAGGCAATGCCTGGGAAAACAACACAAAATAGTACTTAGTTCACACAATTTGCATACATGCATGTGTGTGTGTGTGTGAATCTGGGTCTCGATTTACACCAAGTGAAAGAGAGAGATAGAGTGAGAGAGAGAGAGAGAGAGAGGTAGCATTTCAATGTGCAATGTACTTGTTGAGGTTCTTTGGCTTGCCATTCCACAATTTGTGGCTAATGAAGATTTGCGCATTAAAACGTTTAAGCTTTGACCTGATTAAATATTTAATTAGCTTACATTGAATATTATGGCCCTTCAACGAGCTTCGTGTGCTTTCGGCCTCATGTACCGCATGTCGTATACGTGATATTTGACAAACATTTCCCTGACATACACAGTTTGGCAACGCAGGAACAGCATCAGCCAAACTGCCAGCCAAATGCATTTTTAATTCAATGTGGGCGTGGCATGGAAGGCGTTTCACTCGCCTTTCGCTGTTTAAACGCTATAAAAATTGTTGTAAAACGCAGGCAACAGCAATCGTAGCCTTTGCAATCTCTGATGAAGTCTTGTAATTAGTTGCTAGCCTCAGCTGTTGATAATGGCCAAAAGCTAAACATGAAAGTTCTTAAAAGAATTCAATTAAATATTTACTTTTAGTTAAAGAGGTATAAAAATTATTGTGATATATGAGAATTTGAAAAGGCAACAGCTTAACGCAATCTGTATATATTTAAAGCAATTTTTCGCCTCACAGAAAATCAGAAAAAAGCTCTGTCCATAGTTGAAGTTGACCCACAATAAAGCCAACTCTGCCATATTAAAAATGCAAAAAGTTCAATTAATATCAAATTGAAGTTAAATTATTGTGCGAAATAAAATGCTTTTAAAATGTAAATTGAATATTAATTATATTTAATTGTTGATGAAGTGCGACATATTGCATTTCTCCCACTCTTGGTTCATATATAAAAAATATTCAATATTTTTCTGTTAACCTGAAAGCACTCTAGTAGTATGAAGTGTCGGACAGTCAGGTGCCAAGGTCTAAGGCTACTTTCAGCCACGTTCACTTAATATTCATTCATTAAAGATTTAATATAAAATATGGCAACAGTTTAACTGATGCAATTCAAATATGCTAAGACAAGTTTATTTCCGGTCTAAATCTCTTTGATAAGTTTTAGCTTTAACTTAACTTCGCTTCAACTGCTTGCCCTAAGCTATCAACGAGTACTTTCCACAGTTGACATAGTTTTCAGATTTCAATAACTCTCAAACAGAGCGCAATATTGCAAAAGTTTTTGCAGATTCTTAATTAAAGCAATTGGAACTTTTTGCCAAATGCATAAAGCTGAGAGTATCTATAGATTCGATTTCGTGTCCACATTAGTTAGATGTATATATATATCGTGTGACTTGACTGCTGCATTCGTTGCTGAATGGCATTGATGAATTATATATTTGATTGGCATACAGGCTGCATGTTATTTAAATTGCAAGAGCGCTTAAAGTGCGACAAATGTTTATTTTATGGCGCTGCGTTGAAGTTGATGGCGAATGAAATGTATATGCCAAAAGGGAAATTACCGCAGCAAATTAGAGAAAATATTCGACAGAATTAAGCTGTCAAAGCCATTTCCGTCGCTCCTCTGACCTATTTGCCCATCTTATCGTCGCTATCTGCTGGATTTATCCGTTTCAACTAACAAACAGCTATGACGTCGGAAATGGCTCTGCTGTGCTGTTTGCAATTTGATAATGCTTCGCTGTGTGTGTGTGTGTGTGTCTGTGTAAGTGTGTGTGTCTGTGTGTGTGCATTCACTCAAAAACGAGTCCAATGGAAATGGCACGGAAAAACACTGAAAAAAACCAAAAAAAAAAAAAAACAAGGAAGCTAGAAAATTGTTTTTTTTTTTTTTCTTTTTTCATTTTGAGTTCTCAACGTCGAAGTGCCATTGCATTTTCTCCTGGCCATGGAGGTCAAACTGTTCACTTGAGTTGGCGAGAAGTGCGATCAAGTTTTTTTTTTTTATTTTTCCTAAGGACGTCTTAAAGTTTTCTTGCTACAACAGACTGTTATACGAACTCTGTACTCTGGCAAGCTGGCAAAAGAGCTCTATTGTACAGCGCTCAGTGTAGAGCGATGCATCAAATTCTCAATTTACAGCAAACTCAATTTGTCCCGCAGGCATCAAAACAATATATCGAACATCGAGTCTGCCATAAAGCATTCTTTCTTTCAATGCTGCCCTAATGTCGACATTCACTGCTCAATGGAAATTATTTATGGCTTCAAATCTCGCACTTGCAAATTGTATTTTGACTACATGGCATTTGCCTTGCTCCGCTGTGATTTACTATTGTGATGTGCCTAAGTGATAGAACGGCAGCTTGCCTAAGAAATACATTTAATTTATTGAATTATTTATACAGTGAAAATTGAATAAAAATTTAGATATTCAAGCTGTGCTTGGAGCTGAGATGAAATAATTTAATATGTATGTATTATATTATATTTCATAAACAAAATTTCATGGAAAACAGAAAAAATTGATGGAAATATTTAAATGTTAAACTAAAAGAATTATATATAAAAACATATATATGTTCTTAGATAATTTAATGCGTAATTGGTTTGTTGCTATTAAGAATTAAATAATTAGTATAATAAATATATATATATTTTTTGTTGTTGTTGTTTCAATAGGTTTAATAAGCATATGAAGCAATAAATAATTTTTAATTTAATAATTATTTTTCTTCGTATTTATTTTTCCCATAAATTTTTATTTTATATGTTTGTTATAGTAATACGTGGATGATATATATGAACAAAATTTTTGCAAATTTAACCACAAATAAAAAAAAAATTAATAATAACAAACTCAAACTATAATATCAAAGTTGCAATATTCATAATAGGTTCCATTACTCAGTTCATTAAAAAAACAAAATATTTGTTTACACTTAATAATGTATGATAACAAATTTGTCGCAATAATTATACCAATAATAAACCAATAAAAAAATAAAAAATATAAAAAATTTAATATTTTAATTTTACATTACATTAAAAAAAAAGTTAAAACTAAATTTTTTTTTCATTATCAGCACAACTTTGATAGGCACATAGCTGAAATCACACCATTAATAATGAATTAAAAAATTGATTAAATTAAGTGGATTTAAGTTTCGTGCATATTCAAGATATTGCACTTATCACTGCAATTAAATTGATTCGAAAGCAATGCTCACTCAATTCATCTGCTGCATGCAAAGTACTCATTAATATCCTTTGAGCTGAGGGCAAATTGCTTGATAGAGCAACTGCTGTACCAACAACAACAACAGCTATATACGTTAAGCGTAGCCCACCTGCTTTAAGCTTAATCTTGCGCCCAACTGTGCCAAGCACTACGTGATAAAATAGGTGCTGCATATGGCAAGGCGCGCGCATAACTCGATTATGGCTTTGATTTATGGCACGCAATAATAATCAGCATTGCATGTTGCCGTCGGCTGGTCATTCACACATAAACAAGCGCACACAGACATAGACAAATATTCAAGAAGCGAGCTGCAGGCAAGGGTTTACTTGTTTTTTTGCATTTGTAGTTGTAGTTGTATACTAAGAACAACAAACAAGGCGTATACTTAATATACATTTGTATACATAAGCTCGTTCACTGATAGCTAGTTGGTTAGCCCTGTGGCAGCTGCAACTCAACAACAACAAGTTGCACTTCCGTCAGCTGAAAGTTGGCCTTTAGAAGCAGACAGGAACAGCTAACCGCAACTAGCGCACATGATGAGCTTGCGTCCTTGGTGGGGCATCCGTTGTGCACTTGGCTGGCTGCCTGGCTGGCCCATGATTTATGTAACTTTTTATTCTGGCCCATTGCTCATGTTACTTTTCTGGCTCTTTTCAGCGATGCTTGCCTCATTAGCGACTTAGCGCCCAAATTCCCATTGCTGCATTAAGGTAAGGCAAGAGGAAGCCGAAACTAAAACCAAAAACCCAAAACGCCCCAAACCAAAAAAGGAAAACAAAAACGACAGCTACAAGGACATACGTAAAATGGCTCAGCAGCCAGCGAATTCAGTTAATGAGTTGACTTTTATGAGCATATAAAAAGCGAAATTGATATTATGCTGAAGCTGAGACTATAAATAAACACAACAAATTAAAATTAATAAGCAACTGAGCTTGAATTGCATAGCAACAATAAACATCGGCAGCAGCACTCGCAGCATTCGCATTCGCATTAACATTTAGATTAACAACCATGGCATCTCCGCCGGAAAGTCCCATCGAGGAGGTGGTCTACGAGCTAGAACACACACGCGTGCCTAAGCCCATTCCGGTCGCTCTCGAGGACTTGTGCCGCCAAACCAAGTTCACCAAGCAGGAAATTCGCGTCATGTACAGAGGATTTAAAACGGTAAGTGGACATGCGCTTCATATCTGCTCCAAGCCAAACCAAACCCAATCCATTTGTCGCATTCGCTCCCATTCACAAATTCATAAACAATCGCATATGATCCCAGTAAATGCCACGAACTTTTGCGCTTTCATATTTATAAAAATATTAATATCTAAGCACTCAAATCTATGAGGCAAAAGCGCAGCACAACGAACGAATTGTTTGGGTGTTGAGCAAGGACACACTGTGACTGGTTAGGGAGAGTAAGGGACGGATAGAAAGAGAGAGAGAGGGTGATACACAGACACGCATACAAGCAGAAAGAGCGAGATAGAGAAAGACCGAGGTAGAAAAGGAGTGGCACAGAGCGAAAGAGACAGACAGGAGCGAAAGTGACAGACAGAGAGAAAGAGAGGGAGAGAGAGAGTGAGAGAGAGAAAGAAAAAGAGAGGGAGTGAGAGAGATAGAAAGAGAGATAAAAAGATAGAGAGATAAAAAGAAAGAGAGATAGACTGAGAAAATACGCAGAAGGAGAACAAGAGCGAACAAGCTAGAGATAAGATAGAGAAAAAACCGAATCAGAAAAAGAGAGAGATAGAGAAATGGATACAGACACAGAGACAGGGAAGGGAGACAGAGAGAGAGAGAGAGAGGAAGAGAGAAAGGGAGAGGGACAGATAAACTGAGAGAAAGAGAGAGAGAGGAGAGATAGAACGAAAGAGAAAAAGACAGAGACAGAAGAAAATAATGAGAGGGTTAGTCCGAGAGAGAAAGATAGTGAGGGAGAAAATGAAAAGGAGAGTCACAGAGAGAGACAGATAGGGAGGGGACGAGAGAAAGAGATAGAGAGAGAATATATTTGTTATACCTAGAATAAATAAACTCTTATCTCCATCTTCAATATATATGTATATATATGTATAGCATCAGCGAAACTTCAGACAAAAAGCTCTCAAATTAAGTTTTTATTCAAGAATTTGCAAAATGATTAACATATGAAATGAAAAAGTTGGTAATAACAAGAAGCATTTCTCAGAACTGCACTGCATTTAGATTTATAAGACGGTAGATGGGTAGATGGGATGAGGTACTCAAGTGACTCGTTATATTTGCACTCATATTTTCACAGAGATTTCCTTTTTACTTTTGCAGGAATGTCCGGAGGGCGTGGTGCACGAGGATTGTTTTAAGGATATTTATGCCAAATTCTTTCCACATGGCAGTAAGTATTTGAGCTGAGGGTGTATATATATATATATATATATATATATATATATATGTGTGTGTGTGTGGTGTACTCGCATTGTTGTGTGTGTGTGTGTGTGGGTGCAATGGTTTCTTTTATAGCTTTGCGCCACTTAAGCCCCTATATTTCATTTATATACGCTAGTTTTTTTGGGATTTACAGTTGCTATTTCGAGCACTCAGTGCAAGTACTAAAACATTTCTATTTCCGCAGATTCCAGTTTATATGCTCATTATGTGTTCAAAGCCTTCGATGTTAACTGCAATGGCGCCATTAGTTTTCGGGTAATTATGTTCATTATTAGAGACATTTCTTATTTCAATTAATATTTTCTATATATATTTTGGTATTTTTTTTGGTCAGGATTTATTGGTCACCTTGTCCACTCTGCTACGCGGCTCCGTTTATGAGCGTCTGCGCTGGACCTTCAAGTTATACGACCTTAATGGCGATGGTCGCATAAGCCGCGGCGAGCTAAGTGAAATTGTTTTGGCCATACACGAGCTTATGGGCAGAAGACCTCACCAGCCCGAAGACGATCGCAAGGCCAGAGATCAGGTGAGTTGTATTTGTGACTAAAGTAAACAATTTTCAGTTGAATGCATCGTGAAAATATATCTCTATATAGGAGAGCTTTATAACTAGGGCTTCTAGTGCAAACTAATAGAAATTCGATTATAATTTGGCGAGATGACGCACAAGCCACAGATGGGTTCTGCCACGCCTTCCTCTGCCTATTCAATTATATTTTCACATTTTATACCACGAATTCCCATAAATATGAAATATATTTCACGGAACTAGTCCAATTCATATGCTAACAACATTTATGTTTGTAGAAATTTCTACAAATTCTGATAACTAGATGTAAATCGATTTCAATTATTACCAAAATTTGTATTAAATATGAAATTCTATTGAATCGATGTTGAGTGCAGTTCAGCTTATGCTTGATGTGTGTGTGTGTGTGTGTGTGGGTATCATTAATTATGCAACATTCTTTATGCAACAACTGCGCTCGATGTGCTCGTGCAGCATCCGCAACTGGCAGGTGCAGCGGCGCAAAGGGACGTGGCTTACGCGGCGTATGAGCAATTATAGTTGCGCAAGTAGAGAAAGGGCTGGTTGTGCGTGTGCCAGTGTGTGTGTGTGGGGGTGTGTGCTTGCAGCTCAAGGGAAATGGTTTGGCAACGCAAAGCGCCGGAAATGTTATTTAATGAAAAAGGCTCTGCAGGTGCAGCTGTGGGAGCTCTAAGGAAGACTGACAAAACTTTGCTGAAATATCGGAAATGGAAATTTCTGAAAATTTTCTGTTTAAAAATAGTGAATAAAAATGATTTTCCTGTTGGCAGGTGGATCGAGTTTTTCGCAAATTGGACTTGAATCAGGATGGCATCATAACGATAGAAGAGTTTCTCGAGGCATGTCTGAAGGACGATTTGGTGACACGCTCATTGCAGATGTTCGACAATGACCTTTGATGACAAGAGGAGCCAGTGATCCGGAATACAAGGACTATAATACCGCTTATAGATCTATAAATTATTCTTGGCTAACACAAAAGTGAAATATATGATCGAAATAACACCATAGCGACAGAGACATACAAAGAAAAGAAACAACATATTAGTGTTTAATATTATTTCTAGGCAATAATATCGAACAAACAACAACAAAAACAACAAAATGTAAAACTTTAACATTTATAGGTGTGAAAATGAAATGCAAATTGAATATGAATATTGAATATATGTCGTTTTTTAAGCATACTATGAATTAAATCCTGCCGTCAAAAGCGAATTGGTCTTATACTATTGATGTGCTTATTGAATGTATATCAAAGTGTTTCAAACAAAAAAAAACTTTATTTCATAATATTGAATGAACAAACAAAACTAAACAAAACCACCAACCAACGTGAATAAAAAAACCAAAGAACTTGGAAACGGAATTGGTTATCTGATAACAAAAAAATAAATAAAATCCAACACGATTTACTTTACACAAAAACAAAAACAAGAAGGGAAAAACGTATAACTTATTAAATAACAGCAATTTATACACATTCAACAATATGCATAAGTACTTGACATACATATGTATGCACATACATACATTCGTACATCCACTCATGTGGTGTCCTTCCCCATTTAGCTTACATATATTACATGAATATCCGTTTGTGCGTGTTTTTTAATTGCTTGGCTCAACTAATTGCATTTAACTCTGTGTAATTGTTCATTTCCCACCTCAATGTATAAAAAATGCAACTCAATTTATTTCATTTCATTTCATATATCTGCATTTTTTCACATGAAACTCGTTGCACTAATGATGAATGCCACTGAATATTTTTTCTGCATTTTACAGTCAATTAAATAATAAATAAAATATTCAACATTCAAATAAGCTGAATTAAATTACGAACTTATTTTTTATATTTATTTTAAAAATTTAATAATATTTTTGAAATGTATTTCTGCAATGGCAAAGCAACCACCGATTAAAATAGCTCTTGACAATTAAACCCGCTTTTATTAATTATGAAAGGCTCAATGCTCGACATAAGTTTTCAATTAAATTTTGTATTCTTTTAATTAATTTATTTAATAAATGCATTGTTAATGCATATGCCAAAAGCGAGCAAAAACAACAAAACCAAAACAGAACAATAGCAACCTTCAACCTTGTACAGCATGCAACATGCAACTGCTTGCCGCACGTGGCATGCACTTGTTGTTTTTTTTTTGTAAACACCCTCAATATATAGTAAATGTATAAATAGGGTAGATTGTTTCTGTGCAGACAGCAGACAGGCGTGGCCAATCCCATCAAGTTGATATATATTCTTGATCAGAGAAACGAGCTGATTTGAGCTAGACCTGAACTTCCCTCAGTTGGAATTCGTTCATCATAAAAATTGGAATCTAGAAAACTAGAATATTATATGCAGTATAACTTTGTCAGTTTTTTTTCGAAATATCGATAAATATCGATACTATCATTCAGTCTTTTAAGCATAAATTGAAATCCGTTAAAGATGCCAAATTCGAAATGCAGGCTCTTAATAGGAGAAAACTTGGTTTTTGTATACCTCTCTTTTCCCTAAAAATAAATACTAAAACCCCCATTTTAAAAAGGATATATACTTACATTTAGATGATTTCTTTAAAAATTTTCAACTAGAAATGAAGTTCTTTCATGAGAAAAAGGGAAGCTCAGCTAGCTCAGTAGCACAGTTGAAACTGCAGCTCGGCGCAGGATCCAGGGTATACCCTAGTCGGACACACACGACTATCACAGTCATACTAATATTTTTCAATTTTAGTTTATAGTTAATATGCCACGTATGGCCTACGTTTCAACAATACTATAATACAATATAGTTTAATCGTTAGCATATCAGTGGCCAGAGACGAAATTGAGACGGGGCAGGCAGACTTAATACAATTGCCCGAGCTGTCCGAACATTTAACATTGCCTCAATGCACGACAGCAGAAGAAAAAGAAAAAAAAAAACAAAAACATAAACAAAAAAAGTAAAAGGAAAAGAAAAAAAAGTTTATTTTACATTGTACCTTTCATACACAATACAATTGTTGTTTCAGCAAAAGTTTTATATTTATATTCAATACACGTCGCGTTCATTGAATGCAACTGTGCGTAGAGTCGAGACAATCAATGTGGTTTGATATAATTCCCCTTAGTTATACACATGCTCTTCCATTATAATTCTTAGACAACAGCTAAATACTTAGGCCTATTGTATTATTTGTGAATCAAAGTCTTGAATTGGCTTTTAACTTTATGTTTAAAATCTCATACTCGTTCACTAAATTGCGAGAGCATATTGGTTTTTTGCTATGTCCGTCCGCCTGCCACAGCTTTAGAGGTAAATGGTCTTTAAAATGATTCATCAAATGGATCACAGATCGATCTTCAAAGATCAACTCTAAAGTTTTTTTAAGTGCGCTTGCAAAAATCAATATCTCTGAACAAATATGATCCTTTTTTGAACTCCGAACGAGTGTTACTTGTTTGTCTGAGAACACAGGACAGCAACGTTTAGTAACCAAGAACCAAACTTTGAGCTCTGTTGAAAGAGACTTGCCCAAAGAGAAGCTTGAGTGTAAAAGTGAAAGAGAGTAAATTTAAATTTATTAAGATTTAAAATTTTTTAAATATTTTCAAAGAGTTTTGGAGAAGAGGAATAATACTTTCAGCTAATATAACTAAATATATGAAAGACATAGTTTTTTCTTGTTATGTTATGAAGCCCGAAATCTACTTGATAAAGCGAAATTAATGTAACTTCTACATAAGAGAATCTTAAGAATTTTCAGTAATTGAATGATTCTCACTTGGTTACTAATTTCCATCACAATTTGTTGTCCTGTGTTCCAGATCTGTGAGATACAAAACGAAAATATTCTTTGAAATTGTATGCCTATTCAGTTAAATAACATCTAGCGTATCCAAAATATCATGAAACGGTTCTATTATGAACCAACTCTAAAAAATAAATGGCAATATTAGCAAATTCGATTCAATGTCAGTGTTAGAGAAAACAATGCAACTTTAGATAAGATGCAGAGTGCAGCAGCAAGTGAATGTCATTAAGCTTGAACTTAACTTAACTATGCGACCTATTTAATAAACCACCCCGAGATTCAACCTACCTAGTTTTTGCATGGCAAATGCCAAGCAAAGGGAACTCAACTCAGAGTTTAAATTAAAATAAAAACACATACTAAAATTTAAATGTCTAACTAGTAAAATACTAAATAATGAAATTGAAACGCTTACAACTTTATTCTTTAAATATATATATTAATATATATATATATATATATATATATTTATATGTATTTAATCAATTGATCAACTTTATGCTAAAGCAAACATCATTGTCATTGTGTTTAGCAACTGAATGTTTAGTAAGAGTAACTAAATTTTGTGTAAGTGTCTACTAAGCTACTCCCAAATCAAACTATCTACAAGCATATATATATATATATATATATATATATTTAATTTGATGGTGTTCTATGAGTGTAGCTAGCTAGCCAAGAGGAGACCCTTAAACAACTATTTTTGGCATGATTCAAATTACAAATAAATACTAATAAATTGATGTATTTTTTAACTAAATATATTGCATTCGCATTTAGTTGAAACTAAATTAAATCAAAATGTACCTAGTAAATGTAAATTATGATAATAATTTTTCCAACATAAGCTATTTAAATTACGATTAAATGTATAAAAAAAAAAAACAAAACAAAAACAAAGAAGGAAGAAAAACAATGAATATTCATGGCAAGTTGATTCAATTCATAGCTCTGCTAAATTACATAATTCTATTATCTATAATTTTAACTGAAAAGAAAAGAAATGGAAAACCTACTTTTAATATACTTAACAGCAGCAAACGTGGTTAGTGATTTGAATTGTTTATAAGTAAATAATCTATAATAGCAGAACCCAAAAACTCATTGATAATACCTAAAAAAACATACTCTAATTAACTATACTTAATGAATGTTTATTTAATTGTCTAATACATAAATAAATGTATCCGTATCCGTGCATAATTCATTAATGCTAAATAACTATTCAAGTCAAGTCGAGTGGCGTCTCTCTCTCTTAATATTTGTGGTAATTCTTTTAATTAACATAAGCATATGGAATTTAATGCATGACAAAAAAACAAAAAGTAAAAATAAAAAAAAAAAACTAAAACTAAAAACAAAAATCACACTAATCTTAAAACAAACAAAAAATAATTTCCCATTCAGTTATAAAAACTCGTTAGAGCTTAAAAACAAAATACGTCTATTTGTTAGTTTAGATTGATGTCACATTGTTTGCCAAAATGAAAAGGAATTTGTGTTTAGCTCTCAATTATGAATTGTGTTAATCCTTAAACATGATAAAACTGGAAATAATAAACTCAAAACTGGGCAAAATATAACAATTTTAATAAAAGTAACAATTTAATAATAAAATTTTTTTGTATTTTGATTGATTCATTTTCAGCAACATTATAGGAATATCACAATTTGAAGAACTGACAAAATATTCCAGCTAAAAGGATTGTCAACAAAGTTAAAGGATCTACTTACCTTTATTTAACAAGCAATCAAAACAATCAAAGCTAAGCTTATTAAATTTATAAGTAAGCGTGCGGGAATGCTCTGCTAGAAAATACTTAAGCTTGCTATAACGGGAATGCTCTGCTAGAGAATACTTACCCTGTGCTGCTGCCTTCGTTCTCTGGCATAGCATAAGCATTATCTTAACTTAAGTGCATATATTTTCGTGAAATCATGAAATTCGGGCCATCGAACTGCGTGTATATAGAAAATTCAGTTGTAAATGGTGACGATAGAAAACAGTTTCAAAGAGGTAAAGTATGCACAAGCTGTGTACTTTGCAAGAAGAAGGAAGCTAACTTTGATGTCTCCAACTTTTCAATTTATGTTCTAATCCAGTATTGGTGAATAAGAATTCTTTTCGAAATTACGAAAATTAGCTACAATATTGGAAAATTTCTAAATGTGTTACGAGACTTTCCAGGTTCTACTTTCTGAGTTTCTACAGTTATGTAGGCAAACATTGCTCCTTATGCCAGACTCCTAAACTTACAGAAACCCACTATTCATACCCTACCTACACACTTTGCTAGTTAACTTGCCTAGTTCCCATAAGAACCTAAATTTATTTTATAAAAATTGTATTAAAATTTTTTGATCACACTTATTACTCGACTATAGATCCTTAAGCAAACATATCCCCACCGATTATGGAAAATGGAAGTTACATTTTGTTAAATAGATGTTTATTTATTTATGAATTTTCTCCGAGTGTATTTTGTTCATGTATTGAATTCTGTATTTATGCATTTGACTGTGAATATCTATAATTATACGAGAGAGTTGTGTTTGCGTGTGTGTGTGTGTGACTGTGTCTTATCATAAAGTGTTTCAGAATATGTTATTTTTTATGTTTTTATTAAGTAATTGCTATTGTTGAGCATCCATGTTTCAGGATTTAATTATATTGCTTCATTTGCTGTTTTTCTTTTCTTCGACTTATAGCTAACTTCAATTTGGTGTCACCCACATGAAATATGTTTATATTAAATACTTTTTTAACTTGCATGATCTTTATTTAGTTACATGAATCTATAATAGATATATTTCATATGCCAGCTTTAGAAGAGAATTGTTTATTGAAATATATTTTGATAGTTTGATTAATGCAATAACTTGTATGTATTTTGATGTGTTGATTTTGATTTTCAATGATTTATGACCTTTATATCATATTAAGATTTTGTGATTTTTCAATGTTAAGTGTTTTCTTGAGTGTTTCATTAAATTTCTATATTTGTTTTTTGTTTTTTTTTTATATTTATGTATAAAATGATTTTCTACATTTTGAACGCATTTATTTTTTGTTTTGTTTTTTGTTAGTTGAATTTGTTATACATATTTGTTATTTGTGAAATGGCTTACTTAGACTACATATTAAACTTTAACTCCTTTTGCACGAACATTTTTTTTACTTCACTAAATCAAAAATTGGATTAACTACTGTAAAATGTAAATAAATCTTTACTTTTTGATGTGTAAATTTAAATATATATATATTTATTTATTTATTTGTATTTATTTACGTTTACTTGTAAAGTAATATAAAGGTAATATAATAATTTTGTCATTGGATTGGTTGTAGATTTGATTTACTTGAACGTTGCGAAGGGTACAAAGTATGACGCTCATTTACCTTTAACTAACAACAAAATTCGTTTAACAACAATAAAAATACAAAATTCGTTTAGTTTCGCATTTATGAGAAATGAAAAAAAAAAAATACATGGTACAAAAAATATATACATATGTATGTGTAAATATATATATGTACTGGATGCATGTATGTGTGTGTGTATGCATTTTCGAGTTTTAATATAAATATAAATTCATTACGTACTTTCATTAATGTTTGTTTAGGTTACATATTAATTGTACTTGAGTAAATTAAATAATAAATAATATATATATTGATTCGAAAAGTGTTTAGTTCGTCATAAGTATGTGTGTGCAAGTGTGTGTGTTATTTCGAATGTATTCAATAAATGGCAGGGTATTTTACAGATGGCTGTTAGCTAACAGCATGTTCAATAACAGTGCTTGAACGAAAGCAGCGCTTTTAATGGCAGCTAATGTTATGTAGTCAACGGTGCGCTGTTACTTAACATTCGATGTTAAAATAAATTTTCTTTTGGTAAATACATAAAATATTTGGCATTTAATTTCGCGAAGCTCAACGAATTTCGTTTAATATTTAACTATTCCTTTTAGCACATGATTTCACACAAGAGAAATGATAAGAATTCTTTTTGGGTTTGGATCTTTGGATGGCAACGCCGAATCAGAACTGAATGTGGGCATATTAACGTAAAGATTTTCACTTTTGGAATGCTCCTCCGTTTGATTCTTCCTTAATTGTGCGTACACTAATTGGCATACGATTCAAAAGTGTGTGTTTCTAACAAAAACTATGATTGCATTTATATACTTTCGTCTTTTTGGCAAATCAATTTTTACTTTTGTGCTTAAATTGCTAATTAATGTACGATTTGTCTATAGTATGTTTGTGTCGTACTATAATATTTATGTTTATCTAAAACATTATGCATTTCTTTTTGTTTTGTTTTGTTTAATTTGAAACTTTTTGCCTTATGCGTTTAGGCTATCCTATTATTAAGGAATTTACTGCTGTCGTGTATATAGAGTTACGTTAAGTTTTCTATTTTGTTTGCTATTGTAAAATGAGATTTGTTCTTCCGTTTGTTTTCAATGTAGAAATATTTTAGAAAAGTTGTTGCGTATCAAGTTCATATATAAAGTTCATTCAATTTCCTTGACTCTTTGTCATTCTCAAATCGTCCACAATTGCTCAGTTTGTTGCTTATTAAAGTACTACAAAAATGTTTTAAAGTATTTGCATGGACTGACAGCCTTTAAATACGTAGCCCCAGCTACAGCCGTTGGTATTGCAAAAAGCAAACTGTTTGCTGTTTGCTGTCAGTGCTAAATGCCTTTCTGTCGCACCAATTGTTGTTGTTTTTAGTAACGCCTATGCTTCAGCAGTTCACATTTGGTTTGTTAGTACTTCTCATCGTCTGTTATTTCCCTATGGGAATTCTGTAATTCTCAGGCCTTGTAGTGCTGATTCCTCACTGCACAGCACAGGCTCAAAGCGAAGGTCAGCGAGAGCAGCTCCAGCAGAATGACAGCAGCAGTGACAGCAAAGATTGTGACCCAATTCTCATAGATAATTTCAATCAGCTTGTCAACGCAGCCCTGTTTGGAGAAAAAAAAAACAATTAGAATTTATCTATAATTCTTCCATTATTTTTTCGTTTCATTGAATTCAAATGTTTATTGTTTGTTTGTTTGTTTGTTTATTATGCGAATGCCGCCTTTGGAGAAGTTTCTGCTCAAGCAGTTTCAATGCGTGCGGAATATCAATAATAATTAACACATTTTTAGTGTCTTTGTGTCACGCATAGAATTTTTATTAACCCAAGCGTAGAAAAACAATCAATTAACTCAAAGGATTGTTAATTTTTATGATCAACCGATTGACGACGCTTAAAAAGTACAGATAGTTATAAAAGGTCAAAGAAATTGTGATCATAGAAAAAATGTCGACAAATTTAACTTAAAATCAATAATAGAAACAATTGCTTATAAAAGCACTTTCTATATCAAATAGATTGTATATGTAAACTGATTTGTTTTTATAAAACAATTTAGTGCTTCAATCTTCAACCTCACCTGCTGATAAATATACGTGTTTAACGGGCCGCCGAATTTCAAATTGCGCCACTTATCGCACTCGTTATCCTTGACTTCCTCCTTGCAACATGATTCTGGTATATTGTAAAGCACATTCATGGAGGAAACGGCAATATCGACAATATTCG
This sequence comes from Drosophila nigricruria, assembly GCA_037075265.1. Lineage (NCBI taxonomy): Eukaryota > Metazoa > Arthropoda > Insecta > Diptera > Drosophilidae > Drosophila > Drosophila nigricruria. The sequence continues at coordinate 14,339,066 of JBAMCI010000035.1, forward strand.
TGCGATCAACATTATTGAAACGGCTCGTGGCCCAGTCGCCAGGTCCATCTGCTCCGCAGCATCTCAACTACAAAGAGAATATTTTGCTTAGTAAATCACTTCAGCTTGGAATCATAATATTTACATTCTTTTGCAACGTATCAAAGGTGACGGTGCGTGAGCTCATGCTAGACTGTCCGTACTCCTCCTGCACAGATGACTTGACCGCCGCACGAACCATATCATCCAGTTTGTTTCTGTTGTGGAACGCCCAGGCACCGGCTGCGATTTGTGCTACCATCACAATGAGTATCACACAGAAGAACTGCAAAGAAACAGTTTAATGAATGAATGGGCGTAAATAAACAAACTGCAGTCAAAATAATTTAGCAAATTGCGATTTCCATACGACTTGTGGGCGAACCAATGCAGACTGCGTGGGCCAAGTGCGTGTGGGCTGTGTGGCACTTTGCATTCTGTAATTGGATTCTGCAGCTGGGCAAGACTTACCGAAACAAGCAGACATTGCGACTCGCGACATACGCCCAAACAGCCAAAGAATGCGCCCAGTGTAATGAGTATACCAATGGCCAGGAAGACATAGAGTGCTATATGATAGTGATTATACGATTGGGTCATCGACAGCATAAACGTGGGATCCGTTAGCATCCATAGCGAGGTGAGCACAATAGTCAGGCCGATTAGCTGAAAAAGAATAACAAATGAATGAAAGTCTTTAAAAATGAATCTCTTAAATAGGTCAGGCATTCAACTGTTCATATTTAGTGCAGTAACATCATGTGTTTCTTACTCAATCTCATCAATCGTAACATTAACAGCGAAATGCTTCAATGACGCAATGTTTATATGTGTGTGTGTCTGTGTGTCTGCGACACGCCCCACTAGAGAGGGCGGCAATTAAAGCGGGCAGCAAAAGTCGTGCCAAGAATACGAATGTCTTCCCCGGAACGTTCTCTAGCCGCCGATGGGCATTATGAAACATGGTTCGTTCGTAACTCATGATTTCCGCAGTCAGACAAACTTTATAAACATTTCCAGCATTTCATGTCGTTAAGTTCTTGTGTTTATTTGTTTGCATGTGTTTACGTTTTCACGAAATCAAGAGCCACATTTTATTTTCTTTTTTTCTTGTATTTGCCAAGACATTGAACCAATGCGAACGATGCGAATGTGAATTCATAACCTTATCTAGAGGCTGGGGGCTTATCAGGCATGGGTCGAGATCATCTTTAAATATGCCAGCTGATATATGCATTTGTCTACTCACATTACTTAGCTTCTGTTTTTATATACCAAGCTGATTATATTCCAATTATATGCAAATTAATTTGCATAGTTTTACTCACTTATCTCAATTGGCATTATATATGTGTGCTACGAGATACTCTGTAAATTTATAAAACTAAGTTGTCGAATAACTAAATACTCTTTAAATTAATTTATATTAGACTTGTAGTGAACGGGGATAGGTTAGATATGGAAACTCCTTATTGTTTTTCTATATATTATATATTATATTATTTCCATATATATTAGTTATATATAATATATCTTACTTATAATTAAATAATTAAATTATTATTAGCTCTTAAACGAATCTAATATCAAACAAAATATCAGTATGCACTTCACATTAAATCAATGAAACATGCCTAAAGAAATTGGAGATGTTTGAAAATGTAATAAAATATATAGTTAATTCCAAGTATATCATTTATGACGCAATTACATATATATAAACATTTTAGTACTTGGTTTTTTATTTCCTTTAGCCAATACTACTGCGATATCTTGATATAATATTTAACTCGTTTTCTTTTTGTGGAATTCTATCAAGTGTTTTGTAATAATGTTCTTTAATCTAACATTATGAGAATTATATTGCTCGCAATATATCAAAATGCTGATTTTGTACTTGAAAACATTTTAGCAATCGAACGTTCAGTGCTGTTCGTTAGAATATCCAATTTAGTATGATATAGTTATATTTGCAAACGCATACACATATGCATATAAAACTATTCTATACTAACCTCGACCCACTTCTTTGTTCACTTTACATATGCGATGTTGCAATTGGCTTACTTTACTCGTACTAATACATCCATCATCTTGACAGTATGGCTAAAGCATGCATATACCACAAATACCGCAAACAATAAGCACAAGAACTCTATACTCAATACTCAAGAGTTAAGACCAATTACCAGTTACCAGATCTTAATGCATTTATTATAATTTTTAAATGCCTGCAATTTCACATTCAATTTAATTTCAAGCCTTTGTTCAAATTGTACCACTTGAACAACAAAAAGTACCTAATTTGGTACATTTGTACCTACACTGTGTCTGCAAGGCTACCAAAACAGAAACAAAAACAAAAAAAAAACTTAAGCTCAGCTCTGAGTGCGGGTGGTCTTCAAGTTGCGCTCTTCGTCACACTAAGAGCGAGCTGAAGTAAAGGAGTGAGTGGGATAGAATATGCGCGAAGACATGCGAGAAGCAGAAGCGTTGCGAAATAGGTCAAAGCAAAGTGCATTCTGATGCCCGTTTGTATGAATGACGCCGAATACAACAACAAAACGCACAACGTTAAAATACAAATGTTGCAAATGGCAGAAAAATTGGTTTGAATACATTCATATGTAAGTATGTGTTATTTAAGTACATGGTGCATACGAAACAGACAAATTGTCGCGTGCAGACGGAATGTAGGCCAAATGGTTAATAAAAGTGCCAACTCCTTACATGACCTACATCACTGTGGATGTAGTAAGCAAACAAAACAGAAAAAAAAAAGTCCTCGGCACAATTTCCTTATGCAACTTTGATCGCTTAATTTTTATTTGTCGCATGTATGAATAATTGTGTGAAAAATAGCACAGTGAATTATGAGTAAAATGTCGGGGAAGGAGAAGAGCAAATCATCTAAATTAATTGGCGGGCAAGCGAGAGACGTAAGCAATGTCCACCAGGCAGCCGGAGCGCTTCTAACTGAATGACGGCATCTGTGGCGCTTGGTCGATCTGTCCGATCTGTCGGGTAGTCGGTTCGTCTGTCAGTATCAATGGAGCGTCAGAGCATCAGCGTCAGCTAAAATCGTGCCGTTTGATCACGAAGCCCCGCAGCGGCGATGCTGATGAAAATGGAAATATTATGGAAAACTATGTCACAGTGTTGCAAATATTCAACAAAAACATGCAACTAACTGAACATCATTTTTATACTGAGTCTGTTTTTTTAACTATCTATTTCCTATTATGTCATTATATTAAATCATTATTGAAAACATTTTTAGACTAGTAGAAAGAAAGAAAATATTTAGCAATAAAATATAAATAAAACATGTTACAATACAAATATTGTTATGAAATACATTAACAAACAAACAATATTCATAAGAAAATCATATTTTCTATAATCAAAATTTTCATTAAAAAAGAAAATAATCAACCTTAAATATTAAACAACAAAGCGAATAATTTATTTATTTAGTTTTTCTTTTTTTCGTTATTTTTAAATGCATATACATAAATATCACAGTTCATAAATAATTTGCACCACTGTGGCCAACAACAAGAGGCTCCCACCTCCTCCCGCCAACAGCAGCAAGAGAAAATCAACATCCACACAGAATGAAAGCTGAATTTTGTTTTTGGTCTGTTCGAAAATAGATTTGACTAATAAATACTATAGGGAAAAATCGAAAAAGCAACAAAAATTTTCAAACAAAATTGAAAAAGAAAATTTGACTCAAGAAAGACAAACAACAGAAAATAAATAACAATTTAAACGATGAATCGATGTGGAAATAGTAAATTGCGTAAAACTAAAAAAAAAAAAAACACTCGCACACACACACACATACATACACACAATTCGTTGAACCCTTTGAGGGAGAAGTAACAGTAAAAAAAAGAGAGCATGAGCTTGTGGGCAGTGGCGCACCCAAAAGGCGACAAATGTAGGTCCTGCTCCTACATGTGCGTGTGTGTTTGTGTGTGTATACAGATACATACACACGAGCGTTAAGTTAAAGCAATGAATGAGCCGTTGCTTCACTTTTATTGTAGATAAGAAAACGAAAAGAACGAAGAAGCAGCGCTCAAAACTAACAACAACAAGGCACGCACACTCGTATAAAAATAAGAAACCAACAGGAAAAGGCCAACAAGAAAACAAGACAAACAGCATATCTCAATGTGTGGGAGCAGCACAAAGGAGGGGGGACAAGAAAAAGCGTGATGCTTTCGCTGCTTGTCTGCCTGTCTATTTGTGTGCGTGTGTGTATGTGTGAGTGGGTGTCGTATACTCTCCACCCACAGCGGAACTTCTATTGTTTATTGGAGTAGGGAGCAAGCAGCAGCAGCAGCAGTTGAGAGCGTGCGCGCGAGTACAGGCTAAGGCATAGGGAACGCGCACACACACACTTATAAACGAGCCATCTATACTTCTATTGATGTGTTCCAGTTGCTGTTTGTATTAGTGAGCTGTCTGATTCTGTGTTGTTACTGTTACTGTTACGGTTGTTGTTGCTGTTGTTGTTCGCTTGCATACCTACCCAAAATAAGATGTTTATAAGGACCATCAAGTATTTAACACACGAACAGCAGCCGTTGAGACCCATTTTATGCTATTTAATTAACTTTTTCGCACAGTTTTCGTTTAGTAAGACGGCTTTTTCAACACCGTTGGCTTCCTGCCGTTTTAAACTCAAGCTGCTTTGCTTTAGCCCCTTGCAGCCTTAAATGCAATTTTTGTATTCGTTGCAGTTGCACACTTTTCAAATTATTTCGTTTCCCGGTTTTTTTTTTCGTCAGTCAATTAAAAAAACACTTTTTTTCTTAAATCACTATTATTCTTTTAATTTCCGTTAAACGCGTTGCATTTAACAATAATTTAAATTTTTATTTGTACATCGAAGCATCAGCGGCGCTCTCTCAATCACGTCTGATTCAGTGTGGCCGTGCATCAGATAGCCTTTTATCAACTTATCGCTCGAATACTTAAAATCCTAATCGATTACAAACCAAAATAAAACGTTATGCAACACTTTTCAAATATTTTACATTATTAAAAAAAAAAGACAATTAAAACACGATTTTATATTAAACAAGGTAACTAAAAACTATAACTCATTAACTAATTGAAAATCAAAAACAAAATATATCGAACTATACAGAAAAGCGATTGCACAAATTTACTATCGATAAGCAAACATCGTCAAAGAACTGCAAACATTTATGGCTTCGCGGTGTTGGGCCACACTTGCAGTTCGTTGTTTTTCCACCAGAAAAAAACAGTAAAGAAGTGCAAATAAAAATAGTAAAATTATGCATTATTAGTAATAGATAAACTATAAAGTAACCAGTGAAAAGTGCATTAGCTGCAACTAATTCACAAAAAAATCAAAATGTGTGCACAAAACATGTAGCAGCATGTAAATCGGTACAAAAGGAAAACAAAATACACACAGCCAAACACGAATGTAAATGTGAAGCGCAGGGCAAAGTAAGCACTGGCAGTCCCCTAAGCAGGCGCTACACACACAACCGCCCCCACCCATACAGTTCTGCCCCACAAATAGTGTACAAAACTTTGAGGTGCAATCAAATTGAAACAGGCTGCTGCTGCTGCTACTGCTGCTTGCCTCTAAGTTTTAAGTAATTAAAGAGCAGCACCCTGCTACACCTCCGCCCCTGTCCTTGCGTGTGTGTGTGTGTGTGTGTGTGTGAGTGTCTTGTAATTTTGTTACGCAGTGGAGCGGTGCGGCGGCCGTTCAAGTGGAGTCTAAGCATTTTGTATACGAGAGAAAAAAATAAAAGCTTTGCCTGCGCTTTAAGGTTTGTTGTTGTTGTTGTTGTTACGGTATTTGATGTTGTGTACATAAAATTTCACAAGTGTTGCATTTGAATCCAGTTGCGGGGCCGCCGAGTGTTGTTATTGTTTAGTGTGTGCGTGTGTGTGTGTTGCTTGGCAAATTTGCGATTGAAGTAAAGCAAAAGCTAAACAGCAAAACTCAGCAACTTGATACAACTCTCATACATATGTATGCATGTAAAAATACATACAAATACATGCATATGCACATGTATACAAACCTCATATAATTAAATGTGCCTAATTTAAACTAAATGTGTTTTATTTGTATATACAAAAATATATTTATTTTAGGTAAATATAATAAAATGTAATATATAATAAAATATACCACACATGAGTGTTTCTAATCATATGGCCTAGACTGTGTACATAGACATTTGGCCATGTTTGAGCGTGTTTTCTCATAGACAAATTTCACTTTCACCTTCCGTTTAAGCAGTTTGCTTAGCGCACCGGCCACAGCTGACCAAATATACTTTGTACTTAAAGTAACAATTAGACACATGTTAAATTAGAAAGTAAACTTGTGCTGTGTTGGTCTTTTATAGATAACGGTGGTTTCTTAATTTGCCTTAATTAATTAAGACTTTGGTATTCATCTCGGCTCTCGTCACATAATATAATTCCAATTAGATCCCCCATTTCTATCCCATCAGAAGATGACATCTAATTGTCTGATAATCTGTCTGCCCCGTTCTCTTGCGCGCCTCAACAATTTTAACAAGCGTGCAGCGTGTGGGAACAGTTAAATTGTTGCATTGAAAGGGGACACACACTCACACACACTCAGATATTTCAATCATTTGCATTCCCACACAAACACATACACAGACAGACAGGCAGACAGCATGTTACAGTTTGCATTTCGAGCAAAGTACATTATTTAGTCCGCGCAACGGCAACGGCAACAACAACAACAACAACAACAACAAGCTAGGAAGTTGTTGGCAACTGTTATGCTGTTGTCTTGTGTTTCATTTCTCTATTAACGAATAGCTCTATTATCATTAACAGCGCGCTGCTGCCAACATTAATAGCAACAGTGCACGAGTACAACAACCCAACAGAGAGAGCACCAGAGAGCAGATTAAGCTATATTAGGTTATGCAAAGCGATCTGTTAAGTTAACAGTGTGACGTCACGTTAGCGCGCACTGATCTTTGTATGAAAATTAAGTAACATTAACATTATCTGTTATCTGTTATGGAGTCTTTTAACAGTGAATAGAGAGCAGCCTGCGCTGTTACAAATCAATAAATGCTCGACTATGCTATACCCTGTGTGAAATGATATATGATTTCAACAAACGAACCTAAGTCTGTAAAATGCTTGCCTGACTCTCAATTTGTTTCCAAACATATTCTTATCTATTCTAAAAGTCAGCTCTTACATTTTTGTATATGCATATACCTTATGATCTTATTACCAATGCTGGGTATTTAAACAAAAGCTCGGGAAGCGTGTGTAAATATGTCATAGAATATGCTGCAACAATAACATCTAGCTACAACCACAACAGCTACGACAACAACAACAACAACTACGACAACGTCAAGTGGGCAAAGCATAACAGAAACTGGGTAATACTTTTATAATTTATTCCAGCGACTCTTTATGGCCTTCTTCTTTGTGCTTAGGTCTGTTTGTATTTTCACACACCGGCAACAGTTGTTGGTCTGCTCTGTTCCGCTTTTGTGGTAGGGTGCAAGAAGTTGGCCCGCATGAAAGTTAACCTTTTCCGTTGATGTTACGGCTTTCGAGGTCTTATGAGAGTTAAACGGGGGTACTCAGCGAAAATCATATAATTTATCATTATTTGTTTCTTAATTGAGAATGTGTTCCGTGCCAGGGCAGCTGTTTAAAGTTGTTTTAGAAGCAAAGACAAATATACCAATGCAAACAAGGGACACTCACACACACACAAACAGCGAACAGTTTTTGGTATTTACCAAAGCAGCAGCTCTTCTACAGACACGCACCGCATACATAGATATCTCGATTCTAATGAGCCAAATCAAATTTCAGTTTCATTGCAGCCAGCGGCCTCGCACAGACAACAACGTAGCAGCAGAGATAAGCAGTGGCAGAGCTGCGCGCGCTGATAAGAATTCATAGTGAAGACTGATACTGAAGCCGATCCCGATTCTGACTGCGACTCCGATTCAGCGAACGCATAGTCTCCTGCGCAGCGGCAGCGGGAGCGGCAGCGGCCATCTTTCCGCTTATCATTGACCGAGCATGTCGCACGGCAGCGCCGGCGCGCAAACTGGTGGTGGCGGCGTTGGTGGCGGCAGTGTCGGCGGCGGTGCAGCAGCGGCGGCAGCAGCAGCAGCAGCAGCGGGCTCTGAATATCGTGAACTACATTGGACTGTGTCGAGCGTGATGGACTCGTCGCGTGTATCCACCTGCCTAATATCGATGCTGCTGATTGTCTACGGCAGCTTTCGCAGTCTCAACATTGAGCAGGAGGCGCGAGAGCGAGAGGCAAAGAAACGCAATGAATCCATGACGAATCTGCTGACTGGCGAGCAAGTCGAGAAGGAGCCAAGTAAGCAATAGTATTAATAAGCATTCGTAATTCGATATATATTTCGTGAATAAACAACTTTTACTAATATCCTCATATATCACGATTCAGATTTAAGCTTGAAAGTAAATAAACATCTGCTATCATTATTAATTGACAAACAATATCAAATATTAATAGACTCGAATTTTGATGTAGCGGATAAGTTCGCCACGCTGGATACAATGCATGCGCTGTGCCTGCCACTGGGTGCTTCCATATCGCTGCTCATCATGTTCTTCTTCTTCGACTCGATGCAGCTGCTGTTCGCCGTGTGTACGGCCAGTAAGTAGAGCATATTATGTATAATCTGTTTAACTGCTCACATTAACTATTCATTCACAGTTATTGCCACTGTGGCGCTGGCATTCCTGCTGCTGCCAATGTGCCAGTACATCATACGGCCCTGCACGGATGGCAAGCGCTTCTCCTTTGGGATCTGTGGACGCTTCACGGCAGCGGAGCTATTCAGCTTTACGCTCTCGGTCTCAATTGTGTGCGTGTGGGTGCTAACTGGGCACTGGCTGTTAATGGATGGTACGACATGATGACATAATGATGAAGCTGCTCAATATTTCAGTTTATTTATATTGCTTTTATGTTACCATTGATCCGTTTTAGCCATGGGCATGGGTCTGTGTGTTGCCTTTATTGCGTTCGTGCGATTGCCAAGCTTGAAGGTGTCGACGCTGCTGTTGACCGGTCTGCTGATATATGACGTGTTCTGGGTGTTCCTGTCATCGTACATATTCAGCACTAACGTGATGGTCAAGGTGGCCACACGACCCGCCGAGAATCCCGTTGGCATTGTGGCGCGCAAATTGAATTTGGGCGGCATTGTGCGGGATACACCGAAATTAAATCTACCAGGGAAACTGGTTTTCCCCAGCATACACAACACAGGACACTTTTCGATGCTCGGCCTAGGCGATGTTGTTATGCCAGGACTGTTGCTGTGCTTTGTGCTACGATATGATGCCTATAAAAAGTCACAGGGCTTCACATCGGATCCAACGCTTTCGCCGCCTAAGGGCGTTGGTTCTAGGCTGACATACTTTCATTGTTCCTTATTGGGGTAAGTGGAATGAATGGATGGATTGTTAATAGTTATCTTTAATACTATCCTATTTACAGCTATTTCCTGGGCCTGTTAACGGCAACAGTTAGTTCGGAGGTGTTTAAGGCCGCGCAACCTGCCTTACTCTATTTAGTGCCGTTCACGTTATTACCACTCCTATTAATGGCGTATTTGAAGGTAGGCCAAGTCTCTCTTTAAACCTATCAAAGATCTCTAATCATATATCATATTGTCTACTTAGGGTGATTTACGACGGATGTGGAGTGAACCGTTTATTGCGCATCAACCATCAAAACAATTGGAAGTCTGAGTGTATTCTATCTTGAAACAGAATTAAAAAGATCACACACACACACACACACACACACAAGAAAAAAAGAGAAGAAAGAGAAAAACACAGCAATACAAATACTACGAATTCTCTCTTAATAACATACGTATTCTTTACTTGTACGTATCAAATTTTTTTAAGTTAGGTAATTCTAATTTTAGTGAAGTAACAGCAAAACCGAATAATAAATGTACGTAGTTTTAGTATAAGTGGCAACGATTTTTTGTAAAATGTCCTTCTGTTACACAGAGCAAACATTGAAACAGTCTCTATTGAAATTGATGCAAATGAAAGATTTCCGATGGGCTTCTATCTCATACAGATTTAAGCAGCGTTCTAATTTACATACTAACCTGCATAAACTATAGTATTAGTGTTAATTTTATTATTTTTTAATCTGATTTAGCAACTGTTGAGATTTAACTTTGTTCATTTAGTTTTAAATGCATTTTAAACATTTCCATACGCATGATAATCGAGACAACAAATTCACAAAATTTCCAATTCGAATCAATTATCAAACAGTATGACATTTTTTGTAAATACTTAATTTTAATAACCACAATCACAAATAATAGTTAGTAAGTGCGCCCGCATTTGTAAATCATATTTCGATTGACTTTTCCTCAGACACATTTGTGTTTTCCATTTCCATGGCCTTCTTTCAAATTTTCACTCGTACATTTATACAATGAATATGATGTTTTGCCAAAATGCATGTGTTCGTTTTAAATAATAACTATTTAAAAGAAAAAAAAAAAAAAAAAGAAAACAAACAAACAAAACGAAAGAAACAAAAACAAAATGTTGCACTTGGTGTGTTTCACAAATTAAGTTTCAAAAATTTTAATTATTTATAACGATCAAAAAAGAAAACCAACAATATTACATAACATTAAATATATGCATAGTAGTTACACATTAATTTTAAGTAAATGCAATTTCGAGACATATAGAAACAATAAAAATGTGAGATTTGAACATAAACCATTCAACCCAATGATATGACCTTTGTTTCCTTATAGTCGAAAATGAGATCATGAGCAATTTATGATATGTTTTTATATCATGATGACCGAAATAGTGTGCTTTTAAATAAGTAATTATTTCAATCTTGTATTTTCTGTTATTTCAGTGTTTGTCATTTTACATTCAAATTAAAGTCAAAAGGGCGCTCAAAAATAAAAATACAATCGAATATCGGATACTCGTGCAAACGAATGTCCGATAATTAAGGCGTAATGGAGGTGTGCCGATAAATAAATAAATAACGATTTACGATACTGTTGGTGTTTGGACGATTAACGATTATATTGCGTTGTGTTTTTCTTCTGGAAAATAAAATAATAGCAGAAAAGAAAAGTGAAGAATTGTAATAAAAAAAGTTGAAAACCCACAATTAACAGTACCTTGTGCTGCTGTAAACAACTAAATAAGTAACAAGTAAGTCTAAGCTGAATCAGTGAAAAAATGTAACGCCGAGAACTAATGTGTAGGTGTAATACACACATACGCATGTTTAGCTAGGAGCGATATGCATTGCATTGCAACAACAAAACGGCCAAGGAATATTATAAAAGACATTAAAATGGCCTTGACTCAGAATACGCTGACTCCACCTTATCATCAAATTTGCAAAACAAAATCAAAACAGCACCCATATCACACACACCGACATCCATAGCGCATACATTCACAGTGATGCGGTGTGTATATGTGTAGATACGTTAATACGCCTACGCTTTACGTATAGTAGCATTTACAACAAACCTAGTACGTAAGAGTAAGTACGTAAGGTACGCGCAAAATGAGCAACGTAAACGCAAATTGAGTGCCGTCGCTCATTCCATGAGCTTGTTCATTTACCCTGCGGGAAGCACTGTTAAATGACCAATGGTATTTAGTGCATAATCCGTTAAAAATATTCAAAAAAAAATTTCTACAATTATTTTTCTTTTAATTTTAAATTTAAATTTAAATTTGATATGAATTATTTATTTAGAATTTGTTTATTTTAGAGACACAGACATCAGCTGGGTAACTCTTGCATCAAACTGAATATAAACGGGCATAGCGAGTCGGAGCCGCGCCGCCACCCACACAGACAGCAGCAGTCTTTTGTGCACATGGGTGGAAATAGCGCAGCTGCCAATGCGAGCGCATTTAGCGCAGGCGGCTACATTGGGCCGACCACAAGTTTGGGTGCCGCCGGTGGTAGTGATTTGATACCAGCCCCAATGGGAACTGGCAATGCATTGGGCAGCACACCCTATACATATGGCGGCACGAGTTGGGAAGAGTTTTGCGATCGGCATGCGCGAGTTGCGGCTAGCGACTTTGCCAAGGCATGCATTAACTATATCAATGGATATTTGCCACCGGAGGAGGCCCGTACAATACCACACGACAGTTTTGCTCAAAAGTTTGTCGAATATTTCTCGAAGCACTACGATACCGAGTTCTTCAGACGGCGCAGCAACTTAAAGACAGACATTGGCTCACGATTTGATACCAGCGGCGGAGGCGGTGGCGGTAGTTTCGATTCGGAGGAGCACGATGTGTCGCGCCTGTTTCCCAAGTCACTACTACGTCGCCTCTCCTTTAAGGGTCTTCGAAAGGGCAAGGTGAGCGGGAGATGCGCAGCTGACAGATAAATCAATGTTTAACTGTAGAAACTGTTATTTTTGCAGGCTTTCTTTCACAAGAACTCGGACGACGTGGACGGCGTTGGCAGCAGCAAGCAGAGCAACAAAACCAAATTGGCTAAAATAGTTGTGGAGTGCCGAAAGGAGGGCATTGTCAACAATCTGACTGCCGAGAGCTTAGACCAGACGACGGGCACACAAAAATGGGAGAAATGCCGCCTGGCACTTGTCAAGGCCGTGGGCGGTTACATGCTGGAGTTCTATACGCCGCCTAGATCAACAAAACCGCGAAGCGGCGTCTTTTGCTTTCTTATTTCGGAGGCACGTGAAACAACCACACTGGAAATGCCGGATCGAATGAACACGTTTGTCCTGAAAGCCGACAACAACATGGAATACGTAATCGAAGCTGAGAACGCCGAGGACATGCGCAGCTGGTTGGCCACAATACGCTATTGCATGCGCACGCCGCCCACTCAGCAGCCTATTCTTGATTCGGATGTCATTGCGGCAGCTATGCAAACTTCGCCGGTGACCACAAACCCGAATCCAACAACCAGCGGTGCTAGTGGTGCATTGGGCGGCATACAAAATCCTCAATATCAGCAGCAGGGTGGTCCTCTGCTTGGTGGCTCCAATGGCAATCTGGTCAATTCGCAGTCAGCTGATAGCGCTTTGGCCGCTGCATCAGCCGAGAACAGCAACGCGAACGCAGCTTCCGTCAATGATTTGAATGCCATTTCCCAGACCAGCAACGAGCTGAGTAGCACACCGCCGGAAATACCCTCGCGACCGACACGTGGCGAGCGGGGAGAACAGCGTTTGTCCGCCTCCAGCAATTTCGATGGCAACGAACTGGTGGAAACCGAAACCGATATAAATGTGGCGGATTTAACAGCGGAGATGCGACTGTTTCCTTGGTTCCACGGCACGTTGCCGCGTGCGGAAGCCGCTCGCATGGTGCTGCAGTCAGAGGCAGCGGGTCATGGTTACTTTCTGGTTCGCCAAAGCGAAACGCGACGCGGCGAGTTTGTGCTGACATTCAATTTTCAAGGACGTGCCAAGCATCTGCGGCTGACAATCTCCGAAATGGGCCAGTGCCGAGTGCAGCATCTATGGTTTCCCACCATACAAGAGATGCTCGAACACTTTCGACACAATCCCATACCACTCGAGTCGGGCGGCACATCGGACGTGACGCTCACCGATTGGGTGCACCACACGAGCAGACTGAACGATAACGCTCCTATAACAACAATTTCCGCTACTGCGCATGAGCCGGGCACCGATGCGACGACCACTGGAACGAGCAACATTGCCAGCAGCTCTGGCCATAGCAATAGCAATGGACATCCATCGCCGAGACATGTGAGATAGCCAAAATTTTGGAGTCAATTCAGTGTCAGTGATGGTTTTTATTTTCCTTTATTTGATTTTGCAACGTTTTTTTTTTTTTTTTTTTTTTTTGATTTCATAAACAAGAATCCAGCATCCATAAAGATTGCTTTATAACATAGTTCTATAAAGCGTCAGGAAGAGGTATATTTCCCTTAGCCAATGTCTTACAGCTTAGGTATTAAATGTAAAGTAAAAAACTATATAAAAATGCTCTTGGTAAAAAATATTTAAATAGAATACAAAGGAAAGCTTACTTGTATATGTAAATATTACTTTTGTTTAAAACGTTTTCAAGTTACGTTCCACAAGTAATTAGCAGTGTCTTCATTATTAGTTTGACAAATGTGAAATTTCAAATTTATATTTTAAAATTATTTAATTTTAATTTTAATTTATTTTTTTTTATTTTTTGGGACATATATCTCTTTTTTCGTTCGATGTTCATTGTGTGTGTAGTTTGAATGCGTTCGTAATTGTCGTATGTTTCGTGTCCAAGGTGTACCCACAATATGTAATCAATTGATTTGCAAATTGTAATCTAATTCATCCAATCAATTACAGTGCAACGAAGTGATCACCATGAATCTAAGTGTTCGACTAAAGACAAACGAAATCGAACTGCCACAGGAGCCAACACACATCTTTTTTCCGGAGCAAGTCTACTTCCATTTGGATCCCACATCGCTGACCGTGCACAATTCGCCGCCAACTGGCCAGGGATTCCTCGATCAGCCGCATCTACGTGCATCCAATGCTTCGTTGCAGGCACCGCATCAGGGCGTTGGCACAACGCGGCATGCCGGTGATGCGGGCGCCAGTGGCAGCAGTGGGGCTGGTGTGCCTGGCAGCAGCGGCAGTAGCGGTACAGGAGGAGCCTCAGGAGCCGAGTGCACCGGACGCGCCATTGATAATCAGTATAGCTTCACCTAAGCGAATGTCGCCAGTGGATTAAAATTTGAACTTCTTGCGCGGAATTTACTTTTGTGCCATTGCGTAGCTGCTGCAGCGACAAAATTTTCTATTTCTTTTGTTCGTTTCTTTTCCTTTGTATCATTTTTTGTGTTTGCAAGCGAAATTGTATCTGTGTAAGACGTCAATATCTTGTTTCTATTAGTTTTAGAGCCTTTTGGAAGACATGAAGTAACTGAATATTACGATTATGATTGTATACATTAATTAGCTAAATATGTGTGTTCATTTTAAGTAATTATGTAAGTGTTGTATGTATAACAAAAAAAAAAAAACAAAAACAAAATGAAAATCGTAAAACAAAAATGTAAAATTGGTGGCACCAAAGGTGCGACTCTTGCGAATCCTAAAACTTCCTGCTTTACAAGAAATACATACATATATACATAATATATATGGAAAATATATCTATATATACTACACATATAAATATTAAACCCCATATATATATATTTAAATTATATGAAAGCTGATAAACTACAATAAATGAAGTTATATGAATGCATGTGCATAAAGAAAGATCTTTAGGTAACTTCATAGAGAACTCGCATCACTGTAAGCAGTTTATGTTAAAAAATCGATAACACTCCGATTAATACTGGCAGCGATAGAAACGCTTTTGAAAACATGCATGTAAAGTGTCTCATGATATCTAAAGAACAGCAGGTTCCAAAGTTCGTTCGTCTCTAAGCAACCAATTCGATAAGTGTGCGATAGAACAATCTTAATCAATCTATCGAAAATTGTAATATTTTCATTTACCACCAGCCAAAACCCCAATAAGCTTAAGTAAATCAATTTTAAACAAAAATCAGAGAATCACACAAAACTGGACAAAAAAAAACTGTCATATAATTTTTTTTTAAGCCGAACACGATTAACGGAAAACTGTTAGTCCGCTGTTAGTTACAGTTATAAACATGTCAACATCTCTCACTGTTAAGTGTGACACATGAATAAGTGTGACCAACCGTCTTTGATTGGCAGCTGGAAGAAAACGAAAACAACATTGGAAAAAAAGGGAAAAGCCGGCAATGGATCTCGAATTGGATATTATAGATTCTTTAGATGCTCTCGGCTATAAAAGCGTTGAGCAAAAGTCTTTAAATCAATCATTGGACAGTGGCATAGGCAACGCAGACCTGCGCGAACTAATTTACTGGCTGGCCAATCAATTGCATGTGCTGCGGAAGACCGATGAGCATGTGGCTTCCAGTAGTAAGGACCATGACGAGTTCGTTTTCGAGCTGTCCCTGTTGTTAACGGAGCTGGGATGCCCCTACCGGCAGTTCGTAGCGGTGCCTATGTCGGAACGCTTCCAGACACGTGAATCCCTACTGCTTCTCCTCGACTATCTCACATCAGAGCTAATGGCCACAAAGATGTCGCTGAAGTTGCAGCCCGTCGAGCCGCCCAGTAAGAAATCAAAGACTGAATCGCATCTGCAGGAGACTGTGGCGCAACTGACCACTGACCTCCAGCTGGGCGAAATGCCGAAAAACATCAATACAAAAATGCTGTTCGAGCGAATGATCCCTAAGCTGGGACAACGACTGAAGCAAACCAGTCCGGCGGTGATCAGTGAACCCTTGATGAACACTATCAAGCCATTGACTGATGCTCAGTGGCGTGTGCTGGATACCATGCACAGAGATCTGGACGCGGAGTATAATCTGCGTCGGCAAATGATGTTGACCCGCTTGGAGGCGACTGTTCAAAGCTTCCAATGGTCCGAGAGCATGAAAAATCGTCAAAACGAGATTGGAGATCGTTTTCAGCGCAAGCTTAAGGAAATCGAAAAGCTTAAGTATGGCGGAGATGACACCAACATTGTGGCGCTGCTGGCAGCCCGCGCGGATTTGGCGATCATTGAGAAGACAAGTTCGGTGAATGTGCGCAAGAATACGGCTTCTAAAATAGAGAAACATGTGATTGGCAATGTGCCTGATCGTGGTGGACGTGCTAATGAGCACGCTCCGCCACCGCCGGAGATGCCCTCCTGGCAACAGCAACGTGCTGGCGGACCTGGAGGCGGACGTGGTGGTGGCGGTGGCGGTGGCGGTTATTTTCGTGGCGGACGCGGTGGTGGGCGTGGCGGTGGCGGTGGACGAGGTGGTGGAGCCCAAAACTGGAAACAACAGCATCAGGAACAACAGCCGCAGCAGCAGCGAGACCAATTCATCAATACAAGCGGACGTGTGCAAGGCACTGGATGGAATCCTCAGGGCGGAGGACGTGGCGGTGGCGGTGGGGCTTACCACAATGGCGGACGCGGCGGCGGAGGCGGTTACAATCAACGTTACCAGGGCGACTATCAACGCGGAGATTTCCACTGACCCGGCTGGACGAAAGCAATATCTCAATTTCATCTATTACACAGCCTTTTATTAATTACCAATATTGATATTTATTTATGATAGAACCTTCCGTAGCTTGTATTCACCCTGCCCGCTTGTCTATCACCTAATTTAACTTATATTGTAAAACACCTAAACGAATTCAAATGTTAATTGTTAATAGGGAGCAATGAAAAAGCTAAACAATTGTGTCATCTAGATCAAAATATATAATATCGTTCAATTTTGTAGAGCTTAACATTTCGCTTTCAATACGATTAATGTTGATCTAATTTTGGAAATATGTTTGTTTTTTTTTTGTTTGTACACCTTTCCAAATTATATTCCTATTATACTGGGACGCAACTAACTGGGAGTAAAAGGGGGCTACGAATGTGCAAATCTTTTGAAAATTTATTTTTAATCTAAGTTTTTATAATCTCTTTAGATTGAGGTTAATTAGAAGTACAGAGCTTGGCATGGCGATTGGTAGGTACGCCCCTGGACAGACGGACAGACAGGTAACCAAGCATCACACACGCGACACTCAATTGCCATTGAGTAGTCATCATCCATACGATTGATATAGCCAACTGTACGCAGCAGAAGCAATTAGCGTGTTCAATCAGCATGAAATCCATGTCGAAGTTGTCTAAATGACGAGCGACACAGTGCATTCGGTTCAGTTTGGTCAAAAGACTCACAGACAGCGGCAGCATTTCCCAGTGGAGCCAGCAGAGATCCTCTATAGAAACACAATTTGATAGCAATTAACCGCGATGTTCCGCTTCAAACCCATATTGGCATTTATGCTATTAAATAGCATTTTTGTGCCTGGCAGCGCGCAAAATTTGTTGGATCGGTTGAGGCCCGGGCCAGCTAATCTGACCCGCATCGACGATATCAAAGTGGTGTCCGGCACAAAGGTGAAGCGCTACGAGCGTATGACGGTGCCACTGGCTGGCATTGGTCCGGTCATTGGTGGGCTCGGTGCCGCCGCACTGCTGAGTCCTCTGCTCCAGCCGCAGCCAGCATATGTGGGCTATTCCTTTGTAGGTTCTTGCCCCACAGTGAGACGGCTCTTAGCAACGGCTTTTACCTTTCATTGTAGGTGCCGCAGTGGCAGGCGGGTGCCATACTAGTTGGCGAAGGCGAATCAGCGAGTGCATCCGGCATGATAACCTTCCAGCAGCTGCCCTACAACAGTGACATCAAGGTGACCATCAACATGACTGGCCTGCCACCTGGAAAGCACGCACTGCACATACACACATATGGAGACATCACCGGGGGCTGCAAGTCCACTGGCGGACAGTTCCCCAATAACTTTGTAAGTCGCATCCATTTCTAGCAATCCAGTTAAGCCATGAAAATCACATTCCTCTCGGCAGCTGGGCAACTTGGAAGTCAGGCCAGATGGCAGAATCTCGGCCGTGTTCATGAGCATCTACCTACAGCTCTTTGGCTTCAATGGCATCGTTGGCCGTGCCGTCGTCATACACAGCAAACCCATCGATCTGAACACAGCGCTCAATGCAGAGGTCTTCTCCTCGGCGCTGTCCGTGCCGAATGCATTGGCCTACCAGAACGAGGAGATGTCCGTTGGTGAACCCATTGCCTGTGGCGTTATTAGTCTAATGAGTACATCTGCCGTCGCACCGACCGTGTCAACCTCACCCCCTCAAGCAATGCCGGAAGCTGAGACCTAAATTCTCTGAACAACCGTTTGATTAACTTTTAAAATATTTTATCTGCAATTTGCAAATTTTTTGACAAAAATAAATCAAAACTCATTTATAATACGAGTTTTTTTTTTGAATGATCAACTTTTATTTTAATAAATATTATTTATATATATGTATATTTTATATATACAAACATGTATAAAGTTCTATATATTTCAGAGCAAGATATTTCTAAAGATTTCTACTTGGAATAATATTTGCAGAAATATAACTTACTTCATATATAATATCATATTATTTATGCTTATGAATTAAAAAAAAAATGTATTATAATTAATATTAAAAGAAACTCTTGCTATAAAAAATTGAATTTCCCTTTCCGAAAACCCTAAAGGAACCTGATTGGTTTGAATTTTCAACTAGATCTCAGAATATTTTCGTTCGTTCGTACAGAGTATCCATTAGTCGATCACAAATAATTTAAGCGTTCTTAGTCAATCAATCAATTAAAGGTAAATAAAATGCAGCTCAGCTTTTGTAATTCGCACGTGCTGCGCATGCCGAAATCTTCTTGGATTTTGGATTTCCAAACTTTCTTCGGGCGTTGCACTAGGCCTTTGGGCACAGTTGAAGGTTGAGGTTTGTCATGATAGTTACGAAAAGTAAAAGCCATTATAGTTGGCACCTAGTTTGCTTGATATGGTGCTGTGTGGACCTTGCACAAGCTCTGCAGAAGGTGGAGCTGGAGTCGAGTGCGAAAATTGACTGGCTCATGTTTCCCTGGTCGCATAACAATAAAACCAATAAGGAAACTCATTCGAGTCCAAGCTTGCAGCTGAAGGATGACTACGGTCAGGCGGATATATCCAGTTTCAGTGGATTCGAGCGTCATCCCTGTCGTCGCGTTTGCCAGCAGGGCCAGAGCCAGAGTTGCTACTACCAGCTGGTGGTGCACAACTATCGTCGCTTGGGACCCGAGTGCCAACGTTGCCAGTTTGATGAGCGCGCCTGCGCAGCCGAGAATTGCATCTATGGAGATGGTGTTGCGACGCCCGTTATGGCCGTCAATCGCATGGTGCCTGGCCCAGCTATAGAGATGTGCGAGAACGACACAGTGGTTGTCGATGTGCTGAACTATCTAAATGAGCCCACCACTATGCACTGGCACGGCATCCATATGGGTCGCAGCCCCGAAATGGATGGAGTTGCGCATGTCACTCAGTATCCGGTGGAGCCGGGCGAGGTGTTTCGCTACGAGTTTCTGGCCGATCGCAGTGGCAGTCTCTGGTACCACAGCCACATGGGCTGGCAGCGTGGCTTCGGTGTGGCAGGGAATCTAATAGTGCGGCAGCCACATCAGGCGAACCCCCATGCTCGCCTCTATGACTACGATCTGGTGGAGCATACAATGATGGTGCAGGACATATTCTATGATTACGACATACAACAGGTGCGCAATATACTGATCAATGGCAAGGGCCGCAATCACCTTAGCCAACTACCTGATCAGGATGCCAGGCACCGCTATGAGCGCCTACGTGTTACGCCTGGGTATCGCTATCGCATGCGCATTGTGCTCAACGGCATCTTCAACTGTCCCGTCGAGTTCTCCATTGAGCAGCACAAGCTGCTGATCATCAGCACCGATGGCAATGACATTGAGCCCGTGCTAGCTGATGGCTTCTTTCTGACCTCAGCGGAACGCTTCGACTTTGTGCTGGAGGCGAACCAATATGCCAAGAACTATTGGGTACGCGTGCGCGGCTATGAGCAGTGTGAGGATCGCAAACTCTATCAGGGCGCGGTGCTCAGCTATCGGGGAGCCGCTCGTAGTGAGCTGCCCCAGGGTGATATACTGGGAAGCCGTCAGGCGAGGGATCAGGACGAGCCACCTCTATTAATCAATGATTTCCGCTTTAAGTCGAAGAACGATTCCTTGTCAACGTTACGCCAGTTCAACAAAGACCAAGATGTGGGCACTCTGTCGCTGCGCTCCGTCGAGCCAGTTCCTTGGCCAAGTTATACCAAGTTTTTGACGCACTATTCCAGTCTAAGCACACGCCAGGCCCCAAATGGTGAGCTGCTCTTCCAAATCGACGAGATTAGCTACAATTCACCAGGCATTTCGTTGCTGCAAGGACGCCATCTGTACAAGGACGACGGATACTATAGCAATCGCAGCTCGATGGCCACACAAGGACGCAATTGTGCGCGGGAGATATGCGAGGGTGTTCATGTCATACGCCTGCCGGCCTATCGGGCCATCGAAATGGTTGTGGCCAACCATATGGAGCCCACACATCCCATTCATCTACATGGCTTCACCTTCCGTCTGGTAGGCCAAGGAGTGCTGGGGAACCTGAACGACTTGAGAAATGTATGTGCTTAGAATACCTAACTTACTAAATAATATAGAATTAATCTCTCATTACTCTAATACATTCACAGATACGAGAGCTGGATCGTCGAGGACGTCTGCCTCGTCTGTCCGATGACTATGCGGCCGTGGCTAAGGACACTGTGCAGGTACCCGGACTGGGTTACGTGATTTTACGTTTCATCTCCGATAATCCCGGCTTTTGGAGCTATCACTGTCACATCGAAGCACATGCTGTGCAGGGCATGTCCGCTGTGCTCAAGGTCGGCGGGGATAATCAAATAAAACGAATCCCGGCGCGAGTGGGCTGTTGAATTTGAAATATATTTCCTTTATATTGACAAAGCTGGAATAAATGAATGCCGTAATACTTAAGTATTTTTAGAAGAATGATTTTATTATCCACTTAAGTTTTAGTACACAGCTTTCGATTAACTCTTATCGGCAGATTAGGTTAAATAAAGTCTTCAACTTTCAGTCTTTATTTATGCCTGCTTTGTATTAGGAATCGGCAGTCCCGCTGCAACATGGAGAAATGCCCCATCGTTGCTCTGTCGCTTCTGTGCCTTTTGGCAATTGTTCAATGTGCGCCACCTGGATTAGGCGCATTTGATTTCGATGGCGTTGATTTCTATCAACTCTTCAACGATCCAGATGGACACCTTAAGCTAAACCCCCGACTTAAAACGGCAAGTAGAAAGCTATATAAGAATAGACAGAGAGCTTACACAGTTGCTACATATAGGATGATCGCATTAAAGCTCATGGATATCCAGCAGAGCTGCATCACGTACCCACCGAGGATGGCTATGTAATTGGAGTATTTCGCATACCCTATTCCCACAAACTGCAAAATCAGAGAGCCATTCGCCCCATTGTACTTATGCAGCATGGCATATTGGGTTGCTCCGACAATTGGATCTCAATGGGTCCGGATAATGCACTGGCCTTTCAACTGGTCGATGCCGGCTATGATGTGTGGATAGGTAATGCACGTGGCAATACCTACTCACGCAATCACACGTGGCTGTCCACGCAGCATCCTTACTTCTGGCGCTTTAGCTGGCATGAAATTGGCTACTTTGATATTGCGGCTGTGATCGACTACGCATTAAAGACAAACGGACAGGGTCAAAAATCGATTCATTATGTTGGACACTCCCAGGGAACGACAGTTTTTCTAGCGCTAATGTCCTCACGTCCCGAGTACAATGCAAAGATAAAGACAGCTCATTTGCTGGCTCCCGTTGCCTACATGAACAACATGGACAGTCTGATGGCACGAGTGACTGGACCATATCTGGGACATCAAACTACCTATGCCCTATTGTTGGAGTCTCAGGAGTTTCTGCCCTATAATGACTTCTTACTTGCTCTACTTTACAACACATGCGGACCGGATTCAAGGTTTCTCAAATGCTGTAAACGCTTTCATAACACCAGCACCGAAGGACGCGCCAATTCGGTAAGCCTCAATTCGGTATATAAAGATCCCATATTGAATATATTGTTTCCACAGAGTGCCACTGCGATCAATGCTATAACAACTCCCGCTGGTGTTTCCACCAATCAGTTCTTGCACTATCTGCAGGAACAACAGTCAGGTCACTTTAGGCCCTATGACTTTGGTCCCAAGAAGAATTTGATTGTATATAATGCGGAAGTGCCTCCGGATTACCCCACCAATCTAATTACCTGTAAAACACATTTGTGGTACTCGGATAACGATGAAATGGCCGCAGTTGAAGATGTTGAACGATTAGCTGAAACTCTGCCGAATAATGTCTGTCATCATATGGACGATCCTTTGTGGAATCATGGCGATTTTGCGACTAACTGGGAAGTACGCAAATATATAAATGATCCAATAATTGAAATTATGAACAAATTTGAAAACTCTTTACCTAATTGATATACGAAAAAATGTACGATAAGCAATAGTCAGCAATCACACGTGCGATAAGACGTAATCAATAATCACACGTTTTTATTTTCAAAAGCAAACATTAAATTTTTTTATTTTTTTATATACTGGCTAATTTTTAAGGTAGGTACATAAAAATATATTTATTTACCCCCACACAATTCATTGCGATAAGGCATTATAAATCTGATAAGTATCTGACGTACACAGTTCTTTGAGCAAATACTCTAATAAGCAGCCGTAATGGGTGGGCTTGCTCATAATCTATTGACTTAGTCGAATCTGAAGTGGCGCTTATCACTTCCCATTCTATTTTTCCCACCTAATACATGAAACTTGAGCTCAGAAAAAATAAAAACAAAATGTTAACAAATTTTAATCTTTTGCCTGGTTTAAAACAAAAATTTAGAAAACATACCTTGACCTTTGAAAGCAATTGTATTTTTTTTATACTAATATTTAATTTATATATGAATTCTGCTTAAGTTAAGCTCATAACTTTGGCTCTGTTTTACGTCATTAACTCAGCTTCCCTTTTAATATTAAGATTAAATTGAAATTCGCCCTATTTGACTGTTTAGATCTTACATTTACGTAAAAAGTTCATTTTTCACTTAAAAATAAATATTTTATTCAAAATAGTTGCCAACCGCCAAAATTGAAAAGCTTTTGCAGTTTGAAAAATGCCGTTAAACATGCGTTTGGCTGTTATCAAAGCAGGACGTGTATTAAAATAATAAAAATAAATAAGAATGGCATGCAAAAATAAACAATTGATATATAAATAATAGACACATCAAATGCGTACATAAATCTTGAATCTTCTTCATTTAATATTTCAAAAGCACAAACAACTCCTTAATGGGAGTTGAGCATTTACCAACACTTCGCTGATATTTTACAGCACTGCGCAACTTAGCGTGGCTACACGCACGTGTATGAATGTATGCGTGGGCGTGTGTGTGTGTATGTACATATATAATAGCGCACTCATACATCTGTTTGCCAGAATAGACACTGATCTACCTACGGAAAGCAACTACAACGAAGCCCTATATATTTCACGTGTAGCTAATTTGTTATTAAAAAAAGTATTGTCAATTAGCTGTTGGCAGTTCTATATCTCTACATATTATTGATCTGTGAAAAATATAAAAATTATATTCATTATATTTTAAATAGCCATACCTTACACAGGTAAGAACATAAACAGCATGATAAGAGAAATACATATAAATATATTGATAAAAATACACGTATATATGTATAAAGGTTAGCTATTTAAAAGATAACAAATAAAAGTGCTAAAATATATTGCTCCCAAGAGAAATTTTCCGGCTTCTAAAGTTCAATGCACCTTGAACTGCATTATGTGTACCTGCATTTCCTTACCGGTTAACTAGGTATAGAGAAAAACCTGTTAAAGAAGAAAAAATAGGTAAAAACAGTGAAAATAGATGAAGCAAGAAAATTAAATCTCGTTTGTTAATTATAAGGAAAAAAGTGCAAAATCATTCAAATCTGGTAAATAAGTTAATTCTCACATATTCAAGTGAATTAGAACCCGCGATGACATGGTAACAATTGCAATAACAACATCACATCGTGATTTGGTGTTATGTCTAAGCCCAAATATAATTTCATAATAAACTAAAATATTAAATGCTGATAAGACAAGCTGGGTTCAACGCCTGGCTGACCCCAGCCAATCCAGATGCCAGATGTTGTCAGCTGAACAACACATTGAACGACTAATTTCAATACCAGCCGGCAGCGGAGCAACACGAAACGTGCTCTGAGCAATTTACTAATTTAACAATTTCACAAATCCACACAGAAAATGTCAGCGAACAAGACCTACGAGCGTCCAGCCAACTTCATAGATCCCGGCAAACCCTCGAAATGCACCTGGCACCTGGGCACCAAGGAGCAAACGCCACATACCCAACGTGGCTTTGCGCACGAAAAGAAGATTTCTCCGGACATTCTAACAGTGATTGGCTGCACCCCCCTGGTCAAGCTGAACAGTATTCCAGCCAAGGAGGGCATTCAGTGTGAGATGTGTGAGTATAAAATGAAATCCTAATTGAAAGAAATGCATTTTGCCTTTTATTACCATTTTCCAATTGAACAAATGTATTTAATCTATAAAAAACCCATAAAAAATGAAAATTCTCATAAAGCTTTGCACGAGCAACACGTTTCATAATTGGAGCTGATTAACTTTCACTAATATATATTATAAGTTAATATTATTCATAAATTAATTTTTGTTTTCTTATAAATTAAAATTAATTGCCTTGTAATGCTTCACATATATAGTATAATTAGTCGAGACAAGCTAAATAATTTATAATTATTTATATACATTTCCTGTTCAGATGCCAAGTGTGAGTTCTTAAATCCGGGTGGTTCGGTCAAGGATCGCATAGGCTATCGTATGGTGCAGGATGCGGAGGAGAAAGGCCTGTTGAAACCGGGCTATACTATCATAGAGCCAACGTCTGGAAATACGGGCATTGGCCTGGCCATGGCCTGCGCTGTGCGAGGCTATAAGTGCATCATTGTCATGCCCGAGAAGATGTCCAATGAGAAGGTGTATGCACTGCGTGCCCTGGGTGCCAAGATCATTCGCACGCCCACGGAGGCGGCTTATGACTCGCCGGAGGGTCTCATTTACGTGGCCCAGGAGCTGCAGCGTCAGACACCCAACTCCATTGTGCTGGATCAGTATCGCAATGCGGGCAATCCTTTGGCTCATTACGATGGCACTGCCTCTGAAATACTGTGGCAGCTGGACAATAAAGTGGATATGGTTGTCATCGCAGCTGGCACAGCGGGCACTATTACCGGCATTGGACGCAAAATCAAGGAGCAAGCACCCAATTGTCGTGTTGTGGGCGTGGATCCGTTCGGTTCTGTGCTGGCACGTCCACAGGAGTTAAACAAGACTGATGTTCAGTTCTATGAGGTCGAGGGTATTGGCTATGACTTTCCGCCCACTGTCTTTGACCAGACGGTCGTCGATGTATGGACGAAGATCTACGATTCGGACTGCTTCCCCATGAGCCGTCGTCTAAATGCCGAAGAGGGTCTGCTCTGTGGCGGCTCTAGCGGTGGCGCAATGCATGCAGCTCTGGAACATGCACGCACCCTTAAGGCTGGCCAGCGCTGTGTAGTTATCCTACCCGACGGCATTCGTAACTATATGACCAAGTTCGTATCCGACAATTGGATGGAGGCCCGCGGCTTCAAGCAGCCAGTTAATGAGCATCGCCACTGGTGGTGGAATGTGCCCATAGCTCAGCTCGAGCTGCCCACTCCAGTCGCCTTGCTAAAGTCTGACGAAACTTTTGCCAGTGCCATTGCGCTTATGAAGAAGAATCGTGTGGACCAGCTGGCCATGGTCGACAAGAATGATGGGTATGTGAACAGTATAAATAATAAAGATGATGTTACTTAATCCCACAATCTCTTTACAGAAGTGTTTTGGGCGTCCTGACACAGGAAACACTCTTGAGCCAGATCGTCAGCATGAATCGTCAACTGAATGACCCTGCGATTAAGGCTCTTAACAAGCGAATCATTCGTCTGACTGAGACTGACATACTAGGCAAGCTGGCACGAGTGCTGGAAGTTGATCCTAGTGTTTTAATTGTTAAAGCGAATGCAGAGGGTAAGGACGTAGTCCTGGCCCTGGCCACTAAGCTAGATGTTACCTCGTTTATTGCATCCGGCGCTAATACCAAGCAAAATGGCAATGGAATTGGTGATCATTAGAGCAAAGGTGAAGGCAAAACATCTCTCTCCCAATGATATGTGACTTAATTATCTTAAAATCCAACAATTGTGTGCATTTATATATTTGATATTTTTTAGCTATTAAAATTGAATTTTACAACATTTCAATATGTTCTTTATATAAAAATAATTTCTTCATGTAACATTTTAGCTCTAGTTCTTAAAGATATTTTGATTGAAGGGCTTGGCTATTAAATCAAGCTATAAACTTCAGGTTGGGTGGCTGAAATATCTAATTATACTGATAATTTCAGCCTAATCAAAAATGATTTCAAACAAAATATCAACTTTTCATTAGTATTAGATTTTAGCTAATTAGATTTCAACAAATGACAATATATATGGACTTCAAGGTAAATAATTTGCCAGCAATTCGTTATCAAATTATAAGTCAATAAATCTGTAATGTATTTATACATGATGAGATTTAAGCCACTGATTCCTTTTTCTTCAAGGATTTGATATGGTCCTCGACTTTTTTATGTGACTTGGTAGTCAAATGTTGCAAATAATGCTTCTGTAGCTTAAAACTTTGCTCACAAATGTCACAGCTGAAAAACAGATGAGAATGACAAATGTTAGTGACCAGATATAATAGGGATCTATATTAATACATCTACCTAAAATCACGGCTCATAGTATGAACCATTTGATGCGCCCTGCAATCGCCTTTAGTCACAAACGTTTTATCGCAATAGTCGCATTGGAAAGGACGTAGATTGCCAGCCATATGTACCCTGCGAACATGTTTTATTTAAATAAGAAATTCTTCCTTATTTCATTTTACTTACCTCTCGTGTGTGCTGCGATTGCTGCAGTGACGAAATGATTTGCCACAAGCATAACGACATGGATATGGACGCACATTGTCGTGGGTTCGCTGGTGATTGTTTAGCTCGGCTGTCGTAGAAAAGGCAGCGCTGCATAATTTGCATTTATGAGGACGGGCGCCTGAGTGACGAACAATATGGTTTCGCAGATTAAATCCAGTGGTAAAATTTTTACCGCACATGTGACAAATATGTTCGTCAGCCTGTCCATGAGCTCGTCGCTTGTGTTTCTTAAGAAAATGTCTACTATGAAACTTTTGACCACACTCCTCGCACTTGTATCCGAAAGAAACCCCGATACTCTTCAGATGTTCGACGAGGGGTGCAGAGTATTTAAAATCGTGGCCACAATGTTTGCATACAAATCTAAAATTATTTAATATATAAATATATCATATTTACTTATATTAGGTATTGATACAAACCTAGTATGAAGCTGCATGTCATGACACTGATGCATGTGCATTTTTAGTAAATCCTGACTGTCGAAGGTCAATCCACACTGATGACACTGGCACTTGTGGTTTTTTTTCTCCCTTTTGAATTTCATTTTGGTTGGTGGTGGTGGTGATGCGCTTGGTGGTAATGGTTGTACCTCAATTGCTTCGTAATAATTTTCCTCTTCTGAAATGTCGATTTCTTCCAGTTGTTCTTCTTCTACAGCTAGCTCCGTATCAATAGGACTGCTGGACTCTGGATATGATATTATTTCTGGTTCTAAGCTCTCCTCCTTAACTTGTACTTTGATCAGGGCTTGTTTCTGTGACTCAATGCAAACTGTGCGAAATTCTGTAGCTATGTGCAGATTATGCTGACAGTCTTGGCAAATAAAATCTGATAAGTCTTCATCTTGCTTCAACTAAATACAATAACAAATAATATTAGAATCTATGGAAGCTAGCTCTATTCTGCCTTACTTACGGTTAGTTCCGTTAGAGTTTTAATTTGGCACAAAAGTTTCTGATTTTCTGGTTTAAACAAGTTCTGTGAGTTCCGAGAGCATATTGGCTGCGCACATGTTCTACAAAGTACATCTTGAATTGGGCTCTTTTCATGATTTCTCTTCTGTAAACAATATAAAGAATCTTCATATATATATGATAAAATGTAAATACAAAAGCATGACACACATATGCGATCCTCAACGTTTTGTTTAAAGACTTTACAGGGGCTTCATCATCAGCGCTAACATTATTGTCTTCGACTTCGATATCGTCATCGCAATTATTAATGTCGTAAGCGCTATCCAAGTATTCCATTTCAGTATATTCCGTATATTCTTCCAACACAGTATTAGCTGAAGAACTTTCTTCCAATTGAACTGAGTCTGCGGACTGACTGAAATGTTTAAGACAGAATAAATTTTGAGCGAATTGAACAAACCAAATACTTACTTTGTGTTCTTTGACAAATCTTGTAGGAACGACATATCCTCGGCAAATTCCCATTGAATGTCCGGGGTTTCTAATGGGTCTGCTTCGCCTACATAATCATCACCATCCAGCTTTATGCGGGTGTTCGCGGTTTTGCAATGATAACGATAACTCTGGCGTAGCGAGCGCCAAGCGACTTTGCATTCTTGTGCTATTTGAGGTGAAATTGAAACAGCTCATTATATTAAAATTTACTAATATACAAAACTTACGGTCTCTGCCCAGTTGAGTAGCCACAGATTTCCAAGCCGCTTTAATACTTATAAGATCATTGTGCTCACTGTCTTTCATGTCCCAGAGTAAACGTCTAGCCCTTACTGCAGCTATAAGCTGTGCTTTATCATCCTTTTTTAAGCGCGTGCATTTTTTACGATTAATATCACGAGTTGTGTACATGTTTTAAATAGTGTTTCCAAAGAATATAAATAAAATAATATTCTTATTCGCATCGATAGGCATGCGAGGTAGTTATGCTCGTGCTTAAGAGTGTAAACTAACTAAAACAGTAAAAATGTTTTAGTTCTTCAACTTTAGATGCGGTTAAATGCGGCATTAAATTAAATACTTAATACTCGTCAACATTTTAAGTTGTTTATTTTAATTTTTCTTTCCGAGCAGCGTACGCCCCTTCAAAAGTAAATTCACCGAAAACAAATTAGCCATTCACACAAAAAGCAATCAGCTGTTTATTGTTATTGCCAATCACATGGTGACGATTATGTTTAGTTTATTGTGCTCCCAATTTCTTGTAAAATCGACGTAAAAACATTAATAAAATTAAAATAAACTAGTTGTTTGAAGTTTTATTTTTATGAAGCTTGGTCCTTTGATGTAATAACAAATGTGAAGGTCGCAGAAACCATTGGTCGCACGGCTCACAACTGTAACAGAAATACGTTTTTAACTTTATCTAAACTTAAATTTTATGTTTTTTATTACTGATAGTTTCGATTATTAACATGCACACGCTCGTGCATTTTCCGCACCGAAGTGGATCTAAAGGTTTTATCACAGTATTGGCAAACAAATGGCCGTTCGTTTGTATGAGTTCTAAAATAAATAGTTTTTATAAACGTATGCAATATTAAATGTTGTATTTAGCAAACCTTTCATGAACTGCCTTACTACTCGTGCCTCGAAATGTTTTATCACAGAAACGACAGGCGTATGGTCTAGCATTGGTATGTAAAATCTTATGGCGCTCCATCTCGTTCCTCGTATAGTATCTACTATGACAAACATCACACTCGAATTGTTTAGTTCCTGTGTGACGCAACATATGCAGTTTTAAATACGTGGAACATCGAAATTCCCCTCCGCACTGCTCGCAAATCCATGTCTTGGCTTCTTTTGATTTATATGTCTTCGTATTGTCAATTCGAAGTTTACTTTTTGAAGGGACCTCAACTGATTCACTGCTGCCCACAGCATCACTGCCCAGATTTGTTTTTGCTTGTTGTTCATCACAGCTATTACTACTTTCGATTATAGCGTCTATAACGATACTAACTTTTGGATGACTTTCCGAAACAATCTGGCTATTTAGATTCTTCCTTTTTACGGCTTTTAGTTTCTTATGCGTATCCAGGCAATTCATTCGGAACTTAACAATTTGATCCAACATCGATTTGCAGCTTATGCAAATGTATTCCGGCATGATATTGTCTTTTTCAATCTGTAATTTGTTTTCAGAAAAGAAAACTTCAAAATGTGAAACAAAACAATAAAACAATTACTTACCAACATGTCGGTGATGTCTTCGATTAAAGTTACTAAATGATAGTTCAGTTCCTCAAACAGCTTAGTATCATGTTTTGCATTTATAGTTATGCCGCAAGTACGACATAGTGCACGCAAGTCATTCATAATGTGTTCTCTTAAATATAAATATAAATAAATCTTACAAAGAGAATAATTTTAATTTCCGCGCAAATGAGAAATTCGTAAGCGCCCAGCTGGTACTTCTGTTTACAGCTGCTTAATAATTTATAGGTACACACTGGCCATTCACAATATTTAAAATAACTAACAAATTACCAATCGTATATTAACAGCTATTTGAAGTGATTTTATATAATTAACATTTTTCAGTCGAACAGATAGGCGGTATTTATTTTTATGTTAAAAAGATTTAAAGCTTATATGTTTCAATTCAAAAGAAAAATGTAAATGAAAATTGTATTTTCTCGGATACGTTGCATTTTTAGGTAATTTTTAAGCCATTTTTGTGTACACACTGTCAGTATTTTAATTTCACATTTTGTAAACAAATCAAGTGAAAAACAAAAGGCGAGTCCAAAATGTCAATTTGCTGTAGAACTTGCGCAGAGCCAATTTTCCACTTAAATCCCAGAAACCTTTTTAAACAAGAAAATGAAGATATTCGGCACAACCTCCACGCAATTACTGGGATCACGGTAAGTCGGCTTTTGATCCTTTCGGCGTTATAATTTTCAAACAGTTTTACTTTTAGTTGTCCTATGATCCTCACTTGCCTGTCCATATATGTTCCTGTTGTTATTTGGACTTAAACCACGCAATGACATTTCGAGAACGCTGCTTAGAGGCGAACAAGCAACTACAGCAAGATGGAATCGTCAATAACAAACACGTTCCAGTTGCCTTTCAGCACATTGATCCATTGGATAACCGTTCAAAAGGTGGCATCAAATTCAAGACGGAACTTATAGACAGTCCAGAGTATACGGAAGAAGTTCCGCGAAAAGAGTACAAGCAAAAGATCGAAGAATTACGAAGAGTGCCGACCACACGCCATGCTTCGCCTCGAGTTCGACTTTCGCGTTACCGAGATCCAAAAAATAGTCCCAAAATAGTAAATCGCCCCGCCCTATTAATGAAGAAGAGCCCGTCAAAAGGTGGTATAGAATCTATTGGAACGTCACATCTCTCGGACGATTTAACCGACGCGGTGGCTAGGCCAACTGCAGCCATTGCTCCTAGCCCGACCAAAAGATTCAGGTCAGCGTCTCGCCATGATAAGGTGAAGAAGGTGAAGAAAAGGAAGCCGAAAATCATGCCGCTGGAGAAGAAATACGTGTGTGATCAGTGCGGGTGGTCCTTCCGCGATCTGAGCAACATGAAGGATCATGCACTGCGGCACTCGGGAATCAAAAAGTTTGAGTGCGTCGAATGCGGCAGTAAGTTCTTCACCCGCCCCCTATTAATGCTTCACGTGCGCGTCCGTCACAAGGGTGAAAAGCCATTTGTATGCAAATATTGCGGCATGGCTTTCGGTAACAGCACCAGTCGCTGCCGACATGAACGGTAAGTCCATTATATAAATATATATATATAAGTTAATTTTTTTGTTATTTAACGATCTTTCATTATTAAGTTGAAACTTAAGACTAAAATCTGGTTTCAGCTAGCTCAAGAAGTAGTTGGCGTCGATGGCATTGGTGCTGGCAGCGGCAAAGCTCCAGCATCGCCTGATACTGCCGTTACTTTATTTGCAAAGCTCCAACTCCAGCTGCGGAGCGGCCTCATCTCCCTCTCCCTCTCTCTTTAATGTTGCTTGGCAGCATTGACTGCTGTTACTTTATTTGTGAACCTTCAGCTCCAGCTGCAGAGCGGCCTGATCTCTCTCTCCCTCTCTCTTTCTCTTAGGAACTCTTATATACATATATTATACTTTAAGCATTTAACCAACTTGTATTTCTAAATTTCAGAAAAAATCATGCAAACGAGTTACCTTTCGAGTGTGACATTTGCAACTCAACTTTCATAAGCAAAATCAGTTTGAAGCATCATAAAGAAGTGCACATCAAGGGAGAAATAACGCATGAGTATGATTTTTTTATTGCCCGCCTTTGGCTTTTATTAATATTGCTTTATATATTTTAGATGTGAAACATGCAACAAGACTTTCAAAGGAGCCACATATTTAAAAAATCATTATCTTACAAAGTTGCATCACAGACGAATGATTCAGAGTGCGGGATGTGATTTTCAGGACGTAGAGGCCAGCGATGAAGATATAGATTTTGACCTGCCCGATTCAATTATTGAAGAGCTCGACGAATAAAACGAGTTCTGTAATTGTTTTGTTCGGTGAATGTGTTGCTTGTTTATTTGTAAATAAAAAACCAATCAAATAAAATATTGCCAACGTTGTCATTTAATCACCATAGTAATACATATTAATAAATGCCTCTAGCGAATTGGATTGTCAGTTTAAAAATAAAAACAATTTTTAAATAAAAGCTATTCACAATTATTTTAAATAAATATCGATTACGTCTAATCTTATTGTATTATCGATATTTTTATTTAGCAATTCACTTGCTCACATAACAAAAAATACTAAAATAGAGTAACATCCCTGCTTCTCTTAGAACGCTATTATCATTTTGGGCAGAAAACATTGAAGTTAACAAAAGTTTGGTAAAATGACGAATCAATGCCGAACATGTGCCGTTATGATTTTAAATCCCAATGCCAAAAATCTCTTCGACGACGACGACGACAATGAAATACTCAATAACATTGAAACTCTTACTGGAATACGGGTAAACACTATTCTCATGTTCTTGCGTACGCACACACAGCTGAAGCTCAACATGTTTATATTTGATTACAGTTAAATGATGAGCAGCATATGCCAAAACACATTTGCACCTGTTGCCATTTGGATCTGTACCATGCAATAGCTTTTCGAGAGCGATGCTTAAAAACGGAACATTTTCTACAAGCTGCAAGACCAAAGCCAAAGACGGTAGATCCGCTAAATACAGCACAGATAGAAATAGAGAGAGAATCAAGAAATGAACCATCACAGAAACTTCAATGTGCAACAACAGTTCAATCAGAGAATCTCATTTTAAATACACCAGAGACAGAAATATTTAGTCAACAGTGCCCACAAAGCCGCATTTTGCGCGCTCGTAAACAAAAATCAAAAACAAAGGATGCGGATGACAATGTAGTCCAATGTTCAAGGACCTCGCCACTATGTAGTCCCAGCAAATGTGAAAAGAGTAACTCAAAGAGCGAGAGCAATGAATTTAGTGCCTTTGCGCAAACTGAATTGTTTCAGGAAGCTGCCCTTGCCCTTGACAAAGTGGCGTCTGCACCTAGTTCACCTGGTATATCCTCTGCCCTTCAACCTACAGCTAGTTCACCTGGTCAATCCCTTCAATCTCAGCCAGCACATAACAAGGGCAGTACTGTGCCCAAAAGGCAATATAGAAAAGGCAAAGTCAACAATGTCAAGCCCTCTG
Organism: Drosophila nigricruria; assembly: GCA_037075265.1. Lineage (NCBI taxonomy): Eukaryota > Metazoa > Arthropoda > Insecta > Diptera > Drosophilidae > Drosophila > Drosophila nigricruria. The sequence goes on from JBAMCI010000035.1 coordinate 14,373,562, forward strand.
CGAATCCGAAAGTCTTCATATGTGACCTATGCGGCCATCAATCGTCGAGTCCGAAAAACTTGGATATTCACATACTGCGGCATAAGGGCGAAAAGAATTTCGAGTGTGCCGAATGTGGCATCAAGCACTACTCGAAATACCTGCTGCAATTGCATATTCGCGTAAAGCACCAAGGCGAGATGCCGTATCTGTGCAAATTCTGTGATCAGCGATTCTATTCCGCCAGCACACGTCAACGCCACGAACAGTGAGCATCCAAATTGCAGTAGTTTATAAATTAGTAATTCTATATTTTCCATTACAGAGTACGACACATAAGAAGCTGGTCATATGAGTGCAAGATTTGCGGAAAAAAATATAATACGAAATCATGTTTGAATAAACACGAATTTCTGCACACTGGCTTGCGACCATATCGGTACGCTACAATGAATAATGGCTTAATTTATATAATTTATGACTGTAATTCCATCTTTTAGCTGTGACTTGTGTAATGTTGCGTTTCCCCGAAAGCCAGGCTTAAGAATACATTGTCGAACAAAGCAGCATCAGAAGAGAGCTAGTGAGGCGCTGAATAGTCAAATTGATGGCATGAAAGAAATAACAATTTCAGACAACACAATTGTATTTCCAGACTCAATAATAGTTGAACTTGATGTATGAGTTTGTTATCGTGTGGAGCCACATTTAAAAAATGCGCCACATTTTTGACATTCACACCACAACGTAATTATCAGCTGTATTTATGCTATTCACACTTTTTTTCGGCAGTAAAATTAATAAAAATATTGCCTTATTTTGAAGAGATCAATTGATTTGTTAAAATGTCGAAGTTGGTTTTATGCAGAACATGTGGCAACAAGATTAACAGTGTCAATGCCAAAAACCTCTTTCAGCAGGAAAGTGAAGATCTGTTAGATAAGATCGATACACTGACAGGAATGAGGGTACTTTGGAAAAAAAAACACATGCTTACGCGTTCAATAAAGCTGTTAGTTTTATTTTAGTTGGATGAAGATAAGGAGCTGCCTAAGCACATTTGCACCTGTTGCTACTTGGACTTAAACCATTCAATAGCATTTCGAGAGCGCTGCATAAATATACAAAAAGTTCTGCGTGATGGGAAGATGCAAAAGGGAGAAACATCGGCACCGGATCCCCTCCTATATTCAGCAAAGAAAAGTGTCGCAGCCACAGCGATTGGTATCAGGAAACAGCCGCAGCGTAAGATTGTGCGTGCTCGCATAGAAGAAAGCCAAACATCTGTGCAAACTCAAATTGTAAGAGCGCGGTCACCAAAAGACCAGCCAAGCACCAACACAACAGCTCATCAGCGACAATGCGTTATCAGATTAGCCCGAGTACGCTTAGAAAGAGAATTTGAAAAGAGTATTTATACTTCAAGCGACTGTATAGAGGAGATGGCGGAAGCTCAGCAATCGGCACCAGAAGATTCTGATAGTGCCACGTCTGATGGCTCCAGAAACCAAAAGAAACGCAATGTAAAGCAGCGAGGAGTCCGTAAGACCTACGTTTGCGATCAATGTGGCAAATGCTTTACGGACGCCAGCAATCTGAAAGTGCACATCTTGCGACATACCGGCGTAAAGAACTTCGAGTGCCCGGAGTGTGACACAAAGTACTTTACGCGGCATCTCTTGAATTTGCATATACGCGTCAGACACCAAGGAGAGATGCCGTACGCATGCAAGTATTGCGACCAGCGCTTCTTTACGAGCACCACACGTTGTCGGCATGAACGGTATAGTTAACATATTTGATTCACTGTTATTATAATCATCGATCTTGCAATTGTAGCGTGAAGCACACGAGGAAATTGGCATTTGCTTGCAGACTTTGCGGAAAAACGTATCTAACAAAATCCTGCTTAAATAAACACGAGTTCCTTCACACGGGCGAGCGACCATACCGGTATGTTAGTTCATTATACTCGTTCACTAAGTGAAATGAGTATATTGGTTTGTCTGCCTTGCTGTCCGTCCGCCTCTCCGTATGAACGCAAACCATTTCGACGCTATTGAAGCTAGAGAAATTTGGATATGCCCATTTGAAATGTATACTCGCGTTGACAACCCAAGATCAAAGATATGTGCCGGATATGTATATTTATGCCCATTGGGGGCGTGGCAAATAGGAAAATCTATATTTTGAAATAGGAGAAAGTTGTGCGGCCGTAAATGAGTATTCCGCAGTCGGTAGCGCCCGACTGCAACGTTTTTACTTAATTTTTTCATTAGCTCTGGCGCTTAAATACTGACTTATCTTTCAGTTGCGATGTATGCAATGTGGGATTTCCTAGAAAAACGAATTTGAAAATTCACTATCGCTCAAAGCAACATCAAAGACGAGCTAATGCGGAGCCGGATAATTCCTATGTGCTACAAGATGAAACCTCAGATGGAGAAACAGAAACCGAAACTGATTCAATTAGTAAATATTTCGATGTTTGAAGGAATATCAGTTTGTTAGTAGTGTATATTTCGAAAATGCATATATACATGTATATTTTTCTTACATATTTTTAAAATTGGATGAATTTTATTATATTAAATGAAATAAGTGTTTTGATATCTACATAATAATAACCTTGTATTAAATAAACTCATAATAAAAAGTTATAAACTTATCTGTGTCCAAGAACAAATTCTACTTCCCGCCAATTCACAAGCAGTCAGCCGATAAGAAAGCAAATATTAAATCGATTGTATATCGATTGCTTACTGCAGGGCTAGTAAATATTTGGCAACCCTGGTACTAGGTCTGCAATGCGACGTCACAAATAGAAATAAATTGTATAAAAATGAAGTGTGCACTGCTAAGCTGCGGAAACAAGTTCAGATCAAGACAAAAACATTCGGAGCAATTGAGTTTCTTCAGCTTTCCCAAAAACCCGGATGTTTTAAAAAAATGGCTTGCCTTTTGCCGCAGATACAACAAAGAAAAACTAAAGGCGCCTCTCAAGAGCGTCATTTGCAATGAGCACTTTAAAGAGGAGGATATCCAAGGAGCACTACAATTTCAAATGGGTACGTGAAACGTGAAACAACAATAGGACGTTTCTTTACATTGAGTTCAATTTTGAATTTTAGGTCTATGCAGTAAGAGGATGCTGAGACCGGGCGCCGTGCCATGCATAAACAAAAATGATGTGAGTGCACTTGAGCGCGAGCGATCTGAGAAGCGAAAGAACAAGAAGCTGGTCGCCGAGCTACTGGAGGAGGCGGCGGTGCGCGAGGCAGCCGAAGCCAGCGGAGCCATTGTTATAGCTCCAGACTTTATCAGAAACACTGGCATAGTCTCGGTGCCCGACTTCGTTAATGCTACAGGCAACGCCTTCATTCCATGTACGCCGACACCCACTGAGAACGATCCCCTGGCCGAAGAGCAGGCGGTGGAGCTTGAATTGTGCAGAGATGATAAAGTTATTGAACAGATGATAAGGTGTCGCACCTGCTATGAACCGATTGTGGTTGACGAAAATGCTAAAGATCTTTGTGACGAGGAGAACGCTGTCATGTTATATCACATCGAAGTTATAACCGGTATTTGGGTTAGTGTTTGTTGAATTGGTTACTTTCCACTTGGTTTTGGTATATAAACATGTGCATTCCAGATCCAATGTAAAGAGGGAATTTCACCGTTCATGTGCTCCAGCTGCGTCCATAATCTGCGCACAGCCATTAATTTCCGAGAAACATGCATTCGCACGGAGGTAGAGCTGGCAGGAGGAAATACAATTATTAAGGAGAACGACACAGAGACTTGGAATGCCAATGGCTCAGAGATTGTGCAGATTAGCGAGAATAGTGTCAAAGATTATGTTTCCATATTTCCGGCAGACGATCAAAATGAACAAACAACTGTGGTGGAGCCTTTGCCTCTTGAAGCTGCACAACAAATGATTCAGCCAATATATAATACATCGAGTGTAGATTCAAATAGTATTGCATTGGGTGCTCAAATCTATGAGGATCTTCTCAATGAATACAAGGGTAACGCCAGAATAGCACGTTCACGACAGAGAGAGGTAACAGTCAATAGACCCAAAGTGGTAAGAAAACGAAAACGAAAACCTCGGGATCCCCAACCGAAACGTCCGAAGCGCACAAAAGAGGAAAGAAATCGCATACGGCGTGAGCAAATCAGAGCTATGCCCTTGAACCATGTGTGCGATCAGTGCGGCGCCTCGTTTCGTGTGAGATGTAATCTAACAATCCATATGTTGCGGCATACCCACACAAAGAACTTTTCGTGTCCCGAGTGCCCCAAGAAATTTTACGATGCCTACATGCGGAATATTCATATACGTGTCCGGCATAAAGGCGAATTGCCATTTGAATGCAATTTTTGTAGGAAAGCGTTTAGCTCGTCCAATACGCGCTATCTGCATGAAAAGTAGGTCAAAGAAACGAATCAAAATTGTACAGCTTTAATATACAAATGGTTTTTGCAGAAAGGTTCACGGAGCATCCCCACGAATTCACAGAAACGTGAATAGATTAAACAAAAGAATCGAGCTCAAGGATGAACAGCAGGAGGACCAAGCGCAGGATGGACTGGAGCAAAAGGAGAATGTTCGCCACTTTTGTACGTATTGCAATAAGAGCTATGCGACAAAATATGCACTCAACTGGCATATCAATATACACATGGGTGTGACGCCTTTTAAATGCAAGCTTTGCGACATGAGCTTCGCAGATCCCCAATCGAAAAAGAAGCACGAAATGAAGCATGATAGTAAACGTCCCTTCGAGTGCGACATTTGTCTTAAGGGGTTCTATGTACGCAGCAAGTTGAAGGAACACGAACGAATTCACACAGGGGAACGACCCTATAGGTTTGCCAATGAATATTAACTTAATTATTAATTAATAATAAAATGTATTCAATTATTTCAGGTGTGATGTTTGCAATGCATTCTTTCGTTACAAGTTCAATTTATGTTCGCATCAGTTTAGCAAAATGCATAAGGAGAATCTGCAGAAGCTGACAAAGGTTGAAATGATTGAAGACTCAAATTAAATCGGGATAATGGACTACGATTATTTTTAAGATATCCAACATACACTGCGCATTATTTTTCTATAAACTTTTATTACAAATATGTCTCAAAGTGACAAAAAACGAAATGTGTTTTCATGATGTTACATCGACGTTTAGCGATTTCTTTTGTTTTGATTGGGACTTTTTACTTTTAATCCGCGCGTTGGCAATATGATTTGATGAATTTATGTGCTGAGTTAAATTTCCGGCACGCAGGAACCAAAGATCACAGACGTCACAGCTGTGGAAAACAAGGGAAATGAGAATTAACAAATATAAGTTTTAAATAAATTAAACTCACTGAAATGTGCGTTCACCTCGCTTAATGAGCTCCGTTTTTGATTGCGGAGCTCGACCCTTCTTGCAAGCTTCACTGTAAGTCAAGGAAATAGAAATTTTAAACACATATTCTGCTCTCAAGTTTCAGCTCACTCACCGTTCGTGTCGCACCCGCGAGCTGTTCGTGCTGTATTGTAGCCCACAGAAGGTGCAAGCGTACGGACCCTCCGTATGCTTTAGCTGATGGCGTCGCAGCAGATGCAATGTGTAGCACTTCTCGTTGCACTCCTGGCATTCGTAGTTCTTGGTGCCGGTGTGCCGCAACAAATGCACATTAAGATTGCTGCCATCTTTGAATTGGCGGCCACAGTGCTCACAAATGCAGGGGCGTGCCGAGGCCCATTGTCGCTCTCGGTCCACAATACGCTTCGGCTGTTGCTCATTCGTGAGTTTAATGTACATAGTTCTCTTGCCCACACGCATTGTATACTTGCGAGTACTGTTTTTCGCCTTTGCAGTTGGTTCGATGGCTGCAGGAGTCTTTAATTCAGCTTCAGGCTGGCCAGTTAGAGAATGGGGAGAGTCCTCACTGGGCAGTCTCTCTATATCGTCGTCAACTGATATATCAGCATAGCCATCGGAACCCGGTTGATCTCCATAATAACATTCGCTTATTGCTTCGGTGTCCTCATGTAGCTGCGTAGTCTTTGACTTCGTTTCAACATCAACAGCAATATCCACCGCCTCGATTCGAAGCGGATCGGAAATCTTAGCTTGGTTTGATTTTGCAAGCAAAATATCATTGTTTGAGCTTAATTGGGCTTTCCTTTTAGCTAGAAAGGCTTCAATTTTTGTACAGCGTTTACGGAAGGTATTTACCTTCTTCACCAGAACCTGGCACTCCTCGCATATATAAATAGGAAAACCGGTAACATTTTCCATCTAATAGAAACAAAGTTAGAATTACATTGGAATTTAATTTGAATTACTGTATCAGTACCCAACAGTTTGTTATGTTGCGCACGCAGTGTAAAAGGCGTCGACCCATGGGTGAGAAGACGTTGATGCAACTTTCGTCATTCACCGTTTTGCCACAAGTTCGGCAGAAATCTTCCATTTTAATAAAAACCATAAAAAAGTTTGTTTAATTTGTAAAACGCAGAGATATTGACGAAGCGACCAAGTCACGAAAGTGGTTGAATCCTTTTTTTTTTTATAAAATATACTAAAAAAATACTTATGGAAATATCATAAATATACTGTTAACAAATTGTGAATAAATTAATATGTACACACTGCTGTTGTCGACTTTTAACGTTTATTTAAATTTTATTTGTTTTTATTTTGGTTTTTATTTTTTATTTCAAATATCCTTAGTTAATTTCAGTTTAATTTAAAATTTTAAGAGAAAATTTTATGTTTTTAAAGCATATTATGCATTATTGAAATGCTTTAATAAGAGAAATAAATATTAAATTTAACATTTGGTCACAGTAGTCAAGAAATAGAAATAACGAAGATCACGGAAGAGAAATATTTGTTAAAAAATAATAATAATATATACAAGGTTGTTTTTTAAAAGCTTTATTCAAACTCTTGTAATAAATTAGTATTGTTTTCTTTCAAGGCATGCAGCTTGGAACGTAAATGAGCCTTTAAGTGTGTATTTCTTTGAAATGTTTTGTCGCATATATTACAGCTGAAACGTTTTTAACAATAATTAGTTCAATCGCAAGCTGTCTTAAACGTACTAAAAAATACTTACTAAAATGCTCGCACGCCATTGTGAGTTAGATCATGTCGTTTAAGAGCCGATGTGGAAATAAATGATTTATCGCAATATTCGCAAGAGTATGGCCGCACATTCGTATGGGAACTAAATACAGACAAGTATGCATAGTTAAATGTAGTATTATTTATATATTTAAATACCATTTAATACTAACCGTTCGTGCAGTACACGAGTTGTGCTGCTGTTAAAAGTTTTCTCGCAGTATTTGCAGGCATATGGTCGCTCTCCGAGGTGCACGGTTCGTTCATGCAGCTGTAACAAGTGGTCGGTATAGAATAGTTTACTGCATTCTTTGCATTTGAAGTTCTTGACGCCGGTGTGTCGCAGCATGTGCAATTTGAAGTTACTTTGATCTGTGAAATGCCTGCCACACTGATCACAAATGCAATCACGAAGCCTCTGTTTCCTTCGGCGATCAACAATTTGCTCCTCTGTGAGATTCTTCCAGCTATTATAGGTTTTTTTGGTCTTAACAGGTGTGGAACTACTAACTAAATCGCTCTCATTCAAATTTTGCTTATGTATTTTTATATTTGCATTAGCATTTGACCCGGTTGGTGGGCTGCTTCTGATGCTCAGAGATTTGCTTTTGTCACTGCCGCTATTATTTTCTATTAATTCATTATCCGAGAATTGCTGAAACTCTTCGATTGTTTCTTGACTCTCGCTGCTAGATTCACATATACTGCGCATTTCATTTTGAACGCTTGTTATTAAGTAGTCGGCATCTTCGGTGGGACCCTCGACAGAATTAGCCTCCACATCACTGGAGATATTATCCTCATAAAAATCAATTAACTCATCTTCCTCATCAACGAAATCATCTTCTAGTCTATCTATTTCAATGGGTAGCTCCTCGTTATTTAAAATGGTTGTCTGTTTAATATTATTATAACTGTCGGGTTCCATGTATCCATGTCTCCTTTGCGTCCGCAGCAGCTGCTCTTGCGTCTTTATGCAGCGATCCCTGAATACGTTTATATGGAAGACGGCTTGCTTCAGGTCAAGTAGACAGCAAGCGCATATGTGGGATGGAAGCTCAGGGCTGTTTTTTAGCTGTACAAAATATGTAAATAAGCATTATAATAAATATAAATATATTTAAAGAGCAAAACTTACTGCAGTTCCAGCCACATTTTCAATGTTCATTAAGATTTCCGTGTTTTCATTGAGGAATAGATTCTTAGCGTTAATGTTATAAATTACGTTTCCACAGGTACGACATTGGAGCGTCATTTTTTAGATATCTAAATTAAATATTATTTGAAAACCAAACTGAATTGTTTGATATTTTTGTACACTAAGTAAAGAAGAACAGCTGTTTCTGAAAATTCATAAATTCGCTGTGAATGCTTAATTTAGGGAAGAAGCAACACTGGTGACATTCACGTGTATGCGTAAGCTCAACATTTGTATCTATATTTTCATATTTCTGTAAAGCATACATAATGGAGACGAAAAAGTGTCGCCTTTGCTTGAATTATGTTAAGCGCTTTACAGATCTGGTTGATCTCTTTCGTGAACAGAATGCTCATTTGATACAGCAACTAAATTCAACTAGTAAATTACAGGTGGCATATTGCCTATTGAGAATATTTACTTGTTACTATTACATTTTTGCATCATTCGTAGATCCACGCAACTCCAGGACATCCGGTGCTCATTTGCAGGATATGTCTCATAGACTTGGGATGCGCCATCGCGTTTCGCACACGCTGTAGTCTCACAGAAAAGCAGTTGATACAAAAGTTAATTCAAAACTTGACTACTGCCAACCAAGCTACCTAAAGCTCCAGGTCAATGGGAATCGTATTACAAAGGTTTCAAATGACGTCTATTAGAAAAACATTGACCTGTATGCTTTATTGAAACATTGCAAAATTGTATGGCAAGGACATTATGGAATTTCTTTGAGTTACCTCGATGTAATGTGCTTGCAAAACTGATGCTTCAAATTTCGAGAGCGTAAAAGCATTTATGAATTTTATGTGCTGTGTATGTATGACATATATTAGTCATTAGCTGGCCATAAATTATATTATTATTATTTTTAGATATTGTCGATAATGTTTCACTACAAAGAAGGAGCTGATCCAGAACATTCGTCGCTACTGCTATGACATTGCAAAAAGTCTCTTCAGCTCGAGTTGCTTGAGGTAGCAACAGCAGTCCTTGGCGGATGACTTATCCAGGTGGCCTAGTCATGTAGGTCACGAATCATCGACGGAGGCGGGTTCGCATCTTAAGCTAGTCTATTGATGTTGTATTGTATTAGCCTAAGGCCATAGTCGCCAGTGCTATAAAAACATAGGTTGGTGTTTTGCAACTCTGTATGTTCTACTCATATACAAAATAATATAAATATATATATTATTGTCGTGTAGCAGTCTAATACATGCCTAGTTTTTCGACTAAATCTTCGGAAACTGCGTTGGCTCAACGTTCCTATCCTACTAGAAACTTGTTGAAAGCCTGCATAATATTATGTATCTGAATGTCGGACTACAAACCAGTATAGTTTAATTTATCCTCTTAATCCTTTTAACTCTTGTAATATCTATTTTTATATTATTATTTATTTATAATAACATAGAGCTCAGCTGGCAAATTTGGGCAAAACTACTTGTTGCGAGCGTTGCAGTCGGGCGCTACCGACAGCAGAGTACGCAATCACGACTGCAGAATACTCAATCCGATTTGCCACGCCCCCAGTGGGCGTAGACATCTAATTTTTGGGCAGTCTTTAGAAGTGGTATAGGCTAACGTAGCTGTGAAATTTGGATGCTTACGCTCCAAAAATGCGAAAATGGTATGCGCCCCCAATGTATATATTCCAAATATCAAGTCTTTAGCTTCAATAGCGTCGGAACGGTTTGCGTTCATACGGAGAGACGGACGGACGAACAGCAAGATGGACATTGAACAAAACCAATATACTCATTTCACTTCGTGAATGAGTATAACATAGTTAAAAAATATATTTGGATTCTTAAATTTGTACTTTTTATTTACAATCGGGATTTAAATGTATATTATATAACAACTAATTAATTATTTAATGCATTGTATTTGACTAATATAGCTCAGTGTGACGAGCCGCATCGCTGGTCTGAAGAGCTTTTACTGTTTGCTGATGGGTCATAGTGCCCATGTGCTGTTCCAGTTGATGCTTGCGGGAAAAGGTTTTATTGCACGGCATACATCTAAAATGATAAATTTGTATTAAAAAAATATTTGAGTTGAGCTATTGCGCATGTCCTAATAAGTCTCCACATAAATGCATGCATGCATATATATATATATATAGCTATACTCCAATAAATATATTATACCATTTTCTCATTAGATATTGGCCATATGCAAAAACTCAGAAACTTACAAAAAGGGTTTTTCGCCTGTGTGCGTCAACATGTGGTTCTTGAGAACATTCGAATAGGAGAAAGACTTGCCACATGTGGCACAGGTAAAGGGACGCTCGTTTGTATGGGTTCTGCAATAAGAATAATCATAAGTTATTGATTAACTATAGACTCCTGTATAAGCGAGTACCTCTCATGGCGTATATTCGAGCTACGATCCGCAAATGCACGGGAACAGTATTTGCATGTAAAAGGTTTCTCGCCTGTGTGTACTCTTATATGGCGGTTTAGCTCTGAGGGACCAGCAAATGACTTAGTGCAGATTCTAAAACGGATAAATGTATATATAACAAGTGGTTAAAGGGATGAGTTTTTTAACTAAAAACAAATTTCGAGCAGTGTCAGATGAGCTTAAAGACACTTATAGAGCATGAATCTAGTCTGATATTGTGACTAGCCTTAGCCGTTATGAACCGTATAATGCATCGGAAATGTAAATAAAATCAAAATAATATGTGATCGTCTGGATGTCCATTAGAAATACAAGACAAAAGTGATTTAAAGTGCAATTAGGTTAGAAATTGGACTCCTCGAAGACAAAATGGCTTTTTCTCCATGATTGCATTTGCATTTGAATGAATTAAATAATTGAATGTGTGAAATAGTGAAATGTAGTGCACTTCTACAAACATACTCGCATTCGAAAGGCTTCTCGGCCATGTGACGTCGCATGTGAATATTGAGGGCTGCCCGTTTCGAGTAGATATTGCCGCATATTTCACACATGATGTTTGTAGAGGTCTCCTCATTCGATTTGCTCGCAGTGGCTGCACTTGCTGTCTTTGCTTGACCATGCTTAAGTACTGAGTGCGTCGGATTGCGAGGTCGTCCTCGTCCACGTTTGCTCAGCCGCGATTTTCGTACCTTTGGCCTACGCAATCGTTCTGTGGGATCATAGTCGCTGTCGCTCGCATTGCCAAGCAAGATTTTCTTATCATCCATCTCGGTTGTCCGCTCGAAATCATCATACGCTGCATCCGCCTCTGTCTCCTCAACTGTTTCCTCCAAGCGCTCCTCTAGCATTGCATCGAATTCAATATCATCGTCGGCATCGATAAACTCATTGGCTGCCTCGTAAATGTACTCAACGGTATCGCTCTCAATTTGCGAAGGATCATCTGTTGGCTCCAATTTGAGTTCAGCCTACAAAAATGCAACAATTCAACTAACATTCGAGTCACTGATAGTTGGAAACTATACCTTAACAACGCTGCTGGCAAAGGTTCGCTCACTCTCCTGGCACAATTCCCGAAATTTATAGGCGCTGGTAAGGCTGCCGACACAACTGCAGCAGAGAAGGCTTGGCATGTCTTCCAAGGGCGGTAGCTGTACAATGAATTGTATTTAATGTAATTTGATAAAGAAATTGCAATATTTCATAATGATAGTGCTGGCATACCTTTATGCTTCCGATTTCTTCTATTTTCCGAACTAGTGGACATTGAACGTCCTGATCGTTGTAAAGTGGGGTCATGGTATCGACATTCATGTCTTCCGTTAAGCATATTCGGCAAATTAAATATTCTGGCATTTTTTTTAAATATTTATTTTACAATTCACTACAACAATAATGATAACAATAATATGATAATAAGGAGTCTATTTTTTTTTCAGTTTGTATTGCAGTATTATTTTCTTTTTATTTTTGACAGCAAAACAGTGTGACCACATTATTTGACAACCCTTTTTTTGTGTGAACGCCGATATCTTAGAGTGTCATACTCGATAACATTTGAATGCGTCTATGTAATGCAACATCCAAAATTTAGTCGATAACGCAAGCAGTATAAAATATATTTATGTTTATTTAGTTCTTTTCATTTTTTTGAGCATTTAATATTGTACGTTTAGATTTCTAAAGAAACGCATTCCACAAAGAAGAATTATATTTAAAATGAGTTCTAACGGTCTGCAAACCAGTGTGCCGTACAACGCGCATTTCGGTCAGCAGTGAGCACAGGCCAACATTGGCAAACTGATTGCAAGCTGAGTTATTCTGTGGCGCAAAATGACCTGTTGTGCTTCGATTGCAATTATTGTGGGATCGTAAAGTGTTCAGAAATGGAAATTTGCATAAAGTGGAGCCTGTGCCGAACGTGCACAGCCGACAGCAGCTCCCAGCTGCAGCCGCTCTTCCATGATAACCATTTAGCCAAGCAACTGGAGGAATACGCTGGAATTGTGGTAGAACCAATGCAATTTCAAATTGTACTCATAATGAATAATGATTCTCTATTGCTATACACAGGCGAAGCCAGACGATGGCTTGCCAGACAAAATATGCACGGACTGCATTGAAGCTCTTCGGTCGGTCCATGCTTTTCTCACAGGCTGCCGGCGGTCCGACGCGCATCTACGAAATGTCGTACGTCGCACTATGTCTTCGGGCAGATGCTTTCCCAGCAATTCCATGGATCTTCAGGACGGAGATAGTGGCAGTCTGGCCAGAGTTGAAGCCGAGATTCCTCGCACGCGCAAACAAAACATTTCTGAGCGAAATCTACAACAGAAAAAAAAGGTTAAATCGGAATTTGTGAACAATCTATTGGCCGAACAAGAAACCTCCAATCCGGATTATATAGAGACACACGACGTCGACTCAAACAGCTCTGCTGGAAATGAAAATAAATTGCTTATGCCATTAAAATGTGAAAAGCCAGCTGAGGTAAACAAATCGCCAGCTGCGTCTAGAAGGAATGATGAGGATTATTTGCTTGTCGTTAGCAAATGTGTTGTTAATTTGACTGACGGTGATGCAGAGACGGACATCGAAAGCAGTGAATACATCATAACTGATATGGTTGACAATGATAATGATGTAGACTATGATAACGACTATACAGAGCAAGATAGCTATGCAGTTGTCGAAGCTAAGGAATCAACCTCGCAATTCCAGTCGCATATTCAGTTAGCGCCTGATGAGAAGCCTGCACTGAAGCTAGAAGAGCCAAGCTCAGCAGCTGACGCTTCTTTAACCATTGTTGACTTAGCTGCAGCGTGTCAGCCAGCAAATTTCCCCAGGAACAGCTGTGCGTTGTGTGGCAATTCGTTTCCAAACCAAACGCAGCTGAAGTCCCATCTGCGCACTCATCGCAACGAAAAGAACTTCGAGTGCGAGTAAGTATATCCAAATACATCAATGCCTGACATCAATTTAAATTGATTTGCTTCTAGACTGTGCGCCAAGCGCTTCAACGCCGCTTGCAATCTAACAACCCATATGCGCACCCATACGGGCGAAAAACCCTACGCGTGCTCCTACTGCAGTCGACGTTTTGCGGATCGCAGCACCCATCGCAAGCACGAGCGGTATGCCATATGGGATATCTGATAGTTCCTTAACCATCATTGAAATATTTACAGAATGCATACAAATGAACGACCTTATGCCTGTGAAATATGTGGCAAAACCTTTGCGTTATCGACCACACTAAAAGCCCACTTCCTCTCCCATTCGAAGGAAAAGCCACATAAATGCCTGACCTGCAACAAGGGCTTTCGTTTGCCACATCAGCTAAAGGCTCATGAACGCACGCACGTCCATCGCTATGAAGTGGGCATAACGCTGTACAATCAGGATGAAGGCGACTATTCCAGCAGCTAATCCTATTTCAGTTAGTTATTAAACAAATTGCTCCTATGGTAGCTTTTCTATTTGCTTTTAAGTCATCAAATTGTATAAATAATGAATGAATCACTACGAAATCATTATATGTTAGAAGACTTTATAACAAATTAGATAAATATATGTTTATATTTAGTATGTATTCTTTATAAACTGACTCGTCGCTGCCAATTAGCTCTACAAATTAGGGACAGTACGAAATGTTCAAAATATTACATTATTACATTTATACTAATGTCTAAAACTTAAATTACTCAGTGTGCAGTATGTAGGAGCTGCTGGCGCTGGTAAAAGATTGATTCTCTTTGCTCCTGTGGGTCAGCGTCTGCAAATGCGCCTTCAGCTGGTGCAGCAATGTAAAGGACTTGGAGCAAACGCTGCAGCTGAAAAGATATTCCAAATTTGATAAGGATAAATGTTTAGAGAGATCAGTTTAGGCATTGCTTACTTAAAGTTTTTCTCGCCAGAGTGAACCAAACTATGATTCTTTAATATTGCTGTGTGCGTAAAGGTTTTGCCGCATTCCTTGCATTCGTACGGCCTCGTATTGGTGTGCACTCGCTCGTGGCGAACCTTTTCGCTGCGGTCATAGAAGTGGCGATCGCAGTACAAACACTTGTAGGGTCGCTCCCCGGTATGACGACGTATATGCGCGCGCAGCTCACCCATTTGACGAAAGGACTTGCAGCAGATTCTGAAACACATTATATATAAATATATAAATAGAGGAAAAATATCTGTTGTAAGAGTAACTGTGGCTTACTCGCACTGATGCGGCTTGTAGTCGGTGTGGGCCGTCATGTGGGCCGTAAATGCAGCCTTTCTCGGATAAACATTGCCACAGAGATTACATATGTATTTTGTGCGCGATTCCTCAGTTTGTTGCTCGACTTTAGAGTGTGCATCGGGTTTGTTCTTTCGTTTTGTTTTCAGCTCATTGTCCGGTTTGCGTGGACGTCCTGGCTTGCGTTTAACAGTCGAGTTGGCTGGCTGTGGCTCTGGCGAGGGCGTTGGTGATAAAAAGTCATCGTTGTCGTCGCCATAGTCTACCTCACAGTCCTCCACTTTGAGTGTCAAGTCAACTTCCGCTGTTTGGCCTTCGTCTGGATAGATCAGAGCTGGTTCCACTTCGATTGGTTCGTCCTCATTCGCTTCGTATGTCTCCAGTTCAGTTAGTATCTCTTGCATATTATCTTTGGAGCAATCCTCCTCGTCCTCTGCTGGCATTGCCTCTGCCACATAGTTCTCCTCGTCATAGTCCACGACATAGTCACTCTCGATCTCTGGAGAGTCAGCTGATTGAAGCTCTTCGCTCGCTTCATAGCGCTCGAGCGCCGGCAACTGCAACGTCTCATACAGATATTCCATATACTCGGTGTCGCTGGCATCGATCAGATCATTGGGCTTCCCATCATGGATATACGTGCTCTCCAAATACACCTGCGCATTGAGGCACATTTGCCGAAAGCTGAACCACATGCCTATAAAATCACAGCACCTCGCGCAGACCTTCGAGGGTAAGTGCGACGCCTGACGAATCTGTAAATAGGTTTCTCAAATATATATGTGTATAACTATTTATTGTGCCTTTGGCTTTACCCTTATGCCGCAACAGTACTCAATTTTGCTACTCAAACGTCGCTTGTCAGAATCTTCGTCTTCTATGGATTTATCGACATCTGTAATTTCTGTAAAAAGTGCTTGCATGGCGCTGCTGTCATATTCGCCTAGGCAAACGCGGCATTGACTTGTAGCAGTTTGCATCTTGTTTATAATATCCATCGATTGTCGTTGTACATAAGTAAATTATTATTTTTAGTTAGTCTTCGCTGCAGCTTACAATAATTTCTATTTTGTTTACTGTTCACGATAGATTTTCGATAAATTGCTGGGCTGCAGTGCTGCCAACTCGACAGACCAGTTAGGCTACTAAAAAAAGCCAGAAGTAGCTCGGAAAAAATTGGCTAGAAAAATTTAAATTTTTCGTATGAATTTTAGTTTGGACAGGCATAAAATACACCGAAATCAGTCAACATTACATATATTTGGTTGTTTTGTTTAGGTTGTTATTCCCTAATCCGCAATGAAATACAGCTAGATCACAATTTTTCTGAAATGCTAAAGGTGACGGCAAAATAGCTAAATTGGTAGAACTGCTATGGTTAAAAATGGCGTTGACTACTTTCAATCGAGTTGGCATCACCGAATAATTTACAGTTCAAAAATTATTTGTAAAATAACAAAAATGTGATAATTTGAATAGGTGTTAAAAGTAAAAAACAAATGTGTTTTTTAGTGTAATATATAATATATTTTTAATTATTAAATTAAACAAAAATTGTTTCTATAGCCTGAATCCCAGTTTCTGTGATGAATAAATAATATTATAAATATTCTGTGATAAATCTGATTTTTAAATTCATCAATATAAAATCTGCACCATTTGGAGAGTATCTCGTCGTCGAGCACTCCCGACGAGCGAACTTTTATTTTCATTATTATTATTATTATCAGTACATATATAGACAGACATAATTAAGACTAAACCAATTTTGAAGAATATAAAACTATAAATATTTTTAAGCTAACGGCTTCTCTACACGCCCCTTCTTCACACCGTGCAGACTTTCCGACTTTTGTGCATGTTTCGACGGGGTCTTGGCCTTCGCCTTCAGCTTCTTCTTCTTCTTGTCGAAGCTGCTGAAGTCAACGGCATCGGAATCGTCTTCGCCACCGTACTTCTCCAACAATCGATCCATGAGCGAATTATAATTTGATTCACGGTGATTTTTGCGCGCCAATATCTGTTGCTCCAGATTCCCGCCCCCGGACATCTCGGATTGCTCGGCCTCGGCGTCCTTTTCGCGTCGGCGCTGGATGCGCTCCTTGATGATGGTCGCCTCCTTCGACTCGCGCGCATATTTCTTGTGGCGCTTGTTACGTTTGGCGGCCGGCTCCTCCGTGAATATCTTGTACTCGGGCACATCGTTGGACGCAATCATGCTGGCCACAATCTCTTGGAATCGGGGCTCGTCCTCGACTTTCATGAACGGCACATGATTCATGATGTAGTTTATGCAGCCCTTGCCGCCCAAATACGCCTTCTTGATGTCCGTGCGCTCCAGCTCCGAGCCGACGTACTCCTTCTCATAGTTGCAAATGTCCTCCTCGGATAGCGGCTTGAATATTTTGCTCCACAAGTCCAACCAGTTGGTCAGCTTACCCTCGTCATCGTCGTCGATGATGCCTTGCTCATCGTAGACTGCGCGCTTCTGTGCATCGGTCAGCACCTGGTAGATTTTCGAGAGCACCTTGAACTTTTCCGTTGATTCTTCCTTTTGCGCGTCGGCAACTCGGTCGGGATGCACTAGGAGCGATAGCTTGTGGTACGCTTTTTTGATATCCTTTTCTTTGGCGTCCTTTTCAATGCCCATCAGTTTGTACACATCACGAGTCTCAAAGTACTTTTCGCATAGCTCAAGCGTCGACATTGCGAAATTTAATTTATTTCTGCGCTTTGTTGCTTCGGCCAGACAAAAGTGCTCTAAAATGTCAGCGAGCTGCCAGTGCTAAAAAGGCGCCAGAATGAATACGAGATGGGACTGCCACTCTGTGCAAAAGAGAAAATACCAAATTTTGCCAACAGCTAAGTAGGTATATTTTGGTACTTTATCGTTTGTTAAGTTGGCTGCGATTTGGCCGACTTCCTTTTCCGTGTTAGCTGTGAAAGAAAAAACATGCCGGTGGGTGCGAATTTGTACAAAAATATACTTTTAAACAAAGAAAACTTGCAAATGCATACGCTAAAACTATGTAATAGTGTTCGCATTGCATGGCAGTACCAAAAAGTCTGCATTTACTGTGACAATACACGAATTGTGCAAATAAAACAGTGCGTCCCTTAACGCCTTGCAATCTGTGCTTTCGTTGGCAACGCATGCTGAACGCGCGCATCACCCGTCGTACCTTAGTGAATTGACAAGAGTTGTGAAATACGTTATTGAATGATACTGTGAAACCGATAAAACTTCAAATGTGACAACATAGCTAATAGTGAACTTGTTTTGTGTTTGGTTTCCCATTTCAGCTAGCAAAAGATTTACTGCACCCTCTGCCCGCTGAGGAGAAACGCAAGCACAAGCTCAAGCGCTTGGTGCAGCACCCCAACTCCTACTTCATGGATGTCAAGTGCCCCGGATGCTACAGAATCACAACTGTGTTCAGTCACGCCCAGGGCGTTGTGGTCTGTGCTGGTTGCGCCACCATTCTGTGCCAGCCAACTGGAGGACGTGCCAAGCTGACAGAAGGTAAAAACAACAAAGAATAAACTTAAATAATAACTAAATCACATTTAATATATATATTTTCAATTCGATTTCAGGCTGCTCGTTCCGTAGGAAGCCACAATAAAAACGGGGATGCTTCTTGATGAACCACAAATTATTAATTTTTTAATAAACACTCTAAAAACGTAAAGAAAAACTACAAATCCCCAGAGCCGTTTTCATTCATATACTGACAAATGTTGTCGATCTTATAGGCGTCGCTTATTACGCTTTGCAAATGGAGTGGATACAAGTGAAACAAGCAACATTGCGGCAGCGCCAGCGGCAGCAACAATAACAATTTTGATAAGTAGTTTTCTCGACTGCAACAACAACAAACAACAGCAGCGAGGCACACAATGTCAACATAGGATTGAGGACAAACTGGCTGTAAAATAGAAAAAAAACACTTTTATATAATGATTTTGGAACTTCTTAATGTACGCGCGAGCCTTCAGTTCATTAAAAAATTAACGATGTTGTGGTTACCAATGTAAAACGGCGTGTTGCATTGTTTTTTCAGCGTAGACTGAATGTAACTAATAAATGTTATCGCTTTTAATTTGTAGCTGGTTCATTATATTATCAGATCAAAGTCAATATTCAATACGAAGCATTGAGAAGCTGTTAACATAATTAATTAATTGTCTGCTTATCAATTTAGAGCTTGCGCATCGTTTGCGCGGCAAACTTTTAAATAACAAGATTTCTCGATAGCTGGCGAGTGCCGATAACTTATGTGCGCTGTTGCACATTGCGATATGTCAGCAATCGAATATTTCGATTTATCGTTTATCCATGTTATGTTAACTTGACAGAATATCGATTGAGTTAACATAATATGTACTGGTGATGCGCGATGTTTAAGTTTTAATGCACGCGTGATTAGAATGTTACTAACTCAATCAATATACGATTATTTCTAGAACTTGTATAAATGGCTTTTAATAACACTGATATTTTGCAATGCTTACTACATACTTTTAAGAAAAATCAACAAAATATAATAATGTTGAGCAGGTAACCAAAATAAGTCATTCTCAATGAGAGTGACAGTTTTATCGTGAGAATACCAGTTTGGATATTGTGCTCACGCACCCATCACTACAATGTTATTCGATCACTCTTATAAGAAAACGCTAACAGAGTTTTTTTCAGTAATATTTTTCTTGTTCGTGCGTGACGTCGCGCGACTGTGCCGCTTGCGATTGTTTGTGTGTTTTAAATAAATCATATAAAAATATAAAACGCAAGAAACCTAGCTGGCGCAGAGTGTTAACAACAGCAGATTGGCGCGACGTAATTTAAATGCAGTAGATTTTTTAACGCGCCGCGCAACAAAAGCGAGACACAGCACAAGAGAGGAATAGTACAAAGAAATTGGTCTTCCTGCTTTTGGCCGCCGTCGCCGTCGCAGCCATCGAAGAAGAGTGCGCAAAAAAAAGAAACGAAGAAAAATGCAACAAAACACGGAAGCAGAGCAATAAAAACACAGTAATAACGTAGACAGGCGATAATTGTGCAATTATTGAAAGAATTGTATATTTATTTTCGGTTGAAAGTTCTTTGTGTGAGAAATACATACACACATATATATACATACATACATACATACAAATAAATTACTAGCAGTTCACATCAGCAATAACAACAATATCCACAGCAGGCAGTGAAAAATCCCAATCTCGCAACTAAACGACGAAGGCAGCGGCAGAAATTTTATTAAAATCAAATTCATTCTTGGCTGCTTGCTAAACATATATATAAATTAGAAAAGAAAAACCCAAATTTTGAGTGTGGCCTAAAAGTTGTTATTTATGTAATATCGAGTCGACAGCAAACACAAATTCAAAAAAATGGATGACAAATTCATCATATTCAATGCTGCACGCGATAATAACCTGCCCCTATTGAAGGTGAGTACCGAGTACCTGCGCTGCGACTGCTAGTAATGGCTGCCTTTACCACTGTCGCGCGGATGCGTGGGCGACAGCCTAACTGCAACTTGCAAGCAAAAATCATGGCACAGCTCAGCTGCTGCTGCTGCTGCTGTTGTTGCTGCTGCTGTTGCAGTGCTGCCAGCCTTGTGACTAATCAATAAAATTCTACACGCACGCACACACACACACACACATAATATACACTGAGAGCGCGAGCAACAGAGCTGGGAGAAACATAGTGCCCAGAGAGTGTGGTTTGCTCGGCAACAGAGCCAAAACACAAACAAATACAAACGTACACACATGCATGGCATACATAAATACACATGCATATGTGTTTGTGTTTGTGTTTGTGTGTGCTTGTAGCTGTATACACCTCAAGCTCCCTGCGACTGTGGCACGCTTTATGCATAATAAAGTTCTTAAGCTTTGACTACATTGGCTTGACATTGGCGCAGTGCAATTGCGCTGTTGCATTTCGCTTCGTTTTGCCCTGCGACTGTGAAGCTTTGTGTGTGTGTGTGCTTGCTTGTATTAAGATAAACGTATTTATATTTCTTTTTATTTATTACCATTTAACATTAGAAATGTGCTAGATTTATGTTAAAGTCAAATGTTACTGATTGTTATATTTTATTATTATTATTCTGTAAAGTTATTTGTATTTTGTAGCTGGCTGTAGATTATATTTTATTAGTTTTTTGTTTGAAAATTATTCTATTTTAATTTTAAATTTATATATTAATTTAAAAGTTCGCCACGTGCCATTTGACATTAGTCTAATTAAGCAGCCCGAATTTGAGTATATTAAGTTTTTATTTAAAGAACTTAATATTAAATGTGAAAAATATAGAAATATTAAATAAATTGTCATAGTATCTACACACATTAGACAAACTATTTTTATATATTTTTTACAAATTTCCCATTGATTCACTTCCTCTACTTTGTTATCTTATCAACTGCAGATACAAGCCAAGACACAACGACACCAAATATTTTTAGCTAGCTTATTATTATTATTTTTTATATATCTTTATGTCGATTCGTATTTGGGCCACGTTGTGTTAACATGTTAATGCAAACATATAAAATTAACGGCTGAGATCACGTTGCGTTTGGATTTGTTAAACGCTTCCGCGATTGTCAAAAGCGTCAACTTGATTATGCTGATATTATGGCTTGCCCTCCCGCCCCTATACACATTCCCAGCAGTAGCAACGCCCACAAAGGGGCTATATATTTATATACATGTGTGTGCTGTCAGTTATCCTTGAGTGCGTTCAATCACCAGCTCAGAATCTCAGAAAGGCTCGACTCGCACCGGTTTTGTTCATTTTTAGACTTCCTGACTGGGCTCGGCTCTCGGCTCTGGCTCTGGTTCAGGTTCTGGTTCCGAAAATGTGTCATTTGTGCCGACAGCCGATTGATGTTTTTGTTGTTGTCGCTGTTTTGCGCTCTGGCAGGAAGCAACTTGATTGTGTGTGTGTGTGTGTGAAGATATCCCAAAATAGCTTTGCAGCCTGGGCTAAATGTGCTTTTTCATACATACATATACATAAATGTATATAAATGTATATGCATACATATATATAAATTTTGTAAGGTGCCTATGCAGCCAAACAAAACGAGTGCACCATATTGAGCGAACTAGCTCCGATCTGGCTCTCGATCTCATTCGTCAAGTGTGCAACATGTTCTAGCAAATGAAACTGGTTTTTCTTGCTCGGCCAACTTTGTTTTTGTTTTCTAGTTCGCTGCTAATGTTTGTTGTTGTCGTTGTTCTTGCTGTTTGCCTTTTGTTTATTCCAAAAATAAGATCCAAAACACATAATATCGTTCGCTTGTAGTAAATATATACATAAATATATTTATATATTTATTTATGTGTGTATTTGTACAGTCGAAGTCCAAGTGCCACTTTACGCTTAAAGTCACAACAATACGTATTTTGTGAAGTACGCTACGTGAGGGCTATGTGGATGACTTGATGGATGTGTTTTGGTTTCTTTGAGTCGGGCTAAAGAATATGTTGAGTTACCTAAAATACGATAGCAAATTGTAAAAGTTTACTGAGCGATAAATAAGTAGTCTTTGCAGCTATCTGCGTTATGTTAACAATGCTATGTTAACAGTTAACAGTGTATGACAAGGAAATAGATTATATGATTTATATACATCATTAATATATAATTAAAAACCAGAATCTTGTTACCTGTTGCAAAATTTCATTAGAACTTGTTAACATAATAAAAATTATATTTTCAAATATTACTGAAATATATGAGTTATTGCTGAATAGAACCAAATGTGATGAAACAGGATTTCATCTAACTAGAAACAGGAAATTGCCGAAAAGAACCAGTTCGAAATCACATGGCTAATTCCATGCAAAATTAACCCTTAAAATATACGAAAAATTTGTTTTAATTGCAAATTGAAAAACAAATTATGGAAATCTTGAAAATATGTATTGAAAATTTGTGATTAAAGACAGAACTAGATAAATGAAACATAAATAGAATTTAAGATTGGCCAAACAGGAAGCAAAGTTGAAAATTGAAGTGAAATTCAATTTAGATTATAAAACCAGAATAAAATCACGATTTGCAAAGGTTGAACGACCCATCCAAGGATGAAACATGTTCAGAGCTGAACCTAATATATAAAATTCAATATATATATATATATATATATATATATATATGATAAAAACAAAATAAATGTTGATATATGTTTGTATATAAGGAAACAGGATTTTAAATGATTTTAAATTTTCAAGCACTTGTTTGAGCCAGTAGAAGGGTTAGACTTTCTAATACTAGCCAAGGTCAGCTAATGAGCTAAACGAATTTTATTAATTGCGTTCAATAATCAATAATTCGTTAGTTAACGGACTGGCTAGCACTATGAAGGACATTAAATTAGGACTGCTTATGTATATAAAAAAAAAAAACACTTAAAAAACTCATTATGAATGTTTAATACATGCTTCAATCAAGCTTAAACTAAAAAAAAAAATGTTTGCTAGATGTTTATTTGTAAAACATTTGCAAATTAGATTTGTGTTTATGCCAAGCTTTATGCACAGCTAAATACATGCATATACATATCTACGTATGTTGGGGACTGTGTGTGTGTTTGTGTGTGCACATGTGTTCGTATTATGTTGTCGGTTAACAGCTGTTTTTGAGGTTGAGGCTGATTCTTTGCCTGTTCGTACGGCTGCTTGAGTTTTATTTTGTGTTGAGCGTTTGTAGCGCGAATTTCTTGTATTCAATTTGTTGCCTGTTGAGTTGTTGCTAGGGTAACCTCAAAACGCAAATTTGAATTCGAGTGCTGAGCTTTTGGCCAGAGAGAGAGAGGGAGAGGGAGAGCGAGAGAGGCAGGGGCGACAGCTGAGACAGCTGCAGCTGAATTTTTTTTTTTTTTTTAGTATTTGCAGCATCCACCAATGGGCATTGGCTTTTCTGCTATTTTATTTCACTTGTTTGCCATTTAACTGCTTCTTGTTGAGTATTTGTTGTTGTTGTTGTGTGTCTGATGTGCAAATGGAAGGTCAGAGCCGATCTGTTGCTCTATGTCTGGTTTGCTTTGACTTCAATTCTGTTGGCAACTTAACATAGTATTGCATAGAGCACTCGACTCGCATGTGTACAAAACATTTACCCCCATTGAGCGCACAACGAGCAAGAAGCGTTGCCAGCAACAACAACAGCAATAGCAACAGCAACAGCAATAGCAATTAACAGCATCAGCAACATCTGCAGCTGTAGCAATATTAACAAGAAAAACCAACAATGCAACTCTTGTGGGTCCAGTGAGTTAAAGCTAGGTGCGTGCGTTAGCGTTCATTGGCTTCATCTTCAATATTATCAGCATACACTTGCCCAAGAAGAGGGTATGCCAATTTTTTTTATACTCTTTGTAACGTCTATAGATAGATTTACTGGTTTATTGGTTAATATAAACTAAATTGGTATCAAAATAGGAAATACGCAATATATAAAAATAATGGTATAAGAAACTTGAAAGCAAAATTTACTCTAAATTCTATAAAGTTGTTTAATATACTATATAAATATACAGATACTAAATATATATTTTTATATTCAAGAAGCAAACAAGTATAAATATACATATATATTGCTAGTGAAATTCATTTACTGATCACATATTACAAATCGCAACTTAAGTTTTTATGTATAACTTTTTGAACCTTATACATAGATTATATTTTTCATGCAGATAAAGATTTATTTTTGATACGCTTCAGCTTACATAACAAACGCAAATTCCTTTAAAATCTGGCTTCGAGCTTATCTGACAAGTCTTATCATTGGGGCCGTATATCACTCTATGTGTATAAGCGTGCTTCACAAAATCTGTTCTATTTATATATGTAAATTCTCTGTTATGTTTTCTATGCATGTATTCTATATAACATCGAGTACTCTAACTAATTCATTAGCTTCACACAAGTGCAGTGCTTAAGTGTGACAATTGGGCTTTAAATTGAAGTCACTAAATCTGGCCTTTGAATGAGAAGTGTTTAATAGTTTTCTCGCAGTGTACGCATTTACGATGCTGTGCCGTCAGAGCCGAAGCCATTGGCACTTGAGCATACTGCGTGCTACTGCGCTACGAGCTACTCCATCTACATATAACTAACTATCTGTAGCTATAGCTGTAGCTGTATCTGTATCTATAGCTGTATCTCTTGTCTGTTTTGTTTGGATTGTTGCTGTTGTTGTTGTTGTTTGTCGAAGCCGTCATGACTTTGAAGTTCGTCGCACGATTAACTAAAGCAACAATGCTCCTCATAACAATGTGAATGCCTTCTTGCTGATTATACGCCCATCATAAAGCATTATATTATCAGCGCCGTCAGAGGCTGAATGCCTATCTAGCTGCTTGTATATATCTATACATATATATATGTATATATATATATATATATATATATATATATATATTATATACAAATTTGTGTAGTTTATTTAATGATATTTAGGCAAAGTTGATATGCTTGAACTACTAAATAACTTAGTTAAAAGAAACAAATTTAATTTAAAGCTAAAACTAAAATATATTTTAATGATAATCTGTTAGTACATAATAAACCCAATCCCATTTGCATAGATAAGTTTTAATAAAACACAAATATATTTTCTAACAATAACACAGTTTATAAATAAATCAAGTCTGAAATATATGATGAAGAAATGTAGTATAGACATCAGCTCCTTACGGGGCTATATAAATATATATATATACAGATCAAATAAAGATCTTTCAATTGTCAACATGACTTGACTTTTTATGTTCAAGGAAATCATTTTGTTAAAATGCTGAGCTAAAACAAATTGTTTAATTTAAATTTAAGTGTTTTACTCTATATATGGCTGTTCAGTTGACTTAAAGAGATTTTTATGTTAATTTATTATTTTATTTTTATTCCACATTAAAATAATTTGTATTTATTTTTGTTGAATACTGAAATCTTTATATGTAGATTTTTATATATCTTTATATGTGTTTAGGATTGCAAAGGTTTTTGAGTTAAGAAGGAAAAAATAGTTTATAATATTATAAAAATAAATAGTAATAATTAATAAAAAACATTTTCTGTAAAAATAATAAAGTATATATTTTTAGACCCTAGTGCTAAAACATTTATGAAAAATACGCATTGAGTCAAACTCGTCAGTATAAAATATAATAATATAATATGCATTAAAAATGGTTCATTAGCCAGCTTAATCCAGCTACATGAAGCTATTATTGAAGTTCATTTCTTTCTATTTCCAACATTATCTTTGAAAAGAAAATCAATTTTGAACTATGGTTGGCTTTGCTCTATTCTTCTTAACGTCTTCTTTTGATTAGCTGGTTTGGTTGATTGATCAAATTTCCAAACCGGTTCATCCTTGAGAAAAATATAAGTTATTTAGTTCTTAATGATTGTCGATAAATTATGAATATTATTTGGTTCTTTGGTACATTCAATAAAACGGTTACATTCATTCTTTATATATTTTGTATAGTGGAACTAATGCCAAGAAATACCAGTTTTTCTTTATAGTATTTATAGAGACGTTTTTTTCCATAGCGCATAAAAACAAAGAGCCTCAAAATTGACCCTGACCTCGACCCTGTAACGTGTGAACTTCAGCATGCATAAATATCTGTATTGATATATATATATATATATATGTATATAAATGTATAATATTTATAATAAGCATAGCCCGTTGTCAGATATTTTGATTGGTCTTGTCTGTCTGATATCAGATTGAATGATGCGCTCTCCGTCTGCTTCTCTTGTTGAACCCGCTAAAAAGCACCGTTGACCTCAACTCAAGAGCTATGCTCGCCTTTTAGTAGTTTTTTTTTTTTTAATTTAAAAAAATTTTATTTACACCCTTGAGCGACTGCGCAGTCGCGCCAGTTTAGCTAACAAATAAGCCAAATAATTGAGCGACGTGGCTGATTTGAATGTCTGTGTGTGGCTGTGGCTCGGCTGGTCGGCGAGGGGGGAAGCCTTTGAGTTGAGTTGACGGTTGAACGCACCAAAGCAGAGCCAAGAGCCAGTCAAGAGTTGTGCGAGCGGCGTGAGGCGAGACATTAAATATCTATCTATCTACTACTGCATATCGACATTGAACTCGTTCAATGTCAAAATTAAAATAAATTATGCGTGCACGGTAAACAGAAAATGATCACAAAGCAACAGCAGCAACGGCAACAGCAGCAACAGCAACAGCAACATCAACGGCAGCAATAATGGAAAGTTGTTTATTGTTTATTACACGGAAACAAAATTGTTAATCGCCTTTAAACTAGCGCTTTGCCATTCATTCGCATTTGATTTTCGCGCTCAACGGCTCGACATTTTCATAACGGTATGTGACAAGGTGAAAAATGAAAAAAACAAAAACAAAAACAAAAACAAAACTCATTGTTCCCCTGCGCTTTTCCGTTTCCACTTGCACATGATTTTAGCGCGTTGATGGAGAACAAATGTCAAGTGTTGAGCACAATTTTTACCTTGTTTCAATTATGTGTTTATATATATACATTTATATGTATTATATATGTTTTTTTTATTGCTGTCTGGTTTTTTTCGACAACAATTTGCGAAACAGCAGTAAATACAAATTAAAAACAAATTACACGCACACACATGTAAATATATATATGTATATATATATATATATATACATATATAAATATTTATATATATGAGGGAAGTGAAATTTTAAATCTGTTTTGTTTTCTTTCGGTGAAATGAGCAAAGCCAAGTGAATTCTGAGAGCAGACGCAATTATTTTGTGCCCCTTTCAGTGCTTGACTCATTCAAACGTTCGAATCTGGGAAATTTTGGTTAGCTGACTAACAGAATTTACTGACTGACTAAAATATTGTCATATTATTGTTTAAATAGCTTTTTAGTTAAAAAAAAAGAAGAAGAATGAAGCAATTAAGTTAAGCACTCTATGGAGCAGCGTAGCGTAATCATATTTGCAAGATTTTAAATTCAGATTGTGAACTTGATGTTTATTGCACTTATAATTAACTGATTGCCATAATTATAATGAAAAGTAATTAGTGATGAATCCATTTGTCTACTTTATTTATTATTTACTAATTAATTTTTATTTATTTTTGTTTACCTTCAAAGTACAGAATTGGCTAAGCATTGTTCCATATTAATATATATCCATATATATTATTTGTTTATATCATGCATTTCGATGAGTACAACAATTTTGCATATGCATAAAAGTTCTCTAGATATTTAAATAAATATAATACTTGTTTTTTTTTTTTTTTATATATAACTAAGTGGTGTTTGATTTAATCAAGTCAAATACTTTAACTATTTTAGAATAATAAAATTAATAAATATTTGTTATAATAAAATTAATAAATATTTATTATAAAAATATTAATAAATATTTATTATAATAAAGCTAATAAATTTTTATTATAATAAAATTAATAATTATTTAATATAAATTTATTTATCAAGTCAAATAGTTGTACTATGATATAATAGCATTAATAAATACTTAATATAAATTTATTTAAAATGTCTAAAAATATAATATATATATATATTTTTGTATACATTTATTGGACTTTATGCAGAAAATATTCATAAGAAATTCCACATGTTCTCATTAGTCACTGAAGAAACTCAAAAGTTTTTGTCACTTGCTAAAAATATAAATATATTTCAGTTCTTCTTCAGGTATATTAGTAATGTAATGTATGTACTTATCGATCAACTGTTGTTCTATGAACTCTGTAGATATAAATTACCGGGTGGCATTTGCACTTATTGACCATATGTCAGGTATTCCACAATTACCTTAGCTTTTCTCATTGACTTATGCTTCCGCTGGCCGTTGAGCCCAAATGTGGCGCAATTTGCGAGGTCATATCAATTACCGCATAGTGCACGCTACCTGTGCTATACAGTTATACAGTTATACTTTTTGACTAGATTGTTCTGGCCTTCTTCAACTCCTCCCTTGCACCTTGTGCCGCCCACTTTTCATGCGCCAGCTCGTATGTGTATCGCACAGACCGCCCATCTATCACCGCCCACCTCTGTCCAAAAAATCTTTTGGCCTATGGCTTAGCTTCACACACACGCACACCCGCCGTCTGGGGTCACCTAGACGTATGTCGAATACTGTTTGGAGCGAGACTTTGGGGCATTCGTCGAGCTTGGCGGCATTCTGATCACCCGTGGGCTCTGACTCATCGGCAAACTGTTGGCGTGAACCGAACTTAATCTTAATTGAATATGCAACCGGGAACCGGCTCTCCATCGTGTATATATATACATATGCTTGTATGCTATAAATGCGGAAAAGCAAACAGCTGCGTTGGACGCGTCATCAAATTGCTGTTGTTGTTGTTGTTTGTTTGAGGTTTCCGTTGAAAGCGAAAAGTTCAGTAGCCCAAAATGCTCAATTCCAAGTCGTTGGGGCATTGCGGGATTGGCGATCTCAATGGCAATGCTATAAACATTGAATGCTCCATAGCAAAGGCATTGCTCTCGATATATAATTGAAATATTAATGCGTAAATTTCATTTATATATATATTTACTTGCATTTAAGCATATTTATAAATATTTTTATAATATTATATATTATTGTTTTCGTCGATATCTTCTGGCTGTTGTGGCTTTTATTAAATCGCTAAATTTCACAACAATTTCTATACGCTTTTGCGCTTGCTAAATGTTGCCAAAATGTGCCTGTCACGCGCACGAGCTACGTGAAAGGCAGAGAGCTGGGAAAGATACATGCAGACAGACATACTATGTGGCCATTATATGACGCAGAAGAATCACAAAGAAAGCAATGTTTGTCTGTCTGGCTGTCTGCGTCTTTGTCGAAATCAGGAAGCAAAGATATTCTTATACTCTGTAGAAGAGCACACAAGAAAACACGATTGACTCTCCGAGTTGCAGAGCGGTCAAGAGCCAACTGCCAAGAGAATTATAGCTAGCCAATGACAAAAACAACAAACGAAAAGAATAAATAAATAAAAATAAAAAATAAAATGCCGCACGGCATTCACAAGGTCTTTTGATTGAGTGCTCCCCCAGCGGCTTTTGTTTTCTGTTGATTTTCCATACCCTACACACACGTTGCCAATGACCAATTCGGGTTAGAATGCTTTTATGGCAATGTATGTAACAGGCTAATGAAAATTTCTACTAAATTTATATGGACATAGCGTCTGTCTTTTATCTTATCTTATCTTATATCTTATATCTTCATATTTCTATATATGTAAAAAAAATATATATAAAAATTTTGGAAAAGAAATACATTTTGAAAATTAGAATCATTAAACTCATCATGTTAATTGCATGAGATTTTCAGAAAGAAAAGTCAGCTAAAGTATATTAAACACCTGCTTTCAGGGTATTTTCTAGTCGGTCAAAGCCAACCACAGTGCTCCTATATGTTAATAACTTCATGCCCTTGCAGAGAGTTTATTAATTATTTCGTGAAATTTGTAATTCAAAGAAACTAATCTTAAGAATACAGTTTAAAGTTATGATTGTCTTAACAAATCGTAAAAGTTATTTTTGGAAACTGCGTATCGAAATATTATGCTATAAAGTTATCATTCGAACCATTGACTTAAGATTAAGTTTGATAAACAAGCTAAGATATAGTGATCAAATAGTTGATAACCATAGGCTTGTCAATATTAATAGTTTATTGGAAAAATTATGAGTTCTTTTATCGGAATTTTTGGGATCAAGCGCCATAAATTAGGATTATCAACATACCAAAGAAACATATTTGTTTATCAGTAAAAATTTTATCAATTGTTTATTCTCTTTAAATTTATTTATTTTCATGCAAGCGTATTTGATCTTCGATATCAGCTCTTTCTTTTTTTTTTTTTTTTTCATGATTGTTTTTGTTTTGTATTTTTTGTTTGTATTTCAGGTTCTAGGCAGCTGTCAGAGAGACGTCGGTTTTTTCTTTTTGGGGGTTCTTCGTTTGACGAATGCTCTAATTGAGATTGATAAGTCAAGTCGCCAAGTTCTGTACATTATATTACAATGCGTAACAACCAGTGCCTGTTTCAAGGTTTTCTCTAATCATTTTACTTCCTATCGCATAAGTGCCTTATTTATGTGGGACTTGTTCAATGGAGGAAATAAACAAATGTTTGATACACAAAGATTGAACAAAAAAAAAAAATACATAAATGTCGAACACGACTGTGGGAATGTTCACTTGAGAACAAACAACTTTTATACTCTGAATTTAAGAATGGAGGGTATGATGTTTTGATACCATAAACTATATATATTCTGGATCAGTACAAGAAACTCAGTTGATCTAGTCCGTCTGTTCGTCAGACTGTATGTCTGTTTAATATTTTGGATCTTGAAATTTTAGACATTTATTCTTATATTTCGTAAGCAATACAGATATCTAGTCTTTCATTCATCTCCCATTTCCTGAATAGTTATGCGCAGTAAGCGAAGCGCGTGTGACTCTATCTATTTATATATTCGTCTATATGTATGTATAGAAGAGGTCAGAGTATCACTTAGTCGAGCATATCCGATTCCTACTTATTGACTTTGATATGCAACTCAAAATCGTGCATCAGATGCTCTTGCAATGCAAGTTTGTATTGAAAAAGGAAAAACTTCTAGCAAACTAGATGCCCAGTAAAATCATGTTGACCCCGCTATGTGCGAATGTGCAAATTTATATATTATTTCCCTATCAATATTTAATTATCATTGAAATACAACGTCAACTGCTAATATGACACCTCGACTGGTTCAACAGATGTCGAATCGACAAATCAGAACTGTAGCCAGGCTGTCTCAGCAAATTTTTGTTGAAGCATTAAATGTTTTATATTAATTCAGATTGATGGAAATAAAATATATATTTTTTGCATATTTATATATAAATTTTAATTTATTTTTTATATTTTATCTTCTATATCTTCTCTGTAAGAAATAGAAGAAAGATTAACTTGCAATATTTAAGACTGATTTATAACCCAGTCAAACAAGTTTTTTTTTTAACATTAATTAATAATTGATTTTAAAAAATATATATATATTTTTATAATATTTCTACTTGTATTAGATTACAAACGTAATTCCGTTGACATTTTGCTAGAATGTTTATATTATGATTTTCAATAAATAGATTGAAAATTTTCTTAACAGCGTAAGCATAGTTCTATAACTGCACTCAATGCTCATTATATATGACATTACAATTAATTATATATATATGTATATATCTGTCTACCTTAGCGCTCATTTGCTCACCTGTGCACATTATAATCATGGTGCGACACGTGCGTCGAACCACACACGCACTGAAGTCCACAGGTGTCTCCACCTCGTGCAGTTGTCTCTACGTCTCTTTGCCCAGCTAATAACATAATTAACATACAGTAAAAACAAAACACGTTTGACATCAATGAAATTCAATTTCAAATTGGCATGCGCAAAAAAAAAAAACAACAAATGCAAATAAACCTGAACTGAACAGGTGATAAAATGTTGCCGACGATTTCATACTCTAATAGCTAAAGCGTAGTGAGCAGAGTTCGTATTAGAATAACTTCTAAAAGCATATATCATATATTAAAAAAAAAAATAATTTTTGTAAACAGTAAAAACGTGTTTTTTCGTCATATTCCGAAATCAAATTGTTTAGGTAATATTAAATTTTTAAATTGCTATTAATATAGTCAAACGATCGTGCCGCTATAAACAATTGTAAATAGACTCAATAGTCATTTGAATTTGAACTTGCTTTGTGAACTCCTATCAGCAATTTCCATTTGATCGTAGTATAGAATTAGTAAAATTGATTGATTAGGCTTAGCTGATTAGCTCTTCTTTCATTCTTTTGATCTTCCATCCCATTTTATGTATATATAATAAATATTATTTATATATTTTTGTCACAGAAATTTGCAAACATTTTCTAATTTAAATTAACACTGCGTTTTTTGTTGTTTATTTTTATTTTTTACGACTTTTGCGTTGTTGTTGAAACAAGTACACAAATATATACATACACATATATTTATTTATATATGTACTTTTTTCTGTATAGAAATTGTTTGTCGATAAATTTTTGTTATTGCATTACGAAAACAATTCCTAGAGAAATATATATATATAAATATATATTTATATTTGTTGTGTGCGGTTGATGATTTTGCTTTCTGATGTAAATTGAGTGACTTATGTATAGATCATGCTCAAGTAAATTAAGTGAAATTTGTATTCCTACGTGTTGCAGCAACATTGTATGGTGGTCATGTTGCGGGCACATTAGGTACAGCTTATGTTGCAGCAACATTGTGTGTAGATCATGCAGATTGACAGATGTATGTCTATACCTGTTGCGGCAACATTATGTGTATTTCATTTCGCAGCAACATGCATACATGTTGCAGTATCATTGTGTTTAGATCATGTTGCCGCAACATTATGTTAAGTTAGAGCTATTGCTGTGCATACATGTTGAGCATACATGTTGCAGCAACATGTGTATACTATTTATATGCATATAGCATCATAATAGAATTTTCTTTGATCTGATTTACATGCATAAAAATGTTTTTTTATATGTATTTAAAAGTCTCATATCCTTATTTATCTTTAATATATAAAATTACCCATATATATAAATTCCATTATTAACTCTGAATCGTTTTATCGTTTTAGAATGTGCTGTACAACAAGAGCTCTGCAGAAATTGCGACATTGATTTCGGCTAAAGTGAATGGAGCCACACCGCTGGTCATCTCCTGTCGCAATGGACACTACGACATTGTAGAATATTTATTGACAAAGTGTCGCGCCAATGTGGAACAGGTTGGCTCCGTTAGCTTTGACGGCGAGCCCATCGAGGATGCGCCGCCGTTGTGGTGCGCCGCTGCAGCGGGTCATCTGGGCATTGTCAAGATGCTGGTTCGTCGATTTGCCAATGTGAACAGTACGACGCGAACGAATTCGACCCCGCTGCGTGCCGCCTGCTTCGACGGACATTACGAAATTGTCAAATACTTAGTCCATCACGGAGCAGGTGAGTTGCTTTACCCACACCGAACCAATTGCCGTATAGATGTTTGATATTTGCTTGTCGCTTGCAGACTTTGAAGTGGCCAATCGGCACGGACACACCTGCCTAATGATTGCCTGCTACAAGGGACACTATCGCATTGCACAGTATCTGCTTTCGCTGAATGCGGACGTAAATCGGTGCAGCATCAAGGGCAACACGGCGTTGCACGACTGCGCGGAGTCGGGTTCATTGCAAATACTGCAGCTGCTGCTGAAACATGGCGCCACCATGGACGTGGACTACTATGGGATGACGCCACTGTTGGCCGCCAGTGTGACGGGACACATGCCCATCGTGGAACATCTCATAACGCTGCCGTGTGTAAGTCGAGTGGCGAGAATCGATGCACTGGAGCTGCTGGGAGCGACATATGTGGACAAGAAACGTGATATGGCCGTGGCTCTGACGCTGTGGCGACGAGCGCTAGAGGAGCGAGCGCAGGAGCCGCAGCTACATAAAAAAGTGCAGGAACCGGTGCCGGCATACGAGCTGGTAACCGAAGTAACCACCATCGAGGAGTTGGAGGAGTTGGTGCTCGATCCGGATGAGATGCGCATGCAGGCGCTAGTTATCAGACAGCGCATTCTAGGACCGACGCATCCGGACACCAGTTACTACATTCGTTTCAGGTAAGGGATTCTGATTAGTTGTAGCTGGTTGGTTGAATAATCATTTCCCATTTGCTTGCAGGGGCGCTCATTACGCAGACGCTGGCCGCTTCGATCGCTGCATTGAACTCTGGTCATATGCTTTGACTATGCAACAGAAAATCTTGCAGCCGCTGAGCCCCATGACACAATCCTCGTTACTTTCCTTTGCCGAGCTGTTCAGCTTTATGCTGGTTGAGGCGGGGCGTCTGTTGCCGCGTGGACGCATTGTGCCGCCCATTGAGGCCGACGGCATGCTGACCATCTTTCACAAGGCTGTGCTGGAGGTGGAGCGTGGTCAGGCATTTACATTGGAGCAGCATCAGCACCAACAGCTGCTGCCCGGTGCCAACAAACAGCTAACTCAATCGCCATCCTCATCATCGACGTCATCGTCCTCCAGCTCATCATCATCCGCCAGCTCAGCGTCCGCCTCATCATCGACCACGTTGTTGTCGGCGCATCAACACGACTGCAATCACGATCCCAATGCACTAAGTCGCACTCTGGTCAGTGCCCTGCACATTGGTTGCCTGCTCAGTTCACTGCTCGAAGCGGACAGTTTCTGTCCGGATATGCGGCATCAAGTGATGAACGCACTGTATCGCCTCAACCGTCTCAATGTGCACGTGCGCTTTGGTCGCACAGCTCTGCACTATGCCTGCTATCGCGAGGGCACACTCGTTGGCCGCTATCCCTCCTGCCAGTTCCCATCCGTGTCGCTGGCCAAGGCCCTGCTCGAAGTGGGCGCCGATCCGAATGCCGTGGATGAGTCGGGCAATACGCCGCTTCATCTAGCAGCCACACTCCAGCCTTACGTCGAGCCACTGGCACACACGCTGCTCGAGGGTGGCGCACATTTGGTAAATATAAATTTAATAAATAAATTCTCTATTGGCCACTAATCAAATCTTGCCTTCTTTATGACACAGGACACAAAGAACGATGCTGGCGAGACGTTTGAGGCACTGCTGGCGCCCACACCTCTGCACAAAATCATCGATCCCATGAAGTATACGACGCTGGCTTGCCTTTCTGCGCGCACTATCAAACAGCATAGCATTAAGTATGAGGGAACTGTGCCGCCAGCGCTATATCAGTTCATCGAGTTGCACTAGGCAGGCTGCTGTACGAGCTATGTACGAGAGCTATTAGGCTGAGACTCGTTGACTCATTCACACTCGGACTCATACACGACTGGACAACCAAGCGACAACCAAGCGACCGCCTGACCGCCCGCCCGATCGGCCGCCATTGTAGCCATGCCACGTGGATAGACATAATCTAGCAACTACCTATTACTACTACTATTACTTTTAAATATAGAGCTGATGGGAGAGCGGTACTAATGACTAGGAACTGATTTGTGATGTTTGCAAGCGAAGTGACCAATCCTGGTGCAGGATCCGGATTGACAACGATGACGATTAACGATTGACGTTGATGATTCCGTCAAAAATCAACAATAAAAAAAAATAAAAGAAACCCTAAACAACAACAACAACAACAACAACAACAACGATGACGAAAACTAAACAAAAAAGGACAACTCAAATTCGCTGTTTATTATTTTGCTTGCAAAATGTGTTTTTTAATGTGTTCTTGCTAATTTCATTTGTATGTATGAATTATGATTATAATGATAACAATAATAATAATAATAATAATAATAATCATAATAATAATCATAATAATAATCGTAATAGTAATCATAATAACAATAATATTATGCATACGCCACGTGGCGCCGTCGGGCAGCTAACACAATTGCACGCCTCCTTTGGGCTGCAGCAAAGTCCTCATAGTTGCCGCGACCACGCCCATGTCGTGTATTAATTATTATTATGCATATTTAGCGTGTACTGTAAAACTGTCCTCCCCTCACAATCCCGACTGATCCGTTTGCATTCAGAGCAATAAAACGAAACTAAACGCGAACAGAGTTTGGAACAAATACTATAATTAAACAATTTCTTTTATATTTCAATTGTTTTTTTCTTTTACACCCAACGACTATGCTATGATAACTATGATAACGGTACACGGCTTAGGCCAGCAATCTAATTCTAATAACTAAAATATACGATAGGAATATACATATACATATGCATACATATACATATTTTACTCACAGTAAGACGTCAATATTATCGAAACAGAGCACACAAAATAAAGTAGCCAGACCAGACAAGTTGTTGATGGCCTTTTGTTGTGCTAATACTACTAGAACAGAGACAATTGCCATTGTAATATTATGCATTTGGGCGTTTCAATCAGTGTTAGAGCCTGTTAGAGCAATTGAACACTGGTGGCGAAAAAAGTCGGCTAACTGCGCCTAGATTGAATTTTTAGCTAGTGGCAAAAGTTTTAGGCAATGTTCTTTATTAAATCAATTTTTAAATTAAATTAAATCAAAATTAATTATTTGTGTGATTTTTTTTTAAATTTTGATTTGCTTGAAAATTATTTTTAGCAAAATTTTAAAATTGTTTTGATTTCAGATTTGAGTTCTTTTTATATAAAATATCAAAATTATTTACATTTGAAATCAATTTTGTTTTCTTAAAGCTTTTGCAATGAATTCTTAAATAAATTTTCTAATTAAATTAAATTAAAATTAATGAGCATTCAGCTGTTTAGTTTTTGATTTGATTGAAAGTTTTCTTTTAGCAAAATTTGTTAAATTATTCAAAATTTCATTTAAAAAATTTTTTTTTAAACTAAATATCAAAATTATTTATATTGGAAATCAATTTTGCTTTCTTAAAGATTTTGCAATAAAGTCTTAAAAAATTGTTTAAATAAAATTAAATTGTGTTTTCTTTTTTTTGTTTTTTGTTTTTTTTTTTTTTTTCAATTTTATAAACATTTGGATGTTTAGTTTTTGATTTGATATATCAAATATTTTTAGCAAAATTTGAAAGCTTTTTTGTATTTTTTAAAATCAAAAATATTAAAAATATTTATATATGAAATCAATTTCTTTTCTCTTAAAGCTATTGCAATATTGATTAATTAATTAATTATAGTTAAAATAATTTAAAGTTTAAATTTCATTAAAGTACTTGAATATTTTACAAAATTTAAAGTGATATCTTTTTAGAAATTTGAATTTTTAGCAATAATTTGATATAATTTATAAACAAAAGTAACAGAATTTATAAAAAGTCTCGCAAGATCACAACTGAAGCAATATAGTTTAAAAATATATGAGAATTATTTCAAATTTTCCGTTAGTGTGTCTCAGGTATAATTTAGCAAAGCTCATTAAGTAGGACAGACACTTTTTCTGGCCGGCAGTGTAGGCCTAATATAATTGAATTATATAGTCATGCATACGTAAACGATTTACGTAGAATTACTTTGTGTGTATGTGTGTGTGGGTGGGTGTATGGAGGGTGTGTGTATGAGTGTGTGTGCTTGCACACTATATAAATATTATATCTATGTTAAATTATGCAAATCGTATAACCGCCTAGCTAAGTAAGTCGCAGCAAGCGAATAATTTCGAATTTGGGCTCCGATGCGGGGGAGAGACTAGGCTTATCGAGAGGAATAACTATGTATAGTAGTTGCCTAAGTTCAATGTGTTTCTTAAACTAACTCGTTAGCTGTCTACATATACAACTGTATACATACATATACCATATGTGTCTATATGTCTATGTTTATCTATGCATGTGAAACTCTAGTTTACACACTTTCAATGCAAACAAAAACTCAAAACTGATAAATTATATTTTAAAGAAAACATCAGCAAATGCATTTTGATTCGCGGCTATATAAACCCAAAGTTGATTCCACTTCAATCAGGCAAAATGTTGCAGTTTCTGTTGCTTGGCTTGTTGGCCAGTGTCGTTGGGGCCCAGGACACGGAGTATTTCGAGAACTATTACAACGAGATCGATGTGGACGATGAGCTGGCAGAGCTGAAGACCCGTAATGCTATGCTATCGCCGCTGCAGTTGTGGCCCAGCCGTAGGATTTACTATCGCATAGCTAGCGACTGTAGTCCGGAGGAGGTGGCCAATGTCCATACGGCCGTAGCCACGTTCAACGAGCAGACCTGCCTGCAGTTTGAGGAGCTGTCGGGGCCAGCTGCAGTTGGCAGTCGTTATGTCTATTATAAGAAATCGGACAAGCTGTGCGGCACACGCATTGGCTATAATCCCATTCCGCTCCTTGGCTCCGGCTCACACGATGTCCTGCTCTCGCCGAAATGCATGTCCGTGCCGGGCATTATACAGCACGAGACACTGCATCTGCTGGGGCTCTACCACGAGCAGAGTCGTCCCGATCGCGATGATCACGTTGTTATCGATTACGATAACATTCCACGAAAGTATTGGCCACAGTTCATGGCCACCTCGTCGGCCACGACCACCACATACGCTGTGCCCTATGACTTTGAGAGCGTTATGCACTATCCGAAAAATGCCTTTGCCACGGATCCCACTCAGCCGACAATACGTGCTCTGGTCGACGGAGTTCCTGTGGAGCGAGATATGGGACAGACGATGGGTCCAACCGAGGGCGATTTATTCAAAATACGTATGATGTACAAGTGCGATCAGGCTTCATAATCACGAGACAAAGAGAGAGAGAGAGAGAGAGTGAGAGAGTTTTAGTTGGCAATAAATTTTGAAAATCTTATTCATTAGGCATTTTTATTCATTTGTTGACAATCAGGTAAGATGGAAAACAGATAAGTGTTAAGTGGAGCGAAAAGCTGAGAGCTCTAGTTGGTATTATTCTGTTTTTAGATATCCTGAAGTCAGCGCAAGATGTCACATGATATTACATGATTAGACTAGTTCTTGTATAGATTTATTGAGCGATCTTTAGAGCAAATGTTGGTAAAAAAAAAAAAAACTGAAGATATTTTCTCTAAAATTATTTATTCATTCATCAATTTCAATTTTGTTCCTTTCAAAGTAAGCCCCATTAGAAATTATATACTTGTAAGGATGCCTAGTATTCTTCCAGTCCTCGTAGCACAATATCGATGATTTAAATGGCTGTAACTGAACCTGAACCCATTAAAAAGGGGAAATGAGGGATAATGGTTTTATTAAAATGTATGTAACAGGCAGAAGGACGCTTGGCAGATCTCATAAACTACTCTTGATCAGGAGGACGAGCTAAGTCCATCCCTGTCCGTTTGTCTGTCCGTCCGTCCGTCCTTCCGTCCGTCCTTCTCAGAAGGATGTAGTTGTTGTCAAATAACAATAACAACATAGCACAAGCTAATAAAAGTGACTCCATTGTTAAGTTATGATTAGGCTTAAGCGCCAATATTTCATCAAAGCATCATTTTGACATTGTTTATGAGCAGTACGGTATATATATGTATAGTGTATAGCGACCACTTCCTCATTTTAATGAATTATGTTTGTCAATATATGTATTTCTATATAATATTTTTTACAATTTTCCTTACTGCCCTCGTAGCTTTCATAAAATGATATAGATCTAAATATTTAATATATTTATTCGTTAGATGTGCCCAGAAGACACCCAACTGCTGCGCTGCGACGGCTAAAATCCTTTTCAATTTTGTGGCAAAGTGTCAAACTCAGTTAACTGAATAGTAACTGGGCTGTGAACTATTGTAGGGTAGTGTGAGCTTCGGTTTGATTTGGGCAGACAGCCAAGGAAATTAATGTGAGCAAAGTGCTTAACGAGTGTGAGTGCCAACTGTCGTTACCAGCCCACAGATGTCCATGTGTGTGTGTGTGTAAGTGAGTGTGTAAGTGTGCGTGTGTCTGGTATGACTAGCAAATAGCTTTGTCTCTGCAAACATGCATCAATTTCGTGTATTTTCAAACTGTAAATGTGTCAGAAAACAACATAATAAGAAGACAACAACAACAACAAGAACAACAGCAAATGCTGACCATAACTTTGGCCTTAAGAGCATTTGCATATGGAATGTGCGCCGGCATGGCTTAAGAGAGTGCACGCAATCGGAAGTTCGAAATTTCGAAAGTTGAAAGAGCACTGGAAGCAAGAGTAACACATGTTGCCTAAGCCTGGCACCACTGTGCACTAACTAAGGCACAGCGAAAGCTCGCTCTCCATGGGCGCGCTCTCCTTTGGCGTGCTTTGGCTCGGCCGCCTCGTCGTCGGCTGTCGTGCTTCGGCGCTGCCTTGCCTTGACTAACTCGCTCGTTTGTTGTGGTGTGTTCGAGTGCTTCTTTCAGTATATTTAGTGCAGTCGTGTCGTTCGGTCGTTTCAACGGAACACCCGCATCGCTTTGGCCTAGTGAAAAGACAATTCAAGCACACACAGCCTAACAAACAGCCCAGCTCTTATACACTTGTACGCGCAGTGCTTTATGTGCGTGTGTGTCTGTGTGCTTTAGGTGCGGCAGCGAGCTGAAAGTAAAAGTTGTTCAATGTGCAACGGTAAATAAATAATTAAGCTAACAACAACAAGTCAACACATAACAGCAATTGAGTAAGGATGAGCGAGAGAGAATCGAGAGAGATCGCAACATTTAAAGTGAAGAATTGTGCGTTGAGTGTTTGATAATTACAAGAAAATCTTAAAATGAATTTCCATTATAATGTTTTACTCACGACAAAAAAGTGTTAAATTAACAGTTCTTGAAATGTTCCATAACTTGGTTTGCTGGACACAGTGGACACAGTGGCTCACAGATTTCATCATACATCCGCAAACACTTCATGCACGTGGGCGTGCGGCCAGCCAAGGGCAGCCACGAACAATATATAAAGCCCAACTTTGTTTTGATTTTGTTGTGCCACCCGAAGGCCGCACCAAAAATAAATGTTGTCCTTTTTACCCTTTTTTTTTGTTTTTGTTTTTTTTTTGGTTTTTTGGCTGCCAGGTGTAGGTAGCCCCAAAATGCTTTAAAATACCTTAACGCTGAAAAATCAATTCAGAAACAGTTGCCAAAAACTCTGGGAGCCATAAGTTTGGAGGCTGTTCAGTAAGGGGGGGCCGGGATCCATAAATGGGACAAACAGTGTTGCAAAACTATTTTATTTTTAATCCAGGCGTAATTCGATGCAGTTATTTAACGAATTTTGGATTCATTTTCCGGTCTGTTGGTTTGCTCGTCACATAAATTGACGGCAAAAACAAAGCCAAAACAATTTGCATTTCTAATAAAAAAAAAAAGAAAGTCCTTTGCCTCGGACCGCAGACGGGCGGCTAAAAGGAAAATATTAAATGCATGAGGGGCTGTCAGATCTGGCATATACGTAAGCCTGCGAATTACGACCGGTGGAAAAACCACTGAGAGAAAAAAGAGTAAAAAAAAAAAGGGATAAGGAAATTATTTTTACGCCGCATTTTATGCTTCGGTTTTCTTTTGACTGGACGCCATGGGCGTAAAGAATCCCACACCCTTTCGGTGTAACTTTATCCTTTTTGTTCCTTCGCTTTTTTGTTTGATTTTTGTTTTTTTTTTTTTTGCAGTGGGATTTTAAAGCATTTTGAAGGGCTTCGACGGGCTAAACATTCCTTAAAGCTGGAACGAGACAATTTAACACCTGCTTATACTTTCTATCTATAGAAAAGTTTTACCTTTGGAATTACAACTTCAACTGGAACATCTAATATCCACGCACTACTACTGCTAAAAACTATTTAAGGTAAATCTCATTAGATTTGTAAGCTTATAAGACAATAATTTCCCTTTTAATTGCTTTGATAATGCAGATAATCACCTAATGCCGTTAGTCTCTTTCCTCTATTATAACAGCAGAACAACCACAAATGGCTTTAAAGCCAGGGCGGGGCAGGGCAGGGGATTTATTTTAAGAGCCAGCGCACGTGGATTCTAATTTTGGTTTACTTAACTTCGTTTGAGGTTTATTTGATGATGATGAGATATAGAACTGTTGCTGAATGGGCGAGAAAGAGAATGTTGAGGAGAGACGAGATAGAGGTACATTGAGCTATTTTTTTTTAGGACCTATTGAATTATGAAATGAGTAGTGGAAGTAGTCGCCGAGCGAATACCCTTGGATTAATTCAGTGTGTTGCAGTGATATGGATAGACTTGACCTAATTAAAAGAAAAAAAAGGAATGGAATATAATAAATGTGGTAAATGTATTATATATCGTATATATAGTATATAAGGTATATCCTTAAAAGAAAGATAAAAAGATAAAGCTAAGAATTCCAATAAAATATCAAAGTAAATATTTAATATTTTTTCTAAGCCTTTTAATTTAATTCTCATCATCAAATTTAAAGGCGTAAAGATAACGT
The DNA here is from genome assembly GCA_037075265.1 of Drosophila nigricruria. Lineage (NCBI taxonomy): Eukaryota > Metazoa > Arthropoda > Insecta > Diptera > Drosophilidae > Drosophila > Drosophila nigricruria. The sequence goes on from JBAMCI010000035.1 coordinate 14,416,564, forward strand.
AGCTTTTGTTTTGCCAGACAATAGATTGAGTGGCATCGATTGTGGCATAATTAAAAGTAATAAGATGACAAGACGCAGATAGGGAACGCGTCTTAATAATGACTAATTACAGCTGGAAGTTAACTTTTTCAGAATGCATGAACTTGCAAAGCCTTTACCTTCATTACGCCTTACAACTTTTAGCTATTCATTTTGGTCTTAATGAAAGGATGCCTTGAGAATGCTTTAACATCTTAAGTTGGGTAAATGAATTATTTAGCATTAATATGAATGGGAAATAGCTAAGGAATGGTGTTAGCTTTAAGCTTTTAAGACAGGAATTTAAGTATAATAAATAAGAAAATAAGGAAAAATAATAAAAAATAGAAATAAAAATATATTTAATATCAAATTATAATACAAAATCAAATAAAAAAACCAATATACTCATTTCACTTTGTGAATGAGTATAATGAAATCGTTGTTCAAAGAGTTAGAAGAGTTAGCTGAGTTATAAAGGTAAATTTGATGAAATAGTTAGACTAGAATCACATTTTGCATTTGCTTAGCTATATGTAATATATATTTATAAAATGAGATAATAAATAAGATTAGACTATGATTTGGGCTAAACAGATTATCTGACAAGCCAATTTTGAGTATCAAGGCCGAAAGCTTTTATATTATTTGGCTTATCAAACAAGAATATTATATATAGCTATTATTACACATTTTTACTAACTGAAGATTCTGAAGACTTTTAAATAATACTTATATTTAGCCCAACAAAGTTTTTTAGATACGTATATTTTTTTAATTTTAATATATTTTTTTTTACTTCATAGATTTAATTCATACATTTTATTTTATTTAACAAAAAACGGTCTTAATTTTTTAATTAAAGATGCAGCTTTTATTGATATATTTTAATACATTTTTTAAGTTTCTAAGATGTTATATAAAACTAGTTAGAAGAACTAGACTACAAACGTGCTGAGCTGCCCAAGCAAGAGTTGGATTTTCCTTTTAATCATGTTTTCCTCTGTAAATGATAAGGTTTCTTATACCTCTATCCTATCTCTATCTATAATACCTCTAGTAGAAATAGCTCTCATTGCCTTGATATTCTGGCCCATTTACAGTTCTCTAAGCTGTCAAGCTATCATATCATATTCAAGTCTATATATATGTCTATATATATATATATATATATATATATATATATATATATATATATATATATATATATATATATATATATATATATATATATATAGAGAGAGACAGACAAACGTATATGCCTACCTTGGTTTAACTCTTTGTCCTGACTATGAAAGATGCCTTGTTTCCTCTTCATAGCTTTTCAATGGCTACACACAATGCCATACTCTAAATACCTCCAATTAGCATGCAATGCACAAATTTCATGCCTCAAATGTCGCGAATAAGTTCATATACATAACATAAATGGGGTCTAGTACAGTGCTCTATAGACCCGAATACATAATTACGTAATGCCCTAAAGGTGGCAGACAGAGAACAGAGAACGGCTTCACTTATCCGTAAACAGATTTACCATTGACACCAAAACCTTTTTTTTCTTTTTTTTGCATTTCTCTTTTTGTCAACTGCGTCCCAAAAGTGGAAAAAAAAGTGTAAATAGTAAATTGTAAATTTTTTACTTTTTTAATCTTTTTGCTCACATCGGAGTTAAGCTGCGAATACAATAAATACGCATTGGCATTGAGCTTGGACTTTGTCATTTTTGAAATTTGAATATTCCAGAGAATGTTTCGATATTTTATTTAAGCTTGAATCGGATTATTGCCTTTATTTTTTATTTATTTTTTTTTTTGTAATATAAAACTTAACTTTGTGTTTCTTTTTTATTGGAAACATTGTGTCATATGGAAAAAGACATTTGCAACAAATGCCATTTTTCGAATAATTAATATGCAAATTTACTACAAATAACATGAAGCACTTTAAACAAAGAGAAATACCAAAAAAATATTTAAAAAAAAGAACAGCTATTGTATTTAATGCGGTCAATAAAATTTATTATGCGTATGATAAATGTGGAAATGTGCAACAAAAGGAAAAACGATATCAACTGAAACAGCGACTGCAGCAGAGGTCGCTGGATAATTAAAGTAAATTTTTATTGGCCAATATGCATTGTTTTTAATCAAATATAATTACACGGCCTGCATATTTCATTAATTAATTGAAGGCGCTGGGGCGTGGCTAGCGCCTGCCCCTTTTTAAACCTTTTGACAGCTGTCAACGATGTCAATGACCCATATCCATATTGTTTGCAAATATATACAGCTGTGTTCAAAATAATAGCAGCGCACTTTATATATTGCGCTGTATATATGAGAAGAGTATATTTGTTTTATATGGAATATATATATGTATATACGATATTTCTGGCAGATTCTGAAACTTCTTTCTCTTCTTCTACTTCTTGATGTATATAATGTATATAATGCTTGAATATAATACTAATTTTTCCTTTTGCTGAACGAGCATCCTGCAGTCAGTTACATGCGCTTGCAACTTTCTCTCTTCTCACTTGGTTTTTTTTTTCTGCGGCTTCGCCCAACGCACATTTTAATGGAAATTATAATGAAGCTCTGTGCTTTAATTATGCAACGCGAATGGGCGAATGGGTCAGGCACTTACAAGTTAATGCAGCAACAGCATGATCTGCTTTTATCTTTGACTTTGCCTGCTATCCACAGCTATGTCTTCACTCTATTTTCCTAAGACGTCCACGTGGCGTATACGCAACGCACACCTTGACACTAATAATGCCTAACAAAAGCAAAAGAAGATGTAGCAAAAAGGAAATAGCTAACAGCAGTCACTCAGCCACTCGCTCACCTTGGCTTACCTTACCTGGGCCGCAACTGTCTGATTGTTGGCAAGATGAAATGCCATTGGAGGTAGGGCCGGGCCAAGTCAGGACAGGCCAGGCCAGGCCAATTTCTTATGTACGTCAAACTCTGGCAAAGGACTCGCAGACGCCACGTGGCATGCAGCAGCTGTTCTCGCATTTTCTCTAAATAAATTTTTCTTCGAGTTTATTCGAGCATTGGACATTTCGTTCTGCTGAATAGTTTTTGATGAAACTTATTTTTCTTAGGAATTTTGGTTGCATTTGGATTATTTTTTGGAATTTATAATATTTGGATTATACATTTTTAATTCTTTTTTTTATTTTATAAATAATTTAAGACAGAGAGATGTAACATAAAAGAGGCATAAAATGTCAGTTAATTATAGTTTGTTCTTTAGATTATTAGAGATAGATATTTAAGTTTTACTTTGATTATTAATATTGTCAGATTTATCTGATAATTATATTTCAAGTTTTTCTGATAGATGAGATTTAAGCGCAAATAATTACTTAATTATTTAGGTAAGCAATTTAAAAAGTCATCAAAGCAACAGTTTGCTTCAATAGAGTCAAGTTTTGATTCATCTTTGCTCGCAATATGTATTTCAAAATGGAGTACACAGAGTAGGATAGTCTTGTCTTATTATATAAAGTATATATATTCTCGCTCAGAAATAACTCGTCCCAGTTACTATGTGCATAGCTAGCAAACAAGAAGATCTAGAAACTTGAGTGCTTCTATGAGCTGCTAAAATATTACTTTAATTATCTGAGTAAATATCTGATATTTTTGGGTCTGGAGTTACTTTATATGGAGTATATCTGTACATATATAGCACAATCAAACAATGTTTTACTTATAAGAAAAATTAAAAGTCATAATGTGCTCTCATAATTATTCTAAGTCATATTTATGCTCCGAGATTAGACAATGTGTAAGTTAATCAAAAATTTCTCATAAGTAATAGTAATAAGATGCTCGAAGTAACTAAATAGGACAAACACTAAACACATATTTTCTACAAAATGCAACTTTTCGTTTAATATCTTCGTTTAATTATTCGTTTAATATCTACCTTCTATATTTAAGTTGTAGTATCCTTAGAAGAGACACACAACCAAAATGTCAAGTGTCAGCCCGGGTATTCAGGGTATTTCCTAGTCAGGCATATCCCTCCGTCGCATTCCCAGTAGTTAATTTCATACATTTTTAATTGGCCATCGTTGAAAGAGCATTTCTAATGTATAATAAATGAATGATGCCAACAACGTCGTGCACTTTAAAGTCTGAAAAGTAACTCCTTATTTATTTATACACGTTCTACAGTTTGATGGTTTGAAACTAATTAAGGCGTAGCAATGTGAACATTTCAATATGTCTCAATTTAAATGTCGATAAATATATGATAGGGTTTAGGCAGCCTGGAGTTTCAGATTGGTCAATTGGAGGGGGCCTCCCCCGCTGATTACAAATATAATTAAAACAGTTTGACCTTTGGCCTTAAGCTATTTTAATTATTAAAAAATATTTTTAGATTTATAGAGAATTGCGGTCTGGTTCATACGAAGTCAGCCCGCAAATTGACTTAAGAAATTAATTTAATTAAAATGTTAAACAATATTTTGGAGAAAAAAAACTTAATAATAAGAAGTATCTCTTCAAATTGTATAGTCTCAAATTGTTTTGAGTTTCTGATAAACTTTAAGCTCGTTTCACTGAACTTTTAATTAATTATTTGGTTCTCAGAACTTCAATTAGTTGGCGTTTAGCAAAGTTTTATTTGTAATTATAAGAGAGTTCAACAAATTGACTATATATATTGAAAGAGCTCAGGGTTGTTATGCTCAATTAAGCATCTCTCTATGTTTCTCTCTCTCTCTCTCTTTGAAAATCTGTGAATTTCAAACTTATAACTTATAATCTTAAAATCTTTAATTAAAACAGACTAAAGTAAGAATAAGAATATTTTGAATTGAGAATATATACTATTTACAGTATATATTTGCTTTTGCTACGAATTTTCCACAAATTTTAATCAAAATTATTTATGTCAAAGGCCGAATTACATAGATTTTCATTAAAAGTATTTATGCTGACCTCGCCTTCAGCTCTGATTATAATTTTTGGAATAACATTTTGTTCGAGAACCAAAACATTTAGAAATTGTATTTTTGTTTCGTTTTTTTACTCTCTTTTCTTAGGCATTTGGGCAGTTAGAGACACAGATTCATAAAGCCAACAAACAGAGGGCGCTGTTCCCTCTTGAGCTGATATAGTATATAGAATATTTGCATCGCAGAGTCTTATGTGGATACACACACACACACAGGCCGAAACAGGATATGCTGTGATGAGAAAAAATACAGCACGTGCCGGCAGACATACACACACACACACACACACACACACACACACACACACACAAATTTCCATTTATTTTGGCTTTGACATTTGAATTTTTAATGAAATTCCAAATATTTTAGCGCAGACTTTTTTTTTTTTGGTTGTTTTGCTTTCTCTCTATTTATCTCTCTCTCTCCCACTTTCTGTCTCTCTTGCAGCTGTCGCTGTCGACGCAGGACAATCGCAATCAGGACGCTCGCCGGCCGGCCACGGCCGCTAATGAAGATGAAGTGATAGCCAGTGATATCGTGTTAAAGTGGAATTAAATAGAATATAAATCGCTGGAAAAATGACAGCGATTTCTCAGCACCAGCCGAGCAGAACAAATGCAAAGTAGTTTGCCAGCATAGGACTTGGGGCAGGCTACAAACAGCAGCAGCAACAGCAACACCAACAGCAGCAACAACAGCAACAGCAACAACAAACTTGAACTCGGCAACGGAAGAGGAAGATCAGAGGCGCCCTAAGCAAGCCGGGCAATTTGTAAGCCGGCTCGGCAATTTCACGCATCGCGGCAGCATGGCAGGCGCTAATAAGGCGACCAGCCACGCCCCATTGTTATACAGTTGCCAAAAAAATGCCCATTCTCAGCTAGATTCAAGAGCGCCTACAAACTGAACGAGCGAGCAAGTGACTGACTAGCCCCAAAGTAGCCCCCCCCTCACACACACACACACACATACACAAAGACGAGTGAAATATTATGGCAACTTTTCAAATGGAAAAACGCCAGCAGCTAAAGCAGCAGCGCCAGCAGCGGCAGCAACAGCAACAAACGAATTTAAAACAACGACAAAGACAGCAGCATACAGATCGTGCAGCAAATTCGAATCAGGACGAGGCGCAGGACGAGCAGAACCGGCCGGGGACATACACAAATTGCAACCGGCTTTGGCCGACAACCTGCTCCACGGCAGCCAGCGTCACAGCTGTCGACTGCAGTAGCTGCCAGCGAGCGCTGATAATGCTCAGCATGCTAGTGGTTGTCATCGTTGTGATATCCGGCAATGGAGGTAAGTGACAGACCAACTAGTTTATGCTCATTCTCATTTCACAATGCTCATTCCCATTTTCATTCTCATTCTCATTCCCATTCCCATTCTCATTCGCATTTCCATTTTCATTCCCATTTCCATTGGGTGGCGCGGCGCCCCCATTTTAATCAAATTTGGTGGCCCAGTTTCGGTTCGAGCCTTTTTCGCCTAGCACAAATTGCAATTGTTGTCAAATTGATTTGACCAATTTCATTTATTGATTTCGATTTTCGATATCATTCATTTCAGTTCTCATGCCCAATGAGTCAGCGGCAAAAGTAACAGAAAACAGCAATCGGACTCTGCCAACTTGGCAGTTTTCAATGCTTCGGCTCGGCCTTACATCAGTCTTATGGCCTGAGTTTTTAGGTTAGGTAATTAATTTTCTTTTTGCCTCTAAAGTCTGGGGAAATCAATGTTTCGGCCCAGACCCAGGCACTGCCAACTAGTTGTTGTTGCTGGGCGCACAACTCTCTAGCGATTTTCATGCCCTGATTGAGTGGATGCGAGCCATCCGGTGAATGTATCTGCATGAGTAACTGCAACAGTATGTGTGTGTGTGTAGGTGTGTGTGTGTGGGTGTGTGTGTGTGTGTGGGTGTGTGTGTGGTCGGCCTTTCATTTTACTTTCATTTTTCATATGCCGTGTGCTCGCTTAATGACAAGCCTGCCTTGGGGCTTTGGGCCTTAGGCCTTGGGCCACCTGAGTGTATCAGCTAGCAGGCCACATGATCATTAGTTCTTAATGAACTGGCCAAGTCCAAAGCGCGAGCTTATCAGATGTTGATTAGATGATGGCGACTATTCACAAATTATATTATTTACATGAATATCATTAATTGTTATTATTGTTATATATATCAAATGTTATATGATTGTAGGAGTGTATGAATTTTGTTAATAAATTTTCTTGGAAATGGCTATGAAATGAACTAAATTTGATTGGATTTTTTGACTGCGAGTGAAGTCTCTTAGTTTTACAGTTCTGTGAGATTGTCAAGGTTTTTAGATATTACATTCAAAATAAATTATTTAATATTAAGATTATCTTATCAAGCTTTTTAGGCAGCTTATGTATAGAGCTTACATTATTTGTAGCTCTTTAAATGAAAGAACTTCATCAGATAATAATAATATTAATACTAATATTTATTTCTATTCATGAGATTATTTTCTCTATTGTATAATATAAATAAAAAATAAAAAAAATATATAATCAAAAATTTTAACATATATAAATATAGAATAATTTTCAAATCAAATCAAATAAAATATATAAAGTTGAATTAAATGAGGCAAGACCAGATGCATTTATTTGCCATTACAATTTTCTTATAAAATATTATTAAACTTAGTCAAAATTGTTTTAAAAATATTTAAAAAATTAATCCACAAGAAATTCTCAAAAATTTTGTCAACTGTCAAAAGTCAAGAACCTCAATCAAGAAGAAAAAGAAAAGATATGAATGAGAAATTTTTTGGAAAATGAAAAATGCAGGCAACTTTGGACTTTCGACTTCCGACTTTCAATTTAGCGCATACTTTACATAAATTTATATGAAAAAAATAAAAATAAAAACAAATAAAACAACAACAATAAAAGACGCACAAACGCAATAGCTTTAAATATTTAAAGAAGTTTTGTTTGTGGCGCGTTTCCTAGGGGAAGATGACAAAAGCTGAACAACAACAGCAACAACAACAACAACGACAATTTCTAATTTTTTAAGTGAATTTAAAAATTTAAAAACTTTTTCGCAGACGTCATTTCAACACACACAGATACATGTGATACCCACACATATACACACTCACACTCCAACAAGAAAATGAGCAAAAAGTTTTGACATTTCAAATGTTTTTGACAACAACAAAGCCATGTTAATAATAACTGCGCGGGTGTAACAAACTACAACAACACAAACAACAACAACAACAACAATCTAAACAACAACAACAACAACAACAATCTAAACAACAACAACAGCACTGGGCACAAGAAGAAGTTTAGCAACAGGAACATGCCCTGCGGTCGTTGCTTGTTCGACGCTGACGCTGACGTTGACGTTGACGTCGCGACGTCGCAACGAGCCGGCATATGACTTTTTGATATCTGCAGGGCGCTTTTAAGCAAGTGTATTGGAGCTCTAATTTATGTTGTTTCTGTTGTTGCTGCTGTTGTTGTTGTTGCTGGCATTACCGTTGCGGTCGCCGCATCCCAAGCAGTCAATTTATTTTAATTTCTAGCCAGCGGCTCTTTATTTATCATGTTGTTTTGCCCAGACAGACAGCCCAGGCAGACCAGGCAGCCCAGTCAGACCATGATGGTTGCCATTGTGGTTGGCAGGAGAAAGCGTAGCGAACGTATGGACAGTCGGGATTTGTGCGTTGCAGCAACTTATTAGCAACATTGTTTGCCTTGGCAATTGAACGGCGAATCAAACAAGGCAAACGCAGACAGCGAGACGGTGCGCCGTCGACTCAGGTCGCTGTTGTTGTTAGGGCTAACATGGGGCATATTTGTGCAGACGAAATTTGTTGATTATGAATATGCTAGTCTATGTATATAATGTTAGGCAAGTAAAACAAACAAGGCACAGACATCTATGGCCCTTTGGGGCTCAGACTAGTCCGGATGAGCAATGTTCAGTTACCTTAATGGCTGTATCATAAAAATTATAAAAAAAAGAAATCATTTTGACAGTCAGACTTTAAGTTAGTTTTCTTTAACAGAGCATTGTGCAGCTGGAAATGCCATTGGTAGCTTAACAACTTTGCTGTTGTACGGTCTGTCGAGCTGCGGCTGTCAATACAACTAGTGCCACGTACAGCAGCAGCAGCAAGGATATGCGACTTATCTGGCCAAAAACATGACCAGGGGCGGGCTGGCTAACAACAGCAAACGAGCTAGATAAGTTGTGTGTGTGTATGTGTGCGTGTGGGAGTGTGTGTGTGTGTGTGTGTCTGACAGTCTTGGGCCAACGTGCACAACATGTTTAATCTAATAAAGTCGCTGGCTGCCAACTATAAAATGGTCGCCAGCGCAGCTCGCAGCTCGCCCAGCGCCATAAAAAGACTCTGCCTGGGTGTAATAAGCGTATCAAGTGCCAGACACACACACAAACACACACACTCATGCACTTAAGGCAAGCAAAACAAACACACACACACGCAAACGTATGTGTGTGTGTTTGTGTGTGTGTCTGCGGCAGACGTATCGGCGTCGTCCTTGCTGCTCGCTGCTAAGTGATGGGATAAATGGCGGTGGATAAAAATTGGTCGTAACTGCGACAATAGCAAGTTACCAAGTGGGTTTCACTGTACTATCTGTGTGTGCATGTGTGTGTGTGTGTGTAGTTGTGGCAGAAAACATGAAAATTTGATAAACGTAAAACATAAAAACAAAACAAAAAGCTCACATCGAAACTTTATGCCCCATATGCGATATGCGCATAACAAAGTCGAAGTACGCGCACGTGTGTGTGTGTGTAGGTGTGCGTGTGTGTGTGTGTGGGTGTGCGTAATTTGCTAATTACCTAAATGGTTGCAAGGTATTCAACCCAAAACTAGTTTATATAGATGCGAGTGTGTGTTCGTGTTTGTGTGTGTGTTTGTGCTATCGATGAAAAGCAAACAATGCGCTGAGCTTGGGTTTAAACAACAAAAGTTGAGCATGTGTTCTTGTCCAGGACTAAAAAGTTGAGCTGCGACCCCATTTAAGGCTGTGTTGTGGGGCTAAAAGTAAGCTAATTGAACAATTATGGTAACGATATTGCATACGCAGTTTACCAATTTAATTAGGAGCATGCCATACGCATGGCTATGCAAACAATTTAAAGCAATTGCCAGCAATTTGTCAACTCGTCATTTTCCTTTTTTTTTTTTAATGGCTGTCATACTTGAAGCATTTATAACAATTTATAGATTGTTCACCGCAGAGCTAAGGGACTTCAACTTTCACTTGAATAGTTCAAGTAATTGCCTCAATTAAGTTATGCAATTTCTTAACCAATTGCTTGGGTCTTTGATTTTTATTTTATTCTTATGTAACTTGAGCTTAACTATTTTATAAATTGATTGAATTTCATTTATTTGATTGAAAATATTTTTTAATTTCTTTCTATTTTAATATTTTAGTTTTGTATTTCACTAAAGTTTAAAAGTTTAAAGTTCGGAAGGGAGAGCAAAAACTTTCGATAAAAATATTTGTTGTTGTTTGAACTTTTTTACTATAAAACTGTGTTATCTTTGAAAATATATAAATACATGATGATCAGTTCATCAGCTGATCAGATATGCATATACATAATATATATTATATGTATATTTCTTTAACTACCAAATGAAATCATTCGAATAATAACAATTCAAGCCTCACTTGCTTTGCCATTGCTGCGGAAATGTTAAATGAAACATTATCAAATATGAAACGGATACAATAACAAAATTAATTATTTCCTAAACATATGTCACAGACGAATGAAATTCGAAGACAATTCTCTCGCAATGAACACGTCTGAACACTGTTGCATTTTGATTAGATTTTGATTGAATTTGCAGTTGAATGGGCTGATAACATTGTTCTTTTGATCGTTTCTACTTTGCAGTGTTGGCGGCGCAGCGTGACTCGTACAAGTCAAAGGATATGGGCAGCAGTAACAATGCTATACCGAATGAAGGCGATGCTGCAGCTGCCGTTGGTAGTGGCACTGGCACTGGTGTTGCCGGAAGCGGAAGCATGACCAGCACAACCAGCAGCAGCAACGGAAGTAACAACAAAAATGGCCATACGACTGGCACGGGCCAATCAATGACGACCGACAGCAGCTCCAAGTACAGCTCTAGCTCAAACAGCAACGCCAATGCTAACGCCAAGTCCAACTCCAACTCCAACTCCAAAGTCAATGCCAACTCCAACTCCAACCTTAACTCTAATGCATCAAGTACCACAGCACTAAGTGGCATTGCCAGCAGTAGCTTGTACAGAGGCAACTCGATAGCATCGCTGGCCGCCGCTTCCAGCATCAATCGCAACAGCATCGATCTGGTCGAGGACTCGCGCAGCAGCGGACCCTATTTCGATAAGGGCGCCTCCAAGAATGTCACCGCGCTGCTGGGCAAGACGGCCTACTTGAATTGTCGTGTCAAGAATCTGGGCAATAAAACGGTAAGCGAAACTAAAGCCAAAAGCTTGTGCAATTGTTATGCCATTAGCTGCCATCAAAATGCGATTTGTAATATATGTGAGTGTGTTTGTGTCTATGTGTCTGTGTGTGTCTGTGTGTTATATTTCATGTTTTTCAGCTAATTAGCACGTAAACTGCGCCCACATGGCGGCTTTGGCTAATTGTTCCGCTGCCAAACAAAATGATTAATTATACTGAAACAGGAAACAGATTTTACTTTATTCAACTTTGCCGCTCCGACTTCGCTGTCGTGCTGTGCGCGGAAGGAAATGCCGCAAACATTTCGCAAACACACAAAACTCATCCACCAACTGCCGTGCCCTCTCAGCCAACACACCACAACACTTCCGACATAGGCTTCAGCCAACCAAACCTGCTAAACTATTCAAATCGACTATGGGGACCCAAACCTCGCCACCAGAACAGAAATAGGAAAAATTGAAATTTATGTTGCAAAGCTTTCATTTTGTTATTTTTATACCCTTAAAACTCAATGAAAATGTGTAAAAAGGGTAGAATGGCTGCGTGCAAATATGTTTTCCTAACTTCGGCGTCATAAAACGAATATATTATTGGTTGAGGTGGTCAATAAACTCTAAGAGATATTTTTTTAATACAGATTCTTTTTTTATGAAATTGAACTTGAATTATTGACGACTAAATTTGGTTTTTATGGAATTTCAAACTGAATTCTTAACAAAAATTAAATCTATGTCAAATATGCGCTATCAAAATTTGGAATTTTTCGCCTACTCAAAATTATTTTCTGAAAATTCCATAAAAATATTTTATAAATTAATTGAATTTTTATCGACAGGGTATTTGCTAGTCGAGCACTTTCGCCTTCATTTTGACTTGTTTGCTTTTGGGTTTTGTGTGCTTTTTTTTTTTTTTTTGGGTTTTAGTTTTGCAACCAGCGCCGTAGTCATTCGGTTTCCGCTGCTTCCTGTGCGGCGGCCGACGCCGTTGCCATTGGTCCGGACTGATTTTTCGATAATAATATGTTACATGTCTGGGCCCAGGGTCTCACCTGCACTTGTGAGTGGGTTGAATGGCATAGACTTTGGCTCTGCGGTTTCGAAAACTAATTTGCGTGATTATTAAATTCGAGTAGCTGTGGCTGAGCGCTCGTTCCGGCCGGTTTGTGCACGGGCGCAGCACGGGCAGAGTGAAAAATTTTTAGGCCCTTCGTTAGATAGGCTGTCAACACACACACACACACACACACACACACACGAAGATTTAGGTCAGGTTGGGTCAGGTCGGGGGTGCCTTGGAATTGTTGGCAACTTCATTAGATGCCAATTAGTTGGATAACTTCATCGATCATCAACAGACAGTCGCTGAGTTAATTAACTCAGTTTTATACCTTTCGAAACTCAATTAAATAACGTTTTGCAATTCAAATTTAATATATTGGAATATAAATATAAACTGGATTTAGCTGTGATTTAAGTATATAAGATTTTGTTATAGTTAGGTAAATGCTTTCGTATACTCAATATTGTTCATATCCAATATGGCGTATACTTAATATTGTGCTGAATATCTATAGAATCTCTGGCTCTTAATTTTGTTATGAAAACTTGTCCGTTTAGTATATATATATAGTATATAGAATTCAAAGTAGAACCTATATTATGTTTCAAGTCTTACCAATATATCGGTATATGTTACTGCTGCCTATATCGGTATATATATGTCTATATCGATAGATGCTTCAAATTTCAAATTTTTTACACAATCAGCCCAAATTCTCCGAGTGCAAATACAATTTAATTTCTTTGGCCTGTCAGCTTAAAGTCTAATTAGCTTTTACCTTGTGGCATGCCACAGCAGCACCAGCAGCCCGGCTAACCGCAAGCCCAAGCTCAACCCTAAAAGCTAACTTTTAAACTTAATTTCCATTTCCGTCGGGGTGTACCTCGGCGTCCCCTCAAACAACATAGCCATGAAGTAATACGTCATTGGAGCTGAGATTTCAGTGGATGTGGCGAAAAGCGTAAGCCAGCCGACAGAAAGAAAAAAAAAGAAGAAGAAGAAAAATCGGAGGTGTTAGCCGCCTTCTGTTTTATGTGTGCGCCGTGTAATGATAAACAGGCAACGGATGTTTATGTTTTTCACATTATTAATGACGTTTTTCATTAGAGTCGCAGTCGGAGTCGACATTTTACGGCTGCCGCTGCTGCTGATAACAGCATGCGAGCGGTAATGAGTTTGGAAGGGGCGTGGCAGGTTGCCCCCCACCTCATTCACCTCCAACAAAAAACAAAACGCTTCTAAATAATTCAAAGCTAAAGTAAAGTCTGCAGAAAAAGTTTAGGTGCGTAATAATAATAGATTAAATTTCAGGCGGTGCGACTACTAGAATACTCTGTAAGGTGGAAAAGAAAAGTACTTGCACGGCTTTTTATATGTGAAATAGAATATATATTAAACAGTTATATGCCCACTGGTAAATTGAAATACTTATAGAAGTTGGCATACAAATATGCCTCTGTTGCCGCCCTGTGAACAGGGTATATAATAACAAGCGGCTAACAAATTTTAAAGCATACTTTCGTGCGCACTGCAAATTGAGCCATAAAACGTCAAACATTTTGCCGCTGATTCTGTTTTGGCCAGCATCCAGAAAGAGTATAAACTCTGGCTGCCTGGCAATCGATACACAAATTTTACGATACTGTAAACACGCATAACGCGCATAAACTTGGCTAACGGAGGGCGTTGATTCTGGTTGCTGGATTTTTGGCTGGGGCAGAGCTAAACGAAAAGTTTGCGCTTGTTGGCAGCTTGAACTTGGCTTGGCTTGGCTTAGCTTAGCTTGTGTTTGCGTAGGAATGTTTCAACATTTGCTGTTAATTACATGCAACTTTCTTTAAACAGAACGCCAAAACTTTAGACAAACATTGCTTGTGGTGGAGTGGCACCTGCACAGTGGCAGCCTGTGCGCTGCCATTACTCGGCTGTCCGTCGCCGAGTTTCTTGTCCATTAACTTTGCCGTCGCTCGTGTCGTCAGGCAGCATGCTGTTAAGCTGTTGTCATTGAAATTGAAAATGAAAATGCAAGCAGCTGACGTCTGACACGCGATACACTGTGGGCGGCGCAGCTGGCTGTGGGTGCGGGTGTGGATGTGCGTTGAGGACACCCCTAAATCACAGTCACTTAAAAATGTTGAGCTAAGACACGTTAACAGCAGGTGGTTGCCAAACAGGTGTGCATTAGCATGGGCGTGCCACACACTGTCGTGTTGCCTTCAATTTGACTTCAAGCAGTTGCCATTGCCATTGCCATTGTTGCCAGCGGCTCGGCACAGCCCACTGATAAGGGTAGACACAGCCGAGTCGACCCGGAACGCACCCTTCGGCAAGGGTCGTATGCTTTGCTGACACATGTGTTGCCCTTGCGTCAAAGTTTTTGCCTTTCTTTGGCAGGCGGCAAGAGCAGCGTATAAAAACATTTCAAAATAAATTTGCATTTTCCGTACCCAATCTGAAAGGCAACTCCGCCTCCATGCCATACGCCATACACCGAACACCGAACACCGAAGATTGTGCGTGAAATAGACTTTTTAAACTGTTTGCCCAATAAATTAAACTAAACATGCAAATGCTCAGGCTTTGACAAATGAAATCTTTTCGTGTGGCTAAACTTTTGATTTGATTTGATTTCAGATGCTTTTGCAAGTGTCGTGGGTGCGACATCGGGACATACATCTGCTGACAGTCGGACGGTATACGTATACGTCGGATCAACGCTTTCGAGCCATACATCAGCCGCAGACCGAAGACTGGATGCTACAAATCAAATATCCCCAGCATCGTGATTCCGGCATCTATGAGTGCCAAGTCTCGACAACTCCGCACATGAGTCACTACATCCATCTAACAGTTGTTGGTAAGTTTCTTGTGATCTATAGAAGGGGAAAAAATTTCTTTATTAGTGAGTCTTTGCGCTCAGAATTCTAAGTAAATGGTATCCAAAGTATCCTAAGTAATGATTATAAAAGTTATAAAGAGACATAATTAGCCAAAATAATAATTAGAGTAATAATTATTATTTGTTATATAACAATAATAATGATAATGGTAATAACAATAATAATAATACTAATAATAATAATAATAATAATAATATTAATAATATTAATAATAATAATAATAATAATAATAATAATAATAATAATAACAATGATAATAATAATAGTAATACATTTTTGCTCCCTCTTTTGGCAGCCTTTCCTTGCATCTTGCAAGCGCGCGTTAACTCGAACTAACCTTTAAGGGGGAGCTCTTCTATGCACTTTAACTGAGCACTGTCATTCGTGCTCCCGCATCAAGCTCTCACTTTTTTCCGCCATGTAAGCTTTTCGGCGATGTCATAGACCCTTATCTAACCATCTTTGTCTTTCCACATTTGCTTCATTTTGACTTTAGCAATGGTTTTTTATTCCTGGTTCGTCCTTTCGCAGTTGCTCTGCGTCGTATTCGCAGTAAGTGCAGCTCGTTTCGACTCTTTTTCCTACCCTATTGTAGGTACTTTCGAAAGTAATCACATCTCTATTTACCCAATGCTTAGATCAGGATTAATTTTGGTCAGCCTAACCGCTCAGCTGGCCATAATGATTAATGATTCATGGAGTTAACATTACAGTCTTTCCAGACTTTCTATTGCATTCGAAAGTATTCAATAATGATTTTCAGATCATATTTCAATATATTTTTATGCCCATTATTATATAATTAAGTCCAGCACTTAAAAGTTTTTATACAACATATACAAAAGTATGTCATAGTGTCAAAGCCATAGTTAATGTTGTTTGATTTAAGAATATTTGTCTTGTAGAAATACTAATACTAATACGCCTAATGAGCTTATAGTTTGTATAGCAGTCAAAGTATGCAAACATTTTCGGTCAAATAAGGTTTCCTGTTTACACAAAGCCATATTACCATCCTAAGCTATTGCCACGGAAACCCTTTTATTTTCGGGAAGTTTAGGTGAAATTTGTGAAAAACAATTTCCTGGTCTTATATTTCAATCATGATGCAACATAAAGATAAATACCAATCGCAAAAAGTGTTAAGTTATTTAGACCTTACAAAACTTGTTGCCATAGTAGAGGGCGCAAAGGTGTGAAAGGTACAAAGGGCGGACGCGCCGCGCCGCGCCCACTTCACATTCACTTTCATGGAGATTTTCAATGAAAATCTTTTGAAATTGCTGCGCATTTAAATTACACTTTTATTTCTAATGAGGATGCTCAGGCGAGCTAAAAATTTGTATTTACCTAATTGCTCTTTTATTCGAGCTTAGCTCACGTACCGAAAGAGCCCTAGAAATGAAAGCATTTGAGCTCAAGCTAATGAACATTTGAGTGTTGCGGGTTGGGTTAAATATATATCGGTTCATGATCTGAAACATTATATTAAATGAAAGTTTTTTCCTTTTTCAGAACCCTCGACGGAAATCATTGGCGCACCTGATTTGTATATAGAAAGCGGCTCGACTATAAATCTCACCTGTGTCATACTCAACTCACCTGAGCCGCCGGCCTATATCTTCTGGAATCACAACAACGCTGTAAGTGTAAGATACTCTTTTTTATATTAGGGTTCACTTGGTTTCCTTTTGTCAATTTCGTCAGCCAATTACTTTGGGGTATCATATTATTGCGCTGCTTATAAATGATGAGGGATCTGAAGCGTTGCCTCATTTTAGTAACTTTTAAATTAGCTTTGCACTGGCAAAAACTGTTTAACTTTTCTTTTCTCTTCTCTTTTCTTTTTTTTTTTTTGCACCCCTTCTTATTTGGTGTGTTTCTATTTTGTTGACTGCAAGAAAATGCCATTTAAGCACTATGCGAAGCGAGGGACCCTAAAAAACCCGTTGAGGCAAGGGTTTTAAATGGATTTTGGTTTGGCTGCCTCTCCTGCTGCTGCTGCTGCTTTAGCTGCTGTTGCTTCTTCTCATTCGATATTGTTGTCAGTGGCATCCCAGCGGCTGTTAAAGCCACGTTTTAGTTTTCCATTTTAGGTGTTTTTCTTCATGCTTTGGGACTTTAGTCACGGCCATGTTTTAGCTTATTGTATGGGGAATTGGTAAGGGTTCCTGCTGTGCACAACAGCCCTTCTATTGTTATGTATTTTCTATAGAGCATAGCGGGCTTTTAAGAAGGGTTGAGTTGGAGTTGGAGAGTAGGAGTAACAGTAGCACTGGGCAGATAGAAAGAGAGAGCGAGAGAGGTAGAGAGAGATAGAGTGAGTTGCCATTAGTACCACTTTTACCATGAGGAGATTTAATTTTATTGTTTTGCCTTTATTCAGAATCTTTCTTCTTTTGACAGGCATATATATTTATTTTTTTTTTATACCTTGAACCCATTGAAAATGGACAAACAGGGTATAATGGTTTTGTTAAAATGTATGTAACAGGCAGAACGAGGCGTGGCAGACCCTATAAAGTATACATATTCTTGATCAGCTCGACGAACTAAGTTGATATAGCCATGTCCATCTGTCCGTATGTGTGAACGCGTGTGTTAAATAAGTATAGAATGTTTGGAGTATCGGCTCATCCGCAGGGTTCAGGGGATCTCCTAGTCGGGTACCACCGATTAGAGCTTTCTTACTTGTTTTTATTAATATTTTGGAAATTTGTTTGTTTACTTTGTTTAATAATTTACCATATGAAAAGCATGAAACATTTCGATCTTTAGTTAAAGACTGATAGCAATCAGCGCGTCGTTGTCAAGGGCCACAAATCAGCAATCAATTTAAAATTAACCATAGTTTTTGCCCAAAATTGAATGTCTAACAATATCGTTGAACAATGCTTAGATGGTAGTCTTGTTTAAACTAAAAACTATAACTAATCTAAGTGATTCCTTTAAAGAAATGACAAGCTGCAAGTTGTTAAATTTTACGTTTTGTTAAAGAAAGTACATCTGATGGCAATTTTGATATTATTAAAATAACTTCTCTAAAAACATTAAGTCTTATGGTAATTAGGCAATTTATATATATTTTAACAAAATGTTTTGCATCAGAACATGTTACTCACCATTATTCTAAAGTCGAAATTATATAACATTATATTAACTTAATTTAAATGAATATCAGCATTGATATTAACAGTGTCTTAAAATTCACTTAAATGTTCTATGCTTAGGTCGCTATTATTGTATGCATTATTGTTATCATATACATACATATGTATATGTATGTTACAGCTTTATAATAACATTATTATCAATAACATTAATATAATTTTCAACATAAAAACAGAACCAATATATAATATATAATATATAATATATAATATATAATATATAATATATAATATATAATATATAATATATAATATATAATATATAATATATAATATATAATATATAATATATAATATATAATATATAATATATAATATATAATATATAATATATAATATATAATATATAATATATAATATATAATATACAATATATAATATACAATATATAATATACAATATATAATATGTAATATAAAAAAAAAAAAACCAACAAAAACTTAATGATCATAAACACTTAGATCATTATATTATGACTACATTTATTTTAATTTAAACAATTGCTGAAAACTACAACAATTCCACTTAATATACTTAACATATTCTTAACTATTAATATAAAAAAAAAAAAAACAAAAAACAAACAAAAAACAAACAAAAAACAAACAAAAAAAAAAACAAAAACATTATACCCTGATTTCCCATTTTCAATAAGTTAAGGGAACAAAAATACAAAAAAAAAAACACCAAAAAAAAAAAAAAAAAAAAAAAAAAAAAAAAACACCAAAAAAAAAAAACACTAAAAAAAAACAAAAAAAAAAAACAAAAAAAAAAACAAAAAAAAAAACTTACTGATCATAAACACTTAGATCATTATATTATAACTACAATTATTTAAACAATTGCTTAAAACTATGCTTATAATTATTACAATTCCACTTAATATACTTAACGTATTCTTAACATTTAAATACTTACCACATTCTGAAGAAGTGGTGGAGCACTGCACTTTACTTTATATCACTTCACTTTACTGCACTGCACTGCACGACTGACCACCAGCAGGCCACAAAGACGACTGAATTTGCGCAGAAACAGGCACCCTTTATATAGGGCAAAACTCCCGCGCAAAGCACCCGCGCAAAACGGAGTTCGACTCATCGAGGTTTGATCTTAGTCGTTTTTTCATTCGAACATTGAGCGAAAACTACGTCCCGCGCAAAACGGAGCTCAGCTCATTTGATCTGAGTTCCTCTTTTTTCACTCGAACGTTGAGCGAAAACTAAGAGAATGAAGCTTCTGCTCTAGCAAGAATTTGAGCTTACTCGATGTAAACACTAACAGAATGCTGCTGCTCACATTTACAGACTGTAGAGCAGCAGCATCGATGTAAACACTAACAGAATGCTGCTGCTCACATTTACAGACTGGTAGAGCAGCAGCATCGATGTAAATACTAACAGAATGCTGCTGCTAACATTTACAGACTGGTGCAGCAGCAGAATTCTGTTTGAGCTTGCATCGAGAAGAGTAAGCTCGAACTCGGTTTTGCGCGGGTGCTTTGCGCGGGAGTTTTGCCCTATATAAAGGGTGCCTGTTTCTGCGCAACTTCAGTCGTCTTTGTGGCCTGCTGGTGGTCAGTCGTGCAGTGCAGTGCAGTAAAGTGAAGTGATATAAAGTAAAGTGCAGTGCTCCACCACTTCTTCAGAATGTGGTAAGTATTTAATTGTTAAGATTATGTTAAGTATATTAAGTGGAATTGTAATAATTATAAGCATAGTTTTAAGCAATTGTTTAAATAATTGTAGTTATAATATAATGATCTAAGTGTTTATGATCAGAAATTTTTTTGTTTGTTTTTGTGTTTTTTTTTGTTTTTTTTTGTTTTTTTTTTGTTGTTTTGTTTTTGTTGTTTTGTTTGTTTTTTTTTTTTTGGTTTTTTTTTGTTTTTTTGTTGTTTTTGTTGTTTTTTTTGTTGTTTTTTTTTTGTTGTCTTTTTTTGTTGTTGTTTTTTTTGTTGTTTTTTTTTTGGTGTTTTTGTTCCCTTAACTTATTGAAAATGGGAAATCAGAGTATAATGTTTTTTTTTTTTTGGTTGTTTTTTGTTTTTTTTTTTTTTTTTTGTATATTAATAGTTAAGAATATGTTAAATATATTAAGTGGAATTGTTGTAGTTTTAAGCAATTGTTTAAATTAAAATAATTGTAGTCATAATATAATGATCTAAGTGTTTATGATCATTAAGTTTTTGTTGGTTTTTTTTTTTTTTTTTTTTTTTTTTTTTTTTTTTTTTTTATATTATATATTATATATTATATATTATATATTATATATTATATATTATATATTATATATTATATATTATATATTATATATTATATATTATATATTATATATTATATATTATATATTATATATTATATATTATATATTATATATTATATATTATATATTATATATTATATATTATATATTATATATTATATATTATATATTATATATTATATATTATATATTATATATTATATATTATATATTATATATTATATATTATATATTATATATTATATATTGGTTCTGTTTTTATGTTGAAAATTATATTAATGTTATTGATAATAATGTTATTATAAAGCTGTAACATACATATACATATGTATGTATATGATAACAATAATGCATACAATAATAGCGACCTAAGCATAGAACATTTAAGTGAATTTTAAGACACTGTTAATATCAATGCTGATATTCATTTAAATTAAGTTAATATAATGTTATATAATTTCGACTTTAGAATAATGGTGAGTAACATGTTCTGATGCAAAACATTTTGTTAAAATATATATAAATTGCCTAATTGCCAAAAGACTTAATGTTTTTAAAGAAGTTATTTTAATAATATCAAAATTGCCATCAGATGTACTTTCTTTAACAAAACGTAAAATTTAACAACTTTTGCTCTGTTATCATATTATCATATTGCAGCTTGTCATTTCTTAATAGGAATCACTTAGATTAGTTATAGTTTTTAGTTTTTAAACAAGACTACCATCTAAGCATTGTTTAACGATTTTGTTAGACATTTAATTTTGGGCTTCTCTTCTCAGTCGCCACACTTACAGTAAAACTATTGTAAATTTTAAATTGATTGCTGATTTGTGGCCCTTGACAACGACGCGCTGATTGCTATCAGTCTTTAACTAAAGATCGATATGTTTCATGCTTTTCATATGGTAAACTATTAAACAAAGTATACAAACAAATTTTCAAAATATTAATAAAAACAAGTAAGAAAGCTCTTGTCGGTGGTACCCGACTAGGAGATACCCTGAACCCTGCGGATAAGCCGACATTCCAAACATTTTATATTTTCTATTTCTATATTTCTAACAGCGGCGCTTCAGTGTGTATGCGTAATGTGGGCACAAACGGTTTTATGGCATAGAAAATGAATGTCGCATAAAATCTAATTTGATGCGACGTCGTCCATACGGCATTGTAAATGTCAGTCGCATACAAATTGTGATTGTTTTTGGCGCTTAGCACTCTATCTCCCTCTCTCTTTCTTTCCTTATACCTGTCTCTTTTTAATGTGCGCACATAAAACCCTCAAGTACTGCCAGTTGACTGTGAAATTCTCGGATTTTCTCTTTGCAGATAATCAACTATGATTCGCCTCGGGGCGGCGTCTCAGTTGTTACCAACAAAGGTGAGACGACGACATCGTTTCTACTGATTAAATCAGCGCGTCCATCGGACTCCGGGCATTATCAATGTAATCCATCAAATGCAAAGCCCAAAAGCGTAACGGTACATGTGCTGAATGGTAAGTAAAATCAACGACAACCCAACACAAAATCCGCAAGCCAACATAAAAGATAATATTCCACAATGAACCTGAGCGCATGCAAATGAAAAAATGCTGACAATGAAAGACGACAATTGAATACTCTTAGAAGAATAGGGTTGCCTTATTGATTAAAAGTTAATTTCAGCAAAGACATAGGTAGACATTGCTATAAAAATTATTTATAATTAAAATAAATAATATAATATTATTGGGTCATATTATATAAATAATATTATTTTAAAATATTATTTATTTTAAATTTATATACAATTTTTAAATAAATTAATAAATATGCTAGTAAAGAACTTTATAGAAATATTACTAATTTTATATAAATAGAATTGTAATATATATTTTTATTCGGAATATGTATATGTGTAGATATATATATTTATATATACATAAAAACTTTTTATAAAATTTTATATATATTTTTTTTTAATTTTAGCTACAAAATTTCAGTTTAATTCAAATTTGATTGACCTAGTCCAATATCATTTTTGCTCTTCATTGATTATTATTAATTTTCAATACTAATATAAAAACCTTATATATTTTATTAAACACTTTTAAATATACAATTATATAATACTTGTTCTTCTCCACAAAATTTAATTGGCTTAGACAAATCTGTTTAACTCAATTGCAGTTCATTGATGCTGGTAGCGAGCATTAAAATGTACTTAGATTATATTTATTAGATTAAGTATACTCTGTACAGTGCTAAGCCAACATTGTGATAAAGTTTAACTACCCTGATAATAATGTTTTATGGTTAAAATGGCAACGAAAAGCACAATGGACCAAGGCGAAAAGTTTGGCGTGATGAATAAATGGCAAGAGAGACTGACCGACGACCGACTGCGTTGAGGGCAGTCCCCAGCTCAGCTCGGCTCAGCTCAGTTCAGTTCAGTTCAGTTCATTTCTAGAGAGCGGAATGCACAAAGACTTATGGAAAAGTGCAGAAGTAAAGCGTGCTAATGAAGAAGACAAAGGGGTGGGGGGCGGCAGGGCATTAGGAAGCGCCACGTACGCCATTGTGGTGAATGCGGGTTTATGAATGCTTTGTGGATTAAATCTGAATGCTTGAATTGCGAACTGTTTGCTGGGCATTTCAAGTGATTTTCAGTCGGTAAAAGAGCTGCAAGAATTTCTGAGAACTTTGGTTAATATTTGTGAGAGAAATGCACTCGAGTGTGAGAGAAGAAATGAAATGCTTGAAGTCTTGACTTGAGAACTAGTTTCTTAACAAAGCGAAAGAAAGAAATTAGCTGCAAGTGGAATTATGCGAAAGTTAGCTTAAGAGCTTCCAAATGTTAGCCATTGTTAAATGTTCAATTTAAAAGATAATAAGTATAATTAATCAGATGCATCAAGCTAAGTAATTGCCTTTGCTTTCAACCAGTACATGACAATTGTGCATGAAAGGTGTTTAAAAGTTTCGTTAAAATTGAAAGTCCATCAACGAATTGTGCAGAGCGTAAAGCCATAGAAATGCAGCTTCAGCTAACGCAACGCAGTGACACCAAATAAACCAGGCCAAAAGGTGTCGAGCACAAAAGCATGGAACACCACTAGAGCGTGCTGTAAGTAACTTGGCTCTATAATGTGCTCAAAGAGATACAAAGCTGAAAGAAAGAGTAGAGGGCTCTAGTGGGGAATGCACGACTTGGAGATACTTTGAAAACTGAAATGGGAATTAAAAAAACAAATACGTTTTGATGGAATGTGAAGAAAGTGTCCAAGTATGAATCATCATTCTGTCTCTAACTCAAAGAGTTCTCGAGTTATAAACCAAATAAAAATATCGATATTTATCGATAAGTGAAGTCAGATATCGGAGAGACAAGAATATCCATATTCATTTAATAGTCTGTAGCTTTTGTAGTTCCACAGATGTACATGGTTACATTCGGAATATGTACATATAATCCTTTATGTACTCAGCCACGCCTCTTTCTACCTGTTACGCACCAACTTTATACACTCTCTGGTAATTGGTTACACGGAAAACCAAACCAACAAGTGAGTTTCACGCACTTCACAGAGCAAATATTGATTGGACAGCAGCAGTAGAAGCCGAAGTAGTAGTCATGGCAGCCAAGGGTGCTGGTAATATGCTAATTGGCAGGCGTAACGCTTCAGTGGGCGTGGCTGGCACAATACTTTCGATATTCAATATTCGTTGCGTTAACTGTAATTGTGCGACATGCAAATTAAAATTAAACTAACTAAGGAACAGTTAAAGCAACTCCGTTGCTCTCTCCGTCTGCCCATCCACCCACCTCTTCCTTCGTACACGCAGTTGTAATTATTATGGCGCTCTGCTAACAGTCTAACAGAACTTACAGCACTTAGCAAGTCTGCTCTGCTCTGTTCTCCTCTACTCTCTCTGTCTTGTCTGTCTCTTTTCCTTGCGCTGTCGTGCTGCTGCTGCTGCTTTGCAGGCAGAGTTTTTTTTTTCTATTCTTTTGTTTTTTCGTTTTAGTTAACGCTGCGACATTTCGCCGCATGTGAATGGCCATGGTGGGCTGCAGAGCAAGGGAGTGAGCGAGAGGGCGCGCGTGTGGCACATGAATATTATGTTTATGTTGCGCTTGGTCTCTCTATGCCACACGCAACCCGCAGCCTTCGCCGTGCTTGACTTTATGCTGCATGCCACTTCCTTTGCGACTTTCACTAATGTCAAGTTGTCGTCGTTGTTGTCGCAACGGTGTCTACTAGATAATGCCACGGCGTTGGCACCGCAACACACACACTCACACACACACACACACATGCATATATGTATATGTATGTATATATGTAACTAGGTGTACCCATCTCTGTTGCCATATTGTGCATGCAATGCGCGTTGTTTCCGTTAACTGCTTTGGCACACTTGTTTCTGATTATTATTATGTTTTGTCTCTTGTTCTGCTATTTCGTATTGTTGTTGCTGTCGCTGTCGCTGCCGCTGCCGTTACATTTTGTTTTGTTGTTATTTTTATGATTATATGCCCGTCCACATTCTATTTTGTTTTCTTTTTGTTGTTCTTGTTGTTGTTGTAGTAGTTCTGCTTTTGTTTTCACTGAATACCCATCTGCTCACCCACACACACACACACACTTTGCGTAGGGCTCTCAATGACAGTGGCTTGTTTGCTTTTCGTTTCTTTCATTTCCATTTGTTTTGCTTCACTTTTTGCATTACTTGGCTTTTATTGTTTATTGTTAGCTCCTCCTAGGCAGCAGGATTTGTCGCATTAATATCAACAGCATGTGGCATGGATTTTGTCGTAGGCCGCGTTCCTTTTTTTTAGCACAACGGCTATTAATATAACTGTAAACGAAATAAATATAAATAACTTTTTATTTTTTTATAAATAACAAATAAAGCAAGAATCAGTAAAATGCCATGAAGTAGGATTTCGTTCATTTGGCTTTTAGAAAAAAAAGGAAGAATTTTGTTATTTGCTTTAGTTTTGTTTTCATTAAGCCAACAGTTAGGACTTTTTTCCAATCAATTTTATTTAAACAAAACTTGAATACGATAAAATTTTTTTAAGGGATTTTCGAGCTTTTATTATGATTTGGATATACTAAAATTCTATACATCTATATATTTTTATACCCATTGAACCCATTGAAAATGGGAAATCAGGGTATATTGGTTGTGTTAAAATGTATGTAACAGGCAGAAGGAGGCGTGGCAGACCCCATAAAGTATACATATTCTTAATCAGGCCGACGAGCTGATTTATCCCTGTCCGTCCGTCTGTCCGTCCATCCGTATGTGTGAACGCGTCGATCTCATAACATATAAGAGCTAGAGGCTTGAAATTTTCGAGTTTGTTAGATACATATCTTATATATCTTATATATTACAATTTTTTAAGGAGCTTAAAAGTATTTTCTCCTAATATATCCATTTACTATTCGAA
This sequence comes from Drosophila nigricruria, assembly GCA_037075265.1. Lineage (NCBI taxonomy): Eukaryota > Metazoa > Arthropoda > Insecta > Diptera > Drosophilidae > Drosophila > Drosophila nigricruria. The sequence continues at coordinate 14,442,895 of JBAMCI010000035.1, forward strand.
ATGATCCATTAATTCCATCTTGCTAAACTAAAAGTCTATAAGTTTTTGGTTGTCTCAGCACTTTGAGTAAGTTGGTTCTGCACTTGTGAGCTTAGTGAGATTATGTGACATTAGAATCTGTATAATACTCTGTTTGTCTATAAAGAAATAGACTAAGCAGACTAAAGAGCCATTTGAACATTCTCTTAGTACATTAAAAATAGTTACTAAATTGTTTTACATACATATATATATAGAGCGGTATACATATTTGTACTATTTATTGTTTCTGCCAATCACTGAGTATGAGAGCAGCAATAAAGATGTAAATTAAACAGGTGTTTCTCATTCCGTTTCCAGGGGAGTTCCCAGCAGCAATGCAGCACGCGGCACCAGCACATCCTCCCATGTCTCCAAGTCGCTATCTCTTAGTGTACCTGTTTGTGTGCTGCTGCAGTTTGGCATTTGCCAGGCGCTCTATGCGGCCCTCAGTGGTGCCGCAGCGGCAGCGGCGACGACGCTGCAGCGACGATGTAGAGGGCGAGGAAGTTGGAGTGCTGGAGTCAAAGCGACTTTGTCGGTATGTGGAATGGGAAACATACTCGAATGTCTTTTAAGTCTGCTATCCTCGCTGCTGAGCGTCACATGGCGTTGGCACTGGCGGGGGCGTGGCCCACACCAACCAGAACAGCAACAACAACAATCAGCAACTGAAACGGCAACGTTTAGGCAAGTATATGAGGCGGACATAAGGTGAGCAGCAGCAGCTCAAAATGAAAATAAAAAAAAATGAAAACGAAAATAAATATATAAATGAGAAAACACAGAAAAACATTTCTAGACTCTAGACTAATATAAAAATAAAACACACACATACATATACATACACCTATATGATAACTTCTTAGCTTAACTATCTAAATACACACACACACACACACACATACAAACACGACTACATGCATAAGCTGTAACTATATGATAGTAACTAATATGTAAAATCTATTGGCTATTCTGTTTTTCTAAGAATCCGTGACGTATACGTAACAATTAGCAAAAAAAAAAAAAAGAAATCAGAAATACATCAGAAATACAGAGCCAAGTTGTCGCCTTTCTAAGTACAACTTTGTATAATATGTTAAATCGGTTCTGTTATTTGGCTATTGAGTTTCGAATTTTGTAAATAGGCAGCAACGCATACTCGAGTAAGCGCTTGCTGGGCTAAGTTTGATTTGGATTTATCCTTCAAAGAGTTTCACCAAAAAAAAAAAAAAAAAAAACACTTCAAACTTTTTGATATAAACGAAACAAGTGAAAATATAAAATACAATTTGCTAAAAACTTTCCGTAGAGACTTTTTTCTCGTACACGAACACTGCTCAAAACTGCAAAAAAAAAAAACAAAACAAAATTAAGCTAAATATTTAAATAAATATTTAGCGCTGTTCCAAATGCCATCATCTGAGACTATTCCCAAGGCAACAACTCGCATAGGCGTCAAATTAAATGTTAAACGAAAAAGAAACTGAAAAACAAAAACAAAAACTCAACTGAACAACAAAAATTTCTGAATGTTAAACTTCAACTGCGCAGCAAATTTCAAGTACTGACTAAAGCATATAAAAAACAACAACTTATATATACATAAAAAACACATACATATAAATATATATATAAAAAATATTACGAAGAAGAAAAAACACTGTAAAAATGACTTCACTACGAATGCAGCAAAAGTTAAATTTAAGCTAAAATTTTCTCTAGCTGTTAGAGGCGGCATCGAAATCGGAAAGCCTAAGTTTTCCCGAACATCATAAACATCAATTCACAGAAATTAAATATTAAAATATGTGTATTTATTAATTTTTTATTTTTTAAATTTATTTTGTGTGTACAAATTGCATAAATGAATTAAACTTAAGCTTGATTACTGTGCGATTTGGTTGAGAGACGGCGCTGAAGGACTGAGGATAGATTAAATTTGAACGAAATCATATTGCACATAGCTAAAGTTTATATGTTGTTATTTGATGAGAAAACAAATATATATATATATATATATTAAAACTTATATGGCAAAATTTATGCATAAATTAAGAAAAAAGAAAATTGAAAATTTATTAAATAAATGTGCAAAAGTATGCAAAAGCAACTTTCAGTTTCAGTTCAGGTTTTAAAAACTCAACTAAACAAAGTGGTTTACCAAAACAAACATTTCAAATGTTTTTTCATTTTAACTTTCAGCGAATTTCTAATCATCATTTAAAACTTTAAACATAAAAAGTTTATATATTTTTGGTGTACTCATTTTTCAATCAAGGCATTTAAATATTTTAAGCTTTAATTTTTCTTGGATCTTCTATTTCTTTTTAAGTAATCTTTTTATCTATTATTTTATTTATCTTTGTCTTCATTTATCTTAGATTTTATTGCATTCAGATCGATTTGCATTGTGCAATTTGAGTTTAACTATCTATGTTTGATGGCGAATGCTTGAATATTTCTACATATTATGTTTCAAAATAAAAAAGGGAGATTTCATTTGATACTTAAACAAGACTATCAATTCAACTTAAGCTATACATATTAAAATATTTTAAACAACCATTTTTTTACCCTCTTCCATATTCTTTGCTTAACAATTCTCTTTGCCACAAAAAACCCCGTTTTGAATATTTAAGCAAATCTGTGTGTTTTTTTTTCAAACTCTCTTTAATTACATATTTTCCTACATTTACAAGCCACCTTTGTCATAGTAAGTACATAGTTAAATAACCATACAAATGTTTGCAACAGTATTTGCAATCAATGAGAAAAAAAAAGAAGAAGAAGAAAATACCCACAGAAAAACTGGAAAAACCAATTTAATTCGGTGTTTATATAAAGGTATATGCAATAAAACAATAAAAATGAAAATAATAAGCATTGAAAAAGTTTATAATGCTATCGATAGAAATAAATACAAGAAAAGAATGCAAAAACAAAAAAAAAAAAAACAAAATACAAAAACAAACACGAAAAACTAAAAAAAAGTTTCATTAAGTATGCTTCACAGCAACAACTATTGAGCCCCAACTGCGAAAGCTGCACACAACAACTTTTTCATTAGCATTTCAACTACAACTACAACAACAACAACAACCAGTACAACAAAGCCAACAGATAGAAGAAGAAATACAAAAAAACACAAAATAAACTCAGCTATTGATGTATTCAACATTTACGTTGCATACAAAATGTTTCTGCATTTTTTCCCTTATTTTTTTTTTTGCATTTGTATTTTTTTAAATTTATTTTCACTTAACAATAACAAGCATATAAATTGAAATTTTGTTCAGTTTTTTTTTCTTCTCTTTCGTTCGTCACTCACGGCAAAGGCCGTCAAATAGAAGTTGTTGCATCAAAGGTAAATTAATATTATTTTAAATTAATAATAGCATTTTCCTCTCGACAGTTTATTTTTCTTCTCATAATTGACAATTAAAAATTCGAAAATATTTAGCCATTCCAAAGCATTTTCACTAACATTTCCACCACTTACATTAGGCGTAGCATCTAAGTGCGGCTACACAAAGTGACAAATTCTCAAAGTACTTAAGATCTAAGCTAATTCCAAAAGGCAAACTGCAGACAACTGACGTAAATATTGTATATGTAAATGTGTATCTATAATAAAAAATATTACTACGTAAAAGGCAGAAGCTAAATATATATGTATACATACAGTATAGTCTATTTATTTCAGAGAAAAACAGAAGAAAAAAAAAAACAAAACGAGAAAAACAAAATTGAATTAATGACGTTATTAAAGCTAAACAGAATTTGAAAGTAACTTTCAATTAAATACGAAAAATCAAAACAAAAAAAAAAACAAAAAAAAAGAAAAGAAAAGACAACAAAAAAAAACCGAAAAAATTATAAGACAAAAGCAAAGCAAAAGAAAACTGAATCTTTTACGAATGTAAGAATTTAAAATGCAAACAACAAAAACATGTAAAAGTGCAGAGGAGTAAGCGATAAATAAAAAGCTATAAAACATAAAAGAAGAAAAAAGAAAAAAAAAACATTAACTAAAGAATATTATGTCAACTGTTAATTAACTTGTTTTAATGGCAATGGGCAACTACTACAAATGGGTCATAAATTATGTGCGCTTGTATGTGTATGTGTGTGTATGTGTGTGTGAAAGAGTTTGTCAGCTCTGGAGGTAAATGCTAAGAAAACAAAAGCAAATCATTTTTCATAGCCGGACAGGCGAACAAAAGCCGCACAGCTGTGGGCGAGCCATAGATCTGGCATTGACGATAAAATCATGAAATGAGATTAATCATACGCCCCGTGAAAGCATAATGAATGCATGGCCAAGGCAAAGGCAATCGCTTACATTACACACTGTTAACAACATGTTTCTATTCACTGGCAGGCTCATAATTTAAAGAGCGTTACGTAACGCGTATTAACGGGGGCTTATATATATATATTTTTTTTTTTAATAAATATTAACACATAGTTAAACACTTGAGCGCACGCTGATGGAAAATCAATAAATGTGCCAAGCGATGTGGAGCGTCGTCTGATGGACGCTGCAAAGTATGCTATATATATATACTGTACTATATATAAATATATATTTTTTATTGACGAAATGTGGCGCGTCCGTGCGCGGCATGCAGCAACACGAACATCAACATCAATTTCAGAATCATCACGGCCATCCAGCAGCTCTCTATAAACATTAACAGCCACGAGGGCGACCTGGCGACTTCATGCAAAACCACTCAAGGACAAGTGGGCAATAAGCGAGAAACTTTTATTGTTTTATGTCGAAAAGTTTTCTATATGTCTGTGTGTGTGTGTGTGTTGGTCGCTGTTGTTATTGTTTTGTGTCAAGTGCCGCCCAACAGCAGCAACAGCAGCAGCAGCCGCAGCCGCAGCAACTACATCCTGGCCAACGCCATCATCGTCGCATAATGTGCCACATATATATATATATATATATATTATGGCCAAAGGCCATTTAATGCGCCATCCTATATGCATGGGATCACAATCTCGCCATGCTTTGGTCATTTACCGCTCTCAAGTACTGCACAAAATGCAATCGCTCTGCCACAGCAATGTGCGCCAACATTCCGATTGAGGCTAAGGGGCCGGCCCTCTGTCATAATACTGAATAATGGAATGTAGGTGTAAATGATGGCCTGCTTATGGTGTTGTCTGTCTGAATTGTCATTGAATTGAATACGCTGCATGGCTTGCAGCTGTTTACAAGCTGTCGCCTTTGATCTGTTTTCATTGACAGCTCAACGCTTATCAATAATTATTGCTTATTTCGGTTGGCATTCAATCAACTTGTTTGGTAATCAGCTTCGTAATTATATTGCCAATGATCCGATTCCAAAGCTCCAATTCAAATGAAATTCTAACAATGGATAAATTTACATTTCAGCAGAAAGAAAACTCTGCAATTGTCGAGCTCCCATCTCTCTTTTCGCCCACTTTATCTGTACATTATTTAAAAGAATTTTACAACGGCAATGAGCTTAAATGGAATTTTAAATGCTTTTTGTTATATTTTTATTTTTTAAGTTTACATATTCAAATTGCAAAGAGTGTATATTGGTTTTCTGTGTCATGTTGGTCTGTCAGTGTTAACGAGTTTGGAATATATATTTAGAGATATCTATATCCATATGGTAAATGTATATACAGAATCAATCAATATTGTTCCCAGCCGAGACAGAACCTGGCATTGAGCGTAATCATGTGATTCATTAATTATTGATTTGGGGGAAAAATAATTGAATTAAAAGTTGTGGAATCTAGATTATTAAAAATGCCAATAACTTGACAGTTTGACAGTAATTAGTCTATATATAAAAAGACGACCCAATTTGGTTGAAAATTAAATTTCATCGCATTTATGTCTCGCATTCTCGCTACAGCCATAAATTAAAATGAGATAATATAAGTTGGCAACGGTTTTTCCTGACAGCTTAACATATATTTGTCTATATATAATGTGGATATATATATATATATATATATATATATATATATATATATATATATATATATATATATATATGACATATATTTGTCTATATATAATGTGGATATATATATTATATATATATATATATATATATATATAAGTAAAGTTCATAATATTGGCATAGGCATGGCAAATAGGAAGATATGCCTAGGTCATATTAAAGTCATGCTAGAAACCGTTTTTATATAAGCTAGGCTGCTACTGACCCTACTTAAAGTTGGTCTTCGCAGTTTTCAAGCATGCCCAAATTGAAAAAAAAAATTTTTGTAATCACTTGAACTGCTGTTGGGGTATGAACAAGCCAGTTGAACCCAGCCCAACTGCAACTTAAAATAAAGAATAAAATTGAAGCCCAAAAGTACAAATACAAATGAAAATAAGTAAAATATTTAATCGCACTGCCAAAAATGATTTTGTGACTACGAATCAGAATGCAATTTTCCAAAACTTGCTGACGTGTGACTGTGTAGGCAGATTGGCAGAAAGAGTGCTAGGGAGATGATGAGGCTGTGATGATGGCGAGTTGAGGCGGGAGTTACGATGGTGCTACGGTTGGATAGCTTTTTACCAAATTCAAAATAATTTCAAATATTTTAAAATGGATTGCTGAAAAGAAGGAAAAGTCTTTTCAGATAACGTAATGGTAAGACAAATATTTCCATATATTCTATATATATTTTTTACTTTTGTTAAATTACTCTGGTTTTGGTTACTAAATTCTATCAAAATCTGTTGGCCTTATTAATTATGCAAGTAATAGAAATTGCTTAAAAATGTATTATGCATTGGTTAAGATCTTAACAATATTCTTCAATAATCATTTTAGCATATACAATTAAAGAATTTATGTAAGCTCTCGCAGATTTAGTTCTATCAAATTGTCGAAAACCCCTGCAAAAACTGTCACCTGAACAGGGCATAGTTCAAGGCAGTTAAATTGGTTGAATGATGGTTGCGACAGCTGACAGACACTCAGTTGCTCTCTCAGCTAGTGAGTGGGGTCAGAAACAGTTGCCACCTGAATGGATGTGAAGTTGTTGTTGCTGTTGCTCCACTTGGGCTGCAGTTTATGACTGTAATACATTTTTGCGTATGCCCCGCCCATGGACAGTGGTTATTTGCGGCTTTTTGGCAGCTTAGCGCTTGCCGGCAAAAGTTATTGAATTGCCATAGCAGCCACTTGTGATAAATCAATGGCAAGCCACGAGCCGAAAATACACGTTGACAAATGAAGCACTTGTGGAAGAAGCCAGCCAGCATCAGCTTAAATCTGTGTGTATATGTATGTGTGTGGTTTATTTAATTTACCATAAATATATGTGAATTTATGATTATGCATGTTCTTCTACCATATCAAATGTACAGTTAATTCAAAATATGTGTTTAGATTGCCCAACGGACAGACAGACAGAGAGTTCCGGCCAGCAGGATAATCAGTATTAAAAAGTTAGTTGAACTTTGCAGGCTGTCCGGCTTGGTACTTGAAAAATCGGTGTACAGACAAAGTGCAATACTATATATATACTATATCCTGTTGCAGTGTGTGTGTGTGAGTTAAACAAACATCATGGCATGCTGCACACTTGCTTACGTTTCTACAAACATTTATTATGGCCATAATCCTTCGGTCTTATGCGTTTCTCTCTGCAGTACAGAGCTCAAAACATGTGTGTGCGAGTGAGTGTATAATGCCATGCTTAGCCCACAAATGGAGCTATAATTAAATTAAAACTTTTTCCATTTGCGTGAATACAATAAAAATTAAATTCCAGCTCACAGCGAAAGAGGTTGCTGAAAGCTCAAGACCCAAAGATAGTGCAACACTTACGAGCTGACAACAGCTAACACTCGCACTACACGGCGTATACTCGATGCGATAAACAGTTTGAGATTAAGCGCTGCACGGCTTAAGTGGCTAGCCCAAGCATGCGAATGCGAAAACGAATGCAAGAATAGAATAGAATAGAATGGAATGGAATAGAATAAAATAGAATGGGGCGTGTGTGGGTCACACAGTTAAACAGTGTTTAAACTAAAGCGCTGCCATATAAGTGAGCTTTGCCAATGAAATGTCTAAAGTGTAACTTGCTTAAGCATGTGAGTCGTCGTTGGTCTTCTAAGCTGCTGATCGCTGCTAGGAATCTTCATTCATTTGTCAGCTTTTACTTCTTTTTTTAATGTATTTAAAAAAGAAAGAAAATCAAAGGAATTTGAGTAAAGAGGAATTTAGCTGGGAGTATATGACAATACCTTGAAATATCTCAAGATCTTCGAACGATTTCAAGCTATATTTATATTTATATTAAAATTATACAAAGATAATTAAATCTTTTTAAGACTAAAACTTCTTATATAAATATTCACAAAGACTTTTAAAATTAATTTAGCTGTTTAATAATTGGAAATAATTAAAAATATCAAATATATCAAATATTTTTCACACATCTAAACTTCTTTAAACATCAATTCATAGAATATTTATTTAAAAATTTGATTTCATAATAAACTGTAATTACTTATAACAATTTTAAGCGCTCCAAATTTAGTGTAAAATTGAAATTTGAGTCTGCCAATCAAATGATAATTTTGACACACTGAAATGTAGAGCATTTAGTGAGTCAGACAGACCGGTTAGCCGCAGTAACCGCAATACTTCAATGGGTTTCATGTATATACATATACATACATATATATGTATATCTTTGTAGTTGTTGTATCTCTATCCGACTATCTGTTGGTGCAAATTAATTTCCATTTGAAAATCCACAAACAGTAATTTTACAAGCACTTAACTCAGGACAGCAGCAGCAGCAGCAGCAGCTGCTGTTGCCCCCGCCAAGCCATTGGCCAACTGCGTCTGTGGATGCAGCTATGGCTTAGGCTCTGCTGAGCTGTGCTGGGCGTGGCAAAGCGGATTACGGCAAGAAGTGCAAGCTGCTGCTGCTACACTGGCCAACAGCTAACCATAGACTTGAACACGAACGATACTTGACCAACACTTGGGGCTTCAGCTGGCCAGTGTGACTGCAGTTGGTCCGGTCCGGTCGAAGTGCAAGCGTTTTTCGGCACACAAAAGTTTTAAATGCAGAGATAAAAGTTGAACGCAAAGCGAATCAAACAGAAGAAGCAACATAAAAATGCTTATAATACAGATTTTCAACACAGAGAGAGCGAGAGAGAGAGAAAGAGAGAGAGAGAAAGAGAGAGAGAGAGTGGATAGTATGTGTGGCAAATGCTCGACACAGATGCATATCTGTTGTTATTGTATGGAGGTTGTTTGGTAAATGGGGGTCAGTTTTAAGCTTGGGGCCAGCTCGGCTGCGGCTGCTTGTTGTTCGCTGCTGCAGTTAGTTACAACACGTTGTGCATGTGCTGGCTATAAATACATATGTTTTAATTTCCGCACTTTTGGGTCAGACCCGAACGCCCTCGCAAATAGGGGGGGCGGCGGGGCCAGATTAAAGGCGGACAACGGATGTGATGTTGGCAGGTTTCCGTTTCACTCCGACATCTTTTAACTGCTGCTTGAATTTGACTGGTTGTGTGTGAGTGTGTGTAGACACACACACACACACACATACACATTTTGGCTCATTTTCATCATGTGAAAGGCACACAAATGCTGACCGACTTAGCAGACGTTGCAAGTTTTTATTTTCTCTTTTCGATTTTGTGTTTATGTTTTTGTGCGCACTTCAACAACATGTCCAATAGCAAACACACACGCACACACACAGGCATACAGTTATTTATGTGTGCGTGTGTATCCTGTTGGAATTTCATAAACATAATCATGTGCCATGCGACAATCACACACACCCACACACACACACACCCACTCACATTCAAGCTGAATTCATCGATCTTTTTTTTTTTTTTCTGCTACTCACAGAACTCGGTTAAATGACTCATGAAATTGCTGCTGCTACCCATTTGTTTGTATAGCGTGTGCATGCGTATGTGTGTGTGTGTGTGTGTGTGTGTGTGTGTGTGTGTATGTGTGTGTGTGTATGTATGCCTACGTATTAGTTTCAAGTGCTCACTGTGTGCGCTCATGGCAAAGCAATAATGTTTGTGCGTCTGCCGCTGCCATTCGGTTAATAATTTAGGCTTAAATACAAAACGAGCTCAAGCGGCGTTGCGTATACGACATGGTGGACATTTGAAATGGGTAAATGGGATGTGGAGCACGAGGCGGGCAGCTTGTTGACACATGTGTACATGGCGTACATTACACGGAGTCCGTGGCAGCCCAAAGTAGCCGCAAAGCCAATTGTTGAAAGCGTTAGCGAGGGAGCGAGGCAGCGAGGCAACGCGGGCGTCCGTCGTGTGTCAAATAAATCTAAGCGATGCTAAAGTCCGAGTGCGAGCGTGTTAAGTGGGCTCAAGACAAGGTTGATTGGGCGCGAACTTTGCACACGATTGCAACGTGTTCTCACGGGAACTAGGGCGTGGCGCGTCGGGTGGCTAACTTAGCTGAAAACTTTGGTTTTGGCATATGCCTAAGGGGAGTTTTAGTGCCGTGAAATGTAAATACAGCTGCAAATAAATGGCAAATAGAGGTGAATAAAGTTTACAATGCATATAGATACAAAGCGGCACAAGTTTAAATGAAATCGTATATAGAATAATAATAATAGTTAGAAGATGCTGCTTTAATAGAGATTATATTTGATGGAAATTCAATAGCAGAACTATTTTACTATTAGCTTTTGAGAGTTTTATTAGAAAAATTCCAATATAAATTCCATGTTGACACTTTGCGTGTGTGTATATATTTATTTCATAAATTGAACATTCAGCTCGAAAAGAGTATATTTATTTTGTTGCTCAAATTATGCACAGTAGAGCAGTGGCAGTGGCATCGGCGAATGTTGGCAATATTTCAGCATTTTTCCTAAAATCCCAACAGCCCACACATGGACAGATCAATTTATGTATGTGTGAGTATATATGTGTGTGTGTGTGAGTTCGTGCTATGCTTGCTGGCTAGAAAGCAACCGCTTGGACCGCAGGCTGGCTATTTTCGGTTACAATGTGGTGCCATCAAATTACTGGTCTCATTTTCTATGCTGAGTCTATTATAGCCCCAAAATGAAGCCGAGGCAAAAATGCGACAAAAACGGGCGTTAAGTTTCACACTACTAAAAAATACAAAAAAAAAAAAAAATAAATAAAATACAAAAGAAGGAAAAAATAAAAAAACAAAGCAGAAAAACATAGAAATGTATTTGGGATCCCACATGCGCTGGTCACGCAGCGGCAACAAAACCGCAAATATGCAAATTCTTGACAGGAAGGTAACAGCCGGAGCGCAAGAGTCCTGTCTGAGATGGAATGTTCAACTTTGCAACCGAGTCCTGACTTGCTCACTAATGCCTTGCCTTGCTACAGTAAAAACATGCCTACAAAAAAAAAAAGAGAAGAGAAGACCCAGATATACTGCCTTGAACTGCTCTTAAAAGTTATGACCAAGACGCGGCGGTCTAAAAGATGTTTTTATTTTTTCTATATTTACTTTTTTTTTTTGTGGCTTCTTATTACGATCTTGTTGCGTATGAACATGATCATGATGAAGCTGCAATGTTAGCAGTGTTAGCAATAGCAGGAAGTCATTTTAGGGCTTAGATGAGAAAAGTGGGTTCTTAGCTAAATTTGTGTAGATATTACAATATCAAACAATTGGATCTCATAGAGTGGATAGCTTTTAGTCGAGCATTTAAGACTATTATTATTTGTATTAATATTGTTTTGATATAATCAAAAGTTGTATTGGATTCATTTCTCAGTAAATATACATATTTTCTTAATGAATTTCAAAAAGTCGCCTTAAGCTTAATGCTTCTGGTATTCTACTGTAGAAATAAAAATGTTAAAATATTTACTAAAATTTTTTAGAATTCCTAAGATACAGTTAAACATTAATTGGAATAAAAAAAATTTTTTTTTAATTATCTATCATCTTTTATATTTCGAAATGATGATGAATATGGAGTTTGGACTGTCTTAGTATATAGCTTTGCTATCACAAAAATAATGAATAGTGAGCTAAACTAGTGAAGGAAATTTGATCAAAATTTTTAATTAGTTAAATATTAAAACAAAAACCAGAATATTAGAAACAATCTGTTTTATATAAATGCACGAAAAATTAATTTTTTTTTAAGTTCAATTCATTTTCTAGCACAATTGGTTTGCTATTCATTAGAAAAATATATTTTAAAGAGAATTTCAACTAGTTCTAAGTGTATATAACATAAATCCAACTAATTTGCTCAGAATTCCAGGGTACTATAAAGTTTTTAAGATAAATCTGTCTATGGAATGATTTGCTTTGCTCTGGCATTGCCAGACGACTGCAGCGCAACGTTCTTGGCCAGTTGGTTGTGGCTCATAGCGTGAGGCTGGCCATGCAATGTTTATGGCGTGGAGAAACTTAAATTAGTTTATTTATGCTTTGTTTGCAGTGGACTTTATATTTTTTTTTTTGGGTAATTTCTTTTAATAATTTGTCGTGGCTGATAACTTTGGGTAAAGTTTTTGGGCGTTGCTGTTCACGAAGAGCTTAGCTGCTTTGCACCAAGTTTCTGCTGATTGAGTTGCCTTTCCGCGACTTTGGCTTTAAGTTGTCAGCGGCGATCTCTGCAAGTGGCTTTGGCCAAACATAAAAGACAACCAAACAGTGCATGAAATGTTTGCGAAACCCAAAAAGGAATTAATTACAGTCAACGGCCTAGCAAAGCGAGCGCCCCAATCCTTTCTTTTCTTTTCGTTTCATTTTTTTCCTTTCCCATTGACTTGCTTTTTGCTTTGTAAGTAGCGAACGCATTCTCTCTACTTCTGTCCATTTATGTTTGCTTGAATACTTTCCACGAATTGCTTGAGATATTTTTTGATATCGAGCATTGTTAGCTTTCAGTCCTTGTTGCATACTCTAAGAAAAATCTTGTGGGCAACGTTGATGTCAAATGTTGATGTCAACAAATATGTAATGAATTTAGGCCTTTAATACCCAGAAGAGTCTTTTTTATTACCAAAATTTAAGTAACATATGTAAGCGTGTGCTGGCATGGGCTTAGCTTATTTCGATTGGAAGAAAGTTCTTAAAGTCAAATTATCAATCAATTAGTCTAAAATGATATTATCAGTATATGAAAATCAAATAACATAAAAGTTGTTTAGTAAGTGTGTTTCGCCTGCGACTTGTTGCTGCACAAGTTATTATAACTTTTACATATTATACTTAAAATATATATATATATATATATATATATATTTTTTTTTTTTTTGCCAGCTGTTTAATTTGGCGTATGCGATGAATTTTATTTCACTGCTGAATGCTGCTCGTGCGGCGGCTTTAAATCAAAACTTCAACGGGCATAACAAATTCGTGCTGACTGCTTGGAGGCGCAGGCATAGATGACTTGTCCCTGATATATCACTCAACGGGGACAGGGCCACCTGTAAAAGTGACTGAGATGTGGCCATGGCCAAGTGACAAATTGGCCACATCAATTACAGAAATTTATTTTACCGCTTTGTTTGTATTGCTGGCGTCTCGTTGCCAGCAAACGCCCCAAAGCCGCCTACAAACTCATTTGTTGTACTTAATTTGGGTTTTCTCTCTAGCGTTCTCAGCCCAGCCCTGCCTCGGTTTGTCGATGTATGCGAAGCGAAGCGAAGCGGAGTCTCTGTTCGCTCGTTGAAAAAGGGCAACGAAATGCGCATTTGGCATTGTTTTCTGTCTCGGTCAAGTGCGGAGTCCTCTCACCACTGACGTTGGCTTTGGGTAGAGTTATTTTCCTTTTTTTTTTTTTTTTTGGTTTTTTGTTTTGGGTTTGGGGTGTTGAACCAAATTAGTTTTATGATGAGCTGCTGCGGCTCGACGTTCGCTGCCGCTGCTGCTGCTGCTACGGCTGGCTGTACTGCTGCTGTTGATTTACGTTTGTTTTGTTTGCTTGCCAAAATGCTTAGAAAGCAACATCAACTAACAGTTTTGCACACCAACACACACTCACCCAGAGGCATACATGACTGTATATATACAAGATCTATGCTTGCATGTGACAGTGTACATATACATATTTATACGTATATGTGTATATGTATAGTGTCTGCTTGGCTGGCGATAAAAACTCAAATTTTCGTACTGAAAACAAAAGTTTTGCATTTGATTTATGTGCATTTCGGTTTAACTTTGTATGTAGCGTAAAATAGTTGAGGCTAAAACTAGATATTTTGTTGGGTTGATATGAGGGAGGAGGAGGAGGAGGACGGAGGCGGGGAGAAGGAGGAGCAGATGAAAAGTTAGCTAACTGGCCAGTTCATAAATTCTATTCATTATAAATGCTAAGCCGTAAACCGTCAGTATGAATGGAAGCAGAGAAGTGTGCCATAATTATATAGATGATTAAGGATTTTAGTGAAGGTCTGGTTTAGGGCGTTGCCATTGAAGAACTCTAAGCAGATTATAGTATTTACTATGATATGGCGTTATAGAGTTATAAGATGCATTTAACTAAAGATAAATTTAATCAACTTACATTGATTTGATTGTTTATTCTGTGTGCAGGTCTTATGTTTATATATATTTGAAATATGCATCATCAAAGCTCAAGTATTTCGCTTTTCTTCTTCTAAGGGTATCCTTAAATATGTTCGCCTCATTAACTAACCATTTAGCTCCCTTACTTTTCTGCATGTCCTTTATGTCTGTCATGTCTCCTACCCTGACTTCTTTTATTCACCCAGACTCACCCACACATGGTTATGGACAACAGTTTCAATTTCATGTGATTTTTACCCTCTGCTGTCCGACTGACATCTTTATAGTGTGTGGTGGCAAATGTCTTCATCAGAAATCAGCTAACAAATCGGGTAGCAACTGGCATTCAATCATTGTCACTGGCATGATGATGACAAAACATTCTCCCCTACTTGATTATGAAAGAGGGCGTACTCTCCAACATTATCATGCGCATTCTATACAGGCCATCGGGTGAGTAGTTTACGTAGAATAGAGTTCCGGAGAGAGGGAAAGATAATATAAGAGAATACAAATTAATTATTTATAGTTGCTTGTTATGATTATTCATATGATATATATATACTTATTTAATGTATGTATTTTGATATTCTATTGGTCTGAATATCAACTATATTGGTCTGAATATAACTATATATATCTTATCAATAATCATAATAAGCGTCTATTACTCTAAACTCTTTGTTTTTTTTATGTGTTTAATATGAAATAAAATAACTTTAGAATCAAATACTTTTTTTTGATTAAACAAATTTAAATTGATTTTTATTTTTCAGTTCTCTGTCCATATGTATGCAGCTAGAGACCGAAATCTTTGCTTACTCGAGTTTCATCAAAATATCTAGAATGAATAACTTCGCCTAGTCAAGTACTATATCAAATACTTTATCTTCACAGTTCTACAGATGGAAATCAAACTAAACATTTATATTGGATCACTGCTTATATAAATTACAGAATCTAGGTAATGTTAAAGTTTGATTTTCAGTCATGAACATGTAATTTACGATCATACCCAACGTCAAAGCCATAGAGTATAGATATATGCGACAAACATGTGTGCCCTATTCACGCCTTATGAAACGATGTCAATAGATATATGTTATTTATAAGAAAAACTATCTTTTTAGATAATATGTTTAAATAAAAGGCGTCACTCCTTGGAGCGACAAACAGTTCAGGATAGATTACTATAGCTCACTTATCTGACTGCAGCATAGATCGCTGTTCTCAATCATTTGGCATATTAAATTTCTAAGCGATTTCATTATTAATTTCTCTACTTTCTAATGCCTGTTCAGACTTTTCACTCTCTTTTGCAATACAATGATCTCATTGTTCTCCTCGAAATATATTCGAGTTTCTTTTGATATATTTTGATGCAAGTTTCAAAATGAAATACTAATATTATTCAAACGTGAATTGTGACGGGTGGACAACTTCAATTTACGGCTCATGAATTCAGATCGAAATAGTCAACTGCAACGACAATCGCTTTTGAATTTTACCCTAAGTGCGACTGTGCGGTGGCGGCACTCCAACCGATTGCGCCGCAATTTATGCTACACAATTTGTGGCATGACCAGGACACGCATGAAGTTTTTCGATTTGCCAAACTATTTTTATGGCGCGTTTGCTGATACGATTTTGGGCGATTGCCCGACTGCCCGATTGCCCGATTGCCAATTGGCGATTGAAGTGCATTGAAATTGTTTGCGTATGCTTCGTTGGGGTCACATCCATCAGATACAACCGCATAGAGACGGTCCTGTTTAAGTGCATTGTGTGTGTGTGTGTGTGTATGACTGTGTTTGTGTGTGTTTTCATAGCCACTCAACAAGCTGACGGCTGTTTGGTTCAGCTCGCTGCAGCCAGCTGCTCATAGCTTATCAATGCAAAAAATGCATTAAAATAGATATCGATTTGGGTCGCAGCAGCAGCAGCCGTGGCAGCACCAGCGACTATGGCTAATGCCAAATCTGACCGCTTTGGTCAGCGCCATCAACAAGTTTCAAATGTTTTTACTCGTTTGTTTACCCTCGCCTTTGGTTAAGCGCCTCAGCCACAAATCCTTTGGTCTGGGTCCGTTGCGCATTCACTTGGAAAGCGAGTGAGACATCGAGACGTTGTCATCCTCATCGCCATTGCCTTCATCGTTGGCGTTGTCGTTGTCGTTGCCGTTGCCATTGGCATCGCCTTCGTCATTGTCCTCGTCATCGTTTTATGCAAATATTGCGCACATGCCGGTTCTCGTTTCTCGTTTCTCTTTATTTCGCATTTCTTTTCTAATAAAGAAAGACAACAAATATGAAATTAATCAAACCGAAATGTGAATGCACTCACATAAGTTAATGGGGTAGCAATGGGAATACTATGATAGATAGGTTTAAGAATCTTCATTGCGATTGAAAGTTTTTGACTTAAGATTGGAATTCAGTAAATTTATTTAAAATTGTAATTAACTTGAAATAAATATATTTAAATGGAAGTCTTAGCTTTAGCATCGCTAGGACTAAGATATATATTTGTTTCAATTTGAATGTTTATTGAGAAGAAGTTAAATTAAATCTACATAAATTATTTTATATAAATATTTCTATATTATTCCACTATATAACACACATTTTTGAATAATTTAAAATCAAATTTATTTTATTTTTAATTTTAATTATTATGAGTTTTTGTTCTCTCCAGGTAAGGGTAGCTGCAATGTCAGATTTGTTCATTGTTGTTGAGCGTCGCTCAGATGAGAGCCCAAAGCAAATGCTTGACATGAGCACGCCCCATTTTTATGTTTTTTTGTTTGACTGCACTCCCCTCAATTCACTTAGAATATGACGGGTATATATATATATATAAATATATATATATATATATATATATATATATATATATATTATGTTGATACTCTCACATCTCTATGGAATTTACATGCGTCTGTAAGCTGAAGATCTAATGATGTGTAAATGTTTTGCTCTTGTTCTACGGAGGGTTGAATTTCTTCGACTAATTTGAAAGCAATGTATTTTTGATTGCATGATTCTCCTCTTACTTGTTGTCGTTGTTGTTGTTGTTGCTGTTATTGCAGTCTGCGCTGTTGTAATTTAAGACTTTGAACGCTTTGCATTAAGCCATTCGGCAAATGAATACATCCCTAGCCGAGCAAACAAACCAAAATATATAAATATACAGAAATATAGCTGAGCAAGCAATAATTTGGTCGATTCGTCTCGTCTCCTTGTGCCTAAACAAATATTGTGTCATGTAGTTGGCGACTTAAATAAATTAGCTTTGATTATGGTCAAGGCCATTTGGTTGGCAGTGGCCAACTGCTTTTGGCCTGGCTCTTGACCTCCTACCGCCCAGCAACTTTATTCCGAAAATTGAAATACTTTCACAGACATAGAATGCTTAATTATATTGCTGACCCTCAATGACGCAAAAGGACAAAGACAAAGCACGTCGCATATAAATTCTCTTTATACCCTGCATACATTTACAAGGCAGAGAATGGTATTAAAATGCTTAAATCTGCGAGCAGAAGCTCTAGTCAAGCGTGTGTTTGAGCATTTATAATGAATAACAAATAGAATATTCGAGCTTACGTACAGGGCATCTACTGCACAGAGATGCCTCTCTTTTTCATCATATTAGAGCTTAGATTGGAATGCATGGATAGAGGCCTTTGGTCTACTGATTAGTCTAGCTGACTTGATAATAAACATTAAAAATTCTTGACATTGTTAATTCACTGAATAATATTTTAATTAGCTGGGCTGAAGGTCTGCTTATGACATGTAGTTAAAGGAAGTCAAAAGAGGACAATATTGTTTCATATATACGGTAGTTCAGTAAGCATTTCTCAAAAAACTACTAATCAAAGTAGTACCAGAGAGCATTGATTCATACTCTCAATATCTTTACAAAATCTCAGTCATGATATATATGACTCAATGCAGCTAGCTTGATCTGGCTTAGACTTTAGTTTATTAACTTTAAGCAAGTCGCAATTCAATATTGTTTTTAGCCTTTCTGCACTTTTGTCGAATTATCTGAGTTTGTTTTGTGTCGTAATTATTATTGAATCTACTATCTTCGTTTTCTTGTTTCACTTTCCTCGGTAAGTCTGCTTTTCTTTCCTGTTTTGTTTTGTTTTGTTTTGTTTTAGTTTCCGTTTTTGCTTATCTTTGCAGCTGCCATTCCTCTTGACACTTTGATTTGTTGTTTGACTTTGCTTTATGTTTCACTTTTCCACTTTCGCTTTCTGGATTTTTTTCCATGGCTCCTCCGTTTGCTGTGCCCTCCCCCCCCATTTGTCCTGTGTCCTATTAGTGCCTGCAAGCGTGTTATAAAACCAAAGTAGCCCACTCAAAAACCCATACACCTTATACCCATACACACATACGCTGGCCTCTTGCTGAAAAAAAAAAAAACGGACTGGACCACTGGTCCGCAATCTCGAGCTATCCCAACATAGAGAAAAAGAGGGTAACTCCATCCAGCACTTATCTCTCTCTCTCTCTCTCTCTGCCTCTGCCTAGTCCACTAGTATTTGGGTTCGAGTTTTAGTTAGCTGAGCTTTCTGCTTTCTTCTTGTTTTCACGTCTTGTTTATTTTTGCTTACACTTATCAAAATATTGACGATACACATATTGTTTTGTGCTGCCATCATGAGGCATAAAGATATTCAAGGTCTGCGCCAAAAACAAAGTCAAAGCAAAAGAGAAACAAAAATTTGTCTTGCACGCGGCGGCACACTCTTGAATTTTGTACCAGTGTGTGTGTGTGTGTGTGTATGTGTGTGTTTGTATTTGTATTTGTATTTTTTTTCTTCTTCCTTCTGTGCTTGCCGTAACTTTCACTTTGTTGTCAGTGTGCCCCCACGCCGTTGCCAGCCCTATCGCAGCCGCATCCACACTTTATTTGGCCCATTGCTGCTTAAGTTACTTTTGCCTTACGCTTGAATTTCTTTGTCTTATTCAAACGGGGTTCGTTGTGGCCCTTGCTGTTTGCCCTCTGCTGAAGCATTGCTGAGCTAAGCAGCTCATTTTCAATCGAGCATGTGCGTTGGCTCTCTGATTTTTCTATCTATCTGGCTTTTGCCGGCTGCTGTTCTGCTTCCCCTGCTGCCCTTACTCATCTCTTGCTTGACATTTGCTTTGTTTTTTCGTTTCTTATTTTCATAAATAAATTTGCATGCCAAATGAAATTGTTTATGGCATTTCTATATGAAGAGCGCATACTCATATATCTCTGTCTTGACCCAGCCAACGTCTTTTTGTCACACGTTGTTGACAACTTTGTTAAAATATGTTTACATGCTCAAATTAGTCTCCGGCTCAGTGGCATCTCCTTGCTCTTGCCATGCTCTGTTAGGCTTTGTATGTTCAAAGTTGACATCCGAAATGAATTCGTAATTGAGTTTTGCACTCTTATCTCAGTTCCATTTTATTTTAAGCCACATACCATACCGCTTTTTCCACATCCTCTCATTGTAATTCTCACTACAATTGAATATTAGCAACTTTCTCTACATGTTTACATTGTTTCTTGCGCCCATACATATTTCTATGCACATCCTAGGCAAAAGGACATCTTCAGTCAGTAGTAGACATGGCGCCAGCGAGGCTACATATCTGTTCCGGAATTACTTATGCCCCATTGTGCTGTAATTATTTCAACATTCTCATCACATTCGATTTGAAAAATAGGCCATAATTATTGAAAATAATCCATGCGCAGCACATTTGTTGCCCTTAGTCCCATCCCACTCAATGCTCGTAGAATAATTTGCTGATTAGCAAAAGCTGAGCAACACACGTTCGTCTGCCCAACAAAGTTTTTCTTATCAGCGCAAACAGAAGCAAATTTATAATATGTCTTAATTCTAGTGCTCATACGCACTGTAAGCCAACCTAAGCCAAGGGCGAACAAAAAAAAAAAAACGCAGAAAAGGAGAGAACAAAATAAACAAAAATTATGTCACTGCTTTGCAGTTGTATCGATTGTTGTTGCCATTTCTTTTGCTGAGTCTGTTGATAAGGACTAGGCCAGAAAGTTTTGCGTGGATTGGATGAGGCTTGCTAACGCTCTCAGTGGGATTATATTTAAGTATTTACGATGAATAGCCGGAAGAGAATGAAACTTATTCTGATAAGATGTTGTGGAGTATATACTTAAATAATGATGTCAGTTTAGAGTTTTAAGTTTCTGTATTAAATGATCGGAAATTTGAGGAAATTTAAATATTTTTAACATTTTCGTAAATGAATTAAATTATTTTAATTTTTAAATAAAATAATTTTACTTATCTCCCATGACAAACATAATAAAATGATATAACTTTTGCCCCTCTCTAGAAAAAAAGCTTTGCGCTTAATTTCATTTATTGAATTCATATTGCAGCTTGGGACATTTTGTAATCGTGTCCGGGGATTGTACAAATTATAAATTTTTTTGTAGTAATCTCGTTTTGTTCTTCTTATAGCACGTTCCTTCAGTCATTCGCGTTGGCTCTGCGCGAGTGTTCAATTGAAGTCAGTCGCATTGTCTACGCGTCGCCATCAACATCTTGATTGCCAGTCAGGAGTCTGCAAATGCGGCTAGCTGAAGAGGGCCCAAAAGCAAGCTGAGCAGCCCAAGCGGCTCAACATAAAGTAATCTAATGGCAGTCAGTCGGTAAGTACTTCCAAGCACTTAAGTGCGGGAAAACAGTGAAGACGGTGGATCAAGAGAGAAGGGAGAGGGGCGACAGGCCTGGATGCGAGCTGCCATCTTGATGCTGCTGCTGATGCTGCTGCTGCTGCTGCCGAGCTGTCGTTATTCCCAGGACGCAAATTATGCATTAAGCTGTAGAAAAATGCCGCATAATGTTATCAGGCGGACAAGTCAAGGCGAAGGAAGATACAGCCAAACAGGACCAAGCACTGCTGTTAAGACTGAAGGCTGAAGGCTGAGGTTGGGACTGTGACTGTGACTGAGTTTGTGGCTGGCTAAGGTGATTTCCTGTATCCTTGGTTACCTGTGCATTGGCAGGCAGAACATTAACAGTTGGCAAAGCGAAAGCCACAATCAAAATGTGTAAATTAGCAGATGATGCAACTGGCCCTGACATGCCCAAAAACCAAATGCTCATCCTCTATACGAAACATGGCTGAGCTCCATTTGACACTCGCTCGCTTGTGGTTTTCGCTTGTCAAATGTCAAGCTTCGCCATGTTGTTGGCCCGACCTGTATTCATATATTTCATGGCAAATTGCAATTTCCACTTTAATCTCCGCCGTAGTGTGGCTCAGACACAAGCCAGGCAGCGCCGCCTCCTCTTGTCAGCGGCCGCAGCTTATAATTTCGTTTATAATTACATTGACAGCAAAGGCAAAACTCAAGTTGCAGCTGTAGCTGTAGCTGTAGCTGCAGCTGACACTGCCACTGCCACTGCCGCTGCCTGTTCCAGCTGCATTTTCTGTAAATCCAGCAAAAAGTGCCCACCTGCAGGCGACACTTACCTAATTAGCTCAAAGTACAGTGGCAGCAACATCCATTTCAATGTTGATGTGCGTCTCTTTGCCAGTGTGTGTTTCTATGTCTGTGCCTGCCTGCCCCATCATGGGGCACCTGGCAATTCGTAATTTTTAGCTGTCAGCCCCATGGCTAATTTGGGCCAGCTGAAACATTCACTAGGCGTACGTACGCCTGCCAACTGTCGCACATTGCTTTGCATATTGAGAAACGTATGAATAAGGTTTTAATTTAACTGCCTAACTCAAAATAAAACAAATTAATTAGTTAAAATTATATTAAAGAAATTGAAGACAACAATTTTTGCAGATTTTCATTACTAAAACTTACACAACTAAAAGAAGGAATGCATAATGAATATATATATATATATTTTTCTTCCAACTGCTAAGATTAGCACTACAGTGCTATAATTTCTGATCTAAGTTAGATTATTATTATTATTTAGTATTAGTATTGCTCAAAAAAGGATAACTTGGCTTTCGACTAAGACCTCAAGCTTTGGTTAAGTCTAGCTTATGAATGCTTTACTCACTCAGCATCTCAAATATAGACATAACAATCCAAGCTTATATTTATTTATTATCTATAAATTTTATGCCATCTGAGCTTAGTTTAATACTTTTTCTTACTGTATTTATGTTTAATGAGTATGGCACCAATGTGCACCAGACACACTGGCATTGCGAATACATTTTTGGATTTAAATGTGCAGAGGTTCGAATGGGTCAGCTTAATTATGAATGCCAAAATTCAATATGACTTTTGTGCTCGGTATTTGCATGGCTAATAATTGCAATTGGAATTTGTTTTCAATATAATTTAATATTGTTTCAGAGAAAACTAAAATAGAAAACCGTAATTTATTTTGTTCAATTTCAATACGACATAAGCAATATTTCACTCATATTACATTTATATTGTGCTGCTAAGTAATTTAGTCTTCTTTTGAGAACTGCAATATACCTTCGAAAAATTCAAGTTTAATTAAAACCGAGTACTTTGAAATACATATAAAAATATCCATGGGAAATATATTTTACAAATTCAAATTTGATTTTGTATTGATAGATGCATATTTTAGAAGAGAAAATGAAAGAAATGAAAGTGAATCAAATGAAACTAATTCTAGCTAATTTTTAATAATTTTTTTAGATTTCTTGTGATGCTGCATAAAGAGATTATTGAAAGTAAATTTATGCCATTTTCAACTTTACTCTTGCTTACTGAGCGAAGATATGTCATTAGAATCAGCTGAAAGTTTCAGCATGAAATTTATGCAACGTTTACACTTTCGCTTTATTTGTTCTTTTTTTGAGTGAGTGGAAAAAGGCATTCGCCTGATTTGAAGTCAAATGATTTCTTTTGCTAGCAAGCATGAGCAAGCCTGAAGAAGTATATGAAGTCTTTAGGTAGCTCGTTTTAGACGTATACACTGCTAGGCGATAAACGGGCGTTTAAAGTGGAAAGTGTTTTGACTTCCTCAGAGAATATAATGAAAAACAATAAATACATTTTGATTTTAGTTTTACTGCTTTCATTGAGCGCACATTTTAAAAGGGCAACGCTCGTATTATATTGTATATTAAATATTATATTATATTTCTTTGCTATTTATCAAATATCGATACTTCAATTTATTAAAAAAGTTCGGACTGTCAACATGTAATGAACAAAGTTTCGACTAGAGCGTGGTGAGTTCAAAAAACAATCAAACAGTTGATGAACATACATTTTGCTCACTTTCTCAAAATTTAAAGCAGATATTTCATTTCAAAAAGTTTAGACATTCGTGCCTGAAGAGTAAGTTACAAATTAAACATCTCTTAGTATTCATTTTAAGTTTGCTGTCCAGCACAAAGTTTCATTTAAGTCTCAAATGCTTGAGAGCTGCAATCGCTGAATGCCTTTCGGGCTAATGGTGCTTAATATGCAATTGAAAGCTCTTTGGGCTCTGTTTTGGGCGCTGTCGATTCGATTGTGATATGCTCTCTATTGGCATTTGAATGTGCTGCTGCAATATTAGAGCTAGCTACGCCTTCAACTGCTTCAATATTGAATGGGTGACATCAGCAGTTCGATTTGCACAACTGCCAGTTCGTGCTGTTGCTCATATCATATCATGCTCTGGCCATTTTCAGGCATTTTTGCATTTGGCAAACCTTTTTCTAATAACGCATGCCAATTTATCGGCTTGGGGATGCAGAGCTACGAAAAAGAAAAGTAATAAGCAAATAGTTGGCATAATTTGGGTAAGGACGTAACATATCCACAGCTTGAAGCAGCAGCAGAGACGACGAGACGGACGAGATCCTGTGACAAACGTTAGGCGAATTTCAACTTCCTTGCCAGGGGACGTTGACCACTGACGTAATCAAATCGACAATCAGTAAAAGATATGTGTGCGCATCAATGTGCCCGAAGGGCTGCTCTAACACACGAGTGGGCGTGGCACATTTTGGTAACGGCAACAGCAGCAGCAGCACCAATAGCAGCAGCAGCAGCAATCTCAAATATTTACCAAGCCAAAAAAGGACGGCGTGCGGCTGGCTAGCCCGGAGCATATTTGGCCTGTCCCGAAGAGTGCGTAAATTGCCATTTTCGAACACATTTCAATAAATTTTGAGTTTTTTTTTTTTCCAGCCAAAGTAACTTTTGCACTGTGGCATAAGTTGTTGCAAGAGACCTTCCACGAATTTTATTGCTTTTGCAGTTCGTCAGCTGCTCTGATGAGTCGCCTGCCTGTCGATGAGTCTGTCTGTCTGTCTGCCTGTCGACTGTTGACTATCGTCTATCGACCAGTCTCGCTCAAATAACGCATACGCCTCATGATATACGAGTGTCAGGCGAAATCTTCAATTCACAGCTCTTTTGTTATTGCGCTGTCATTTTATTGTTAGTCGACACTGACAAACAAACAGGCAGGCCAACAGACAGACAGACAGACGGACAGACAGACAGACAGAGAGACAGACAGTTGGGCCGACAGACAGGCGGCCAGTGGCAGCAGCCTTTGATCTCGGCCCAGCTTGTAGAGGCATGCAAAATATTTTACAGCTTCCAGCATTGTTTTCTGTGTAAATTGCGCACATAAGCGAAACGCACGTGCATGAAATGGCATCACATTCTTTCCCCTTTCGCACACACACAGATGCCAGGGCCACAGCTGTCAAAGGATGATGAAATTTTGGCATATTTGTTTGAGTTTCTTGCTGAGTCTGTTTGGATAATAGTTATTATAATTATAAGTATTTCATTAATACAAATGTTGATTAGCTTGTATAAATTAATGATGGGCAAGCTAAAGAGTTTTTAATATTTAAAATAGTTTTTTTTAAGGACTTTTACATAGTTGAATGGATGATAAAAATCAAGAGCTAAGTCGATCAAGGCCTGCTTATATGTTTACCTATTCATTCGCTCGTCCGTCCGTACTTCCATACGATTATGTAGTACGTGCAGAACCTATAGTAGATATCTAAGAAACTTAACATATAATTAGCATCATTATTCCCCCAAATATTATATTTTTAGATAGTATATAGAGCTATTTAGAATGGTTTCAAGTCTCATCTCAACAAGTTGTTATTTTTAGATATAATTACGGAATCATTTTCAGTGTTGGCTCTGGCATCTGGCTGTGCCCGTCATGCACTGCAAATGGCTTCATTGTAGGTACTCGAGTGCGTCTGCTTACATTATATTTTATAATCATTTTATAACCGGTGTGATATTTAGAATGTTACCATAAGTTGTTTCATAGCGTGTTGGCAAACTTTCTGAAGCCACGTTGCCTGCCCTGGCAAACATTTCAGCTGCTCTCCGCAATGTTGATGTTGTTGTTGATGTTGATGTTGATGTTGCTGTTGCTGTTGTTGGTGCTTTAGTTGCTGGCGGGCAAAAAGTTGATGCCGCCACATGGTAGCTGTTTTGGCAGTTTTATAGTGCTGGCCATAAAGTACTTAAAAGTTTCATTTTACGCCTATTTTGTAGCCAGTGCCCCATTATTAGAGCCAGTGAGAGCTAGAGAGTGACCGCTGGAAAGTTACTGGAGACAGGAGGGACAGTAGCAACAGCAGCAGCAGCAGCAGGGGCACAACCTGTGCGGCTGCTAGCAGAATCCAATTTGCTAACAATTTAACAATCATTGCTTTTGGGCTTGTGCTAGAAGTCAAGCTGTAGCATCAGGCGCCCATAGCCCTTTTAATTGCCTTCTTAAACAAAACAAATTTAAGAGGCCTGTGTCTTCGGTTCGAGTGGTTGGTTGATCGTCTTTTGCCACCTACCGCCAATTAATACCACAAGTTGCAAGTGGAAAAGCCGTTTTCTTGCTCGCCATATTCAAAGTTGCCCAAGAGCAATTGCTTGGTAATTGCCTCGGGCTCGACCCGAAACTTCAGCTTATCAATATACCTAGCAACTGAGTACGTCATCATAGACTGCTGCTGTTCCTGCTGCTGCTGCTGCTGCTGCTGCTGCTGCTGTTGGCTGTAAGCTGTAAGCTTGTTGCGCGGTCTTGTAGAAAAACTTCAATACAAATGTTTTCTTAGCATTTCAAACCATTCAGCAAAATGTTGAAGAATTCTGTTAACTTTTACCCTGTAAAAAGTGTGACTAACATGGAGAGTATATCATATAGTTAGTTGAGTTTTCAAGTAATAAGTTGTTAATATAAAATTTTAATTAATTTTCCTCTCTGATATTATTTTTATTTCAAAATTATATTCAAGTAAGTCATGAGTAACAACTTGACTCAATGTTATGTATTGTATATAAATTCTATTTAATTTTTCAGCTTTATTCGCTTTGCCAAAAGGTATTCTCTAGTCTGCACTTTGTTGAAAATTTGTATTAGATTTTACTTTTCAATGCGGCTGCCACTGGTGTTCCTAATGGGTCTTATGCCAGTGCAAAGAGTTTATGTTTCCCCTGAAGCCATCGAATAGGGTATATTTGTTTTGTGCCAATGTATATAACAGGCAGCCAGAGGTGCTTTCATTCACATATCATATTTTCATACTATCAATAGCTCTGATAGAGAGTAGAGCTGATAACATATGTAGTACACATATGCATAATCAATATGATATATAATTTATTAGTTTTTTCTCTCTAATTCCACCCATAGGAGTGAACTGCAGCGGAGAGCTAATGCCTTAGGCTTTGCAATTTACATATTTATTAATTTCTTTATATGTATATTGAGCTCTATTACAATTATAAATAATTCATCTAGTTTTGAGCTGCACAGCAATTTGGCCTTCGGCAAAGTGTTTAATAATTTCATTTACAGTTATGCGTATTTTTAGTTTTTTTTTTTTTCATTTAATATTTGCATCAAGTGTTAATTTGAATATATTAATTACTTATGCGTGTGATTAGATGACAGAAATTGATTGATTTTTCGTTATAGATATCTAAGGGAATGTTTGCTGGGTATTTTCTTGTCAGTCACTCCCGCCTATTGCGTTGTAACTTGTTATTTTCGAAATTCTCGAAAGTTGAGCAAATGATGAGTTCGCCTGCGCTTCAATTTGCAATGTAAATTGTTCACGTTCCATTTGAGAAAGAGATTTATTGTTGGCCAAAATGATAATTGGTCGGTGCAGAGCAAGCCAAAGGCAAGCTTCACAATTGCATAAGATTAGTGTTGGATTGCAAATGGTGCATCTTCAGTTAGAGAACACTCCGCCTGATGGAAAGGCATCAATAATTATTAGATTCCATTCAAATGGACTGCAGAATTTCCGATACAGTCAGATAGTATATTCTTTTTTTAAATATTTTCGTAATTTGTATTTAAATATTTATATGAAACTAACGCTTTTAAACAAGCTTAGTAGCTTACCAATAATATGGTTACGATTTGACATAATCGTAAATCTCAAAATTTAATTACTCGCAAACACAGCAAAATCCAATAATGCCAATAAGCTTGATTGTTGATTGTTTTACAGTTATGTAATTATATATATATATGTGTATATGAGCAAGCTTTGATGCCTTCGGCCATTGCTTATTAATCTATAATTATTGATTAAGTTCCCAGTGATTCCTGCCTGAGCTTAATTGGTTTCTATAACAAATAAGGTCGTTACTGCGCTTTCATATTGTTGTGGCAAAATTCCGAGAAATCAACTTGGCAACATTTGCTGCAATCAACTGCAGCTCGGCAGACGAGCGAATAAGCGAATAGCTGACAGAATGCCGAAGACTGAATGCTCTATACTTTACATAGTCTTTATATAGTCCAAAAGGAGTTGAACTTGAGTATGTTTCCATCAATTCAATTATTTTGATGTTATAAGTTCAAAAATGGTTATCAAAGCTTTAAGAATTTTTTAATTAAAGCCATTGCAAAACTGCTCTAAGCTAAGCGTTTCACAGAAGTAATAAAAATGGAGTGAATCGCTGTCCAATTAAAGGAATTAAATGAGATTGTCAACAATGATTGTTCAAAGATATCAAATGATGACGAATCATTCGTCCTTTTGCAATAGTAAGCAGCATAAAGAAGCGAGGCGAAAGCAAGACAAACACGAAACGCATGAAATAGAAGTGAAATGCCATTCCGCTTACCTTGTCGATGTTTCATTTCTACTTGGCGAAAGTCGCGTCGCGTCGCCCGTTGATGTGTTTTGTGTGTTTGCTCGGCCATTTGGGATCCCCAGAGCAGTTGTTCCAGTTTGTAATTGTGCGCGACTTGCGTTGATTTGCCCAACTCAGCCAAGTTTGAGTAATGGGGGTGTCGCTGACATTCCCTGGATTGCTGGCCCCTGCCTCAGCAAACGTTCGTGCACATGGTGTAGTCTTGGTGCTTGCCAGCTCTCTCCCAGGAGGCTGGGGATTGCATGTCTATGCATGTAAATGTTCGACTAGCACTCGAGTTGGTCGGTTGGTTGGCTGGTTCGTTGGATCACTGCTTGCTGGCCGGCCTGGCTCTTGTCGGTGGGTGCATTTTTCCCCCCTTTTGTTAGCCCAAGTGTCCGTTGTGGTTGAAAGGTGAGCATGACGCAGGCACATTGCAGTCTTGCACCCACAACCACCGACAGCAGACCCAGCCTCAAGCCAATTCCCTGCTGAGGTAACGCTAGATGAAAAATAAACAGTATGCGCTATGTCCATACCTTAGCCCTCTCTTGCACTCCTTGCTCTGTGCTCTGCCTTTGCTTGCCATTCAAGATGATTTACAGCGCTTTGTGCTTGTGGTTGTCCGGCATGGTTACTGGCAGTTGGTATTGGTGCTGGCGCTGGTGCTGGCGCTGGGGCAAGCGCATCCTTTGCTCATTTGCCTTCTGCATTTGTCGCATAATCGTCCGTTTTGAAAGCATGCGCCATCAGTTCAACATGCATTGGACTGCTGCGCCTTGTCGTTATTTAAACTCCTTTTTATTTGCTGTCTGGCGTTGGCCCTTTGTGCCTTAAAAAACTTTGCCATAAAAAGCAACGCCACAATGAGTATATACAGAAGGAGAAACAAGTGAACAACAGAGAACAAAAAACAAAAAAAAAAAAACAAGAAAACAAGAAAAAAAAATAATAATAAAGCACCTGAAACAAACGTTTTCAGTAAATTTAACATTAGCTGCTTTGTGAAAATAATCAGCGAAAGGTTCACTGCGCGCCGGCATAAAACGGGGAGCCTCCGCATTGTAGGCGGTTGGGGGTAGCTGCAGACGAAGGGGTCAGTGTAAAAAGTTTTCTTGTTCGGCTCCTGCGCCTGCAAGTAGGGAACATTCTTTGTTGCTCGCTATTATTATACTGACTTGCCACGCGAGCGTGAGTGTATGTGTGCGAGTGTGTGTGTGCGTGTGTGTGTGTGCGTTGGTATATTTACAAACTCTGTAGCATACTTTTCAGCTTGCGTGGCTGTTGTGTGTTAAGGTTAAGAGTTGCCAAGTCCTTTCGGCTGCATAGAACTTCCACTTCCAGGCAGCGACGCTGTCAACTTTGCTGTACATTTCTGATTTATGTGGCGGCACTGCTCAGCCGAACCGAGAATGTGAGTGAGTGAGAGAGAGTAAGACAGAGAGAGAGAGGGGGCAAATGAACAGAAAGGGAAGGCAAGCTGCTTTTGCATAGCATACTTTGAGGCATGCCTGAATTTATATTTATTTTTATTTTCTTATTTTCTTATGCTAGCCGCCAAAGTGGGCAAATTATTTCAATTTCTATTATCGCATTTTATGATTGCCGAGCTGCGGTTTTTTATTTAACAAATTTTTCCTGGAAAATTCTCTGGGTATTTCACATGGTTTGTCGTTGTGCCCAGTTCAAGGCATTTTACAGTTTATTAGCCTAGTTTTATTTTTTGGTTTTTGTGCTCACTCTAACTAGATTCTTGATTCCATATGTTTTTTACATTAAGCTGCAACTCTGATTAAAGTTATTAGGGCTTTAATCACTTTGTTAACTATTTTCAATGTTAAAGTTTGTGCCACAGGATGAATTTTGAACTAAAAGTTCAATTTGGTAAAAGTCATTGAATTGGCACAAAAGTCAAGCCTGATAATGCAAAAGTAAATTCGTGCCAATTTTTAAAATTGAAATCAAATTTGCGCAGCTGCTGTGGCCAAATGTCCGAGAATTATGCCAAATGCAGCGACTGCATGAATTTTGTTGCTCATTTTAACTCAATTCGAAGAACTCGAATAATTGTGTCGCACACAATTGCATGAAACAGATTGAATTTTCTGCTCGATTGAAGTTGAAAATGCAATTTTCACGTTATTTAATGCATGGAAAAAATCCAGCTATAAAAATAAAGGATTTTTTTTTTTTAACTAAAAAGCGATTTTATCATTGGCAATTGAGTAAATCTTGAAACTCTGAGCTTATTTATATAGATTTATATATCTAGAATGTCGCTAGGAAATAAATTAGTAATGTCAAAAGTTGGATAAATTATATATAAGTTATTTGTATTTAAGTCTGACATATAGAATCACTTTATCATCATAAAAATTACTAAAAATAAATAATATAGGAAAAAAGTAATATTTTATTAATTAATTTTTAATAATATAAATAACTTCATAATTTAATATAAATATAACATGTTACGTGTTTAAATCCGTTTTTTCGTGTTTCAATTATTTTTTTGACCTAAAAGGTAAGTTGACCTGAAAAATAAACATTAAACGAATTATTTATAGCACAAAATATTAAATTAGAATTAAATTATATGCCATAAAAACTTCTTCGGTTGCTTCGGTTAAGCTTCACTCTTTATTGCCTGAATGTTTGGTATATAAAAACTCTTTTGTAGTCTTTTTCCGGTTTGCTTCGACTTAGAGTTTGATACGCGATTGGATAAGCTTCCAGGCACTCTGTCAGTGTCAGGCATGTTGCAAAATTGTTGCTATATTTGTAGCAAAGGAGATCCCGCAGAGAACAAAGCTGAACAAGCTGGCCACAAAGTGTTTATATTGTAACAGCTTACTTTACAATTGACTTACTTGACACACACACTTACACACACACATCTGGTTAGCTACTGCCATTTGGCATTTCCTGCCCTGACTTTTATGTCTGCGCTTCCGCACGCAGCGTTTGACGAAGTTTTATGCGTTTCGCTCTAATTTTTTAAGCCAATAGTTGTCCAATCAATTTCAAGTGTTCGCCACCAACTTGAATCTACATAAAACTGCCAGTAAGGCGATCTCAACAGTCTCTCTCTCACACACACACACACACATACACACACGCCCATTGCACTGGCTGGCCAGCTATAAAATTCAGTGTTGACGCAAGGCGATGACGAGGTCGCCAATGGACGATGGCGGCGTCTGGCGAATCACAAATGCATAAATTTAGCTCTACAGCAGTAACAGCGGCAGCAGCAGCAGCAGCCGTCGCAGCACCAACAACTGCAGTAAAGGAAATGCAGCAAGGGAAAAAGAGGAATGCTTGCCAAAAAAAAGAAGCTGAAAAACTGAGAAAAACTGCAGACAAACTGAGCACAACCACCATTCAAATATGAGTGGTGTGTATATATGTGTGTGTGTGTGCTCTTAAAATAAATGTCCTGCAACCGAATGGCAAAGGAGTATATGCATTGAGTAAACAATAGTTAAAAGCTATTTAAGATGTGCTATAAAACTTGGAGTATTCGTCAATCGTAAAGTAATACATATTGATAAGCTGATAATGTATATATAGTCTATCTATATATACTCTATAGCATAATTTACGCTCTCAGTAGCTTTACCTCCTACCTTATTATACATATACCTTCTCTTAATTACAGGGTATCTCAAAGTCAACAGCGGCAAGCAGACATGTCAGACTAGTATGGCACAGATGGAATCTTGTGGAATATTAAATGTGTATAAGAATATATATATATATATATATATATATATATATATATATATATATATGTATGTATATAGAGACGTTTTTTGGCAATGAAAAGGCCTGCCAGCAACACTGTGGCCCGGTTCGAGGTTGAGCTCAGATTCGGCTGCTGTTTGGGCAGAGCGTCTGGTGTTGGCAAAATTGAAAAACAAATTGCTGACATGGAAAACAATGCATCAAATATTGAATGGACACTGGCATTCAGTTAGCTATGCCAGAGCCTGTTTTACAATTAATGACAAAAAACAACTAGGAAAATTATTTTTTGCCAGCCAACAGCTGCCAACACGTATCAGCGGCAGAGAGTGTTTGTGGAAGGCAGGGCGAGAGTATGGATGGAAGGAGAGCAGCTAGAGTGAAAGGCTTCCAAAAATATGGGTCATGTTTGCCATGGTGTAATGTGTAGAATGATTGCAACTTTAAAAAGCAAACAAACAAACAACAAAAACTGCAGCCAGGGAATCGCCGCCCACAAGCCGGGCGAACGAACCAACAAGGCAAATAGTAAACAGCAAACTGTCTGCCAGAATGAGGCAGAAGCACACTGGCCCAGGCCCAGGCCCAGGCACTGGCACTGGCACTGGCACTGGCACTGGCTCAGCATGAGGCACTGGCACATGCCCAGGCAAGCAAACAAACGAAACGAAACGAAACGTCCATACAAATGCCCAAGTCTGAAACTAGGCCTGTCGTCGCTGGGGCGCATGCATCATGTATGCAGCCAGCAGTTGCCGTGGAGTGGCAGTTGCCGGTTGGAGTCGCAGTTGCAGTTGCAGTCGCAGTCTCCGTCGCAGTTGCCGTCGCAGTTGCCGTCAAGTTGAGGTATCGAGTTGAGCTGTGTTACATCTGCATTGGTGCCTGCTTCATTGCAACGTGGCACTTGCAGTCGCTGTTGCTGCGGCTCAGCTTCAGCCTTTTTATGTAGCTTTCACAGCTCTTGTTGACGACGTTGTTGTTGCTGCAGCTACAATTGCCGCTGATTGCAAAAGTATTTGCGAGCAAATGTGAGCCGACGCGCAGGGCTGCAAAGTGAAATGCTATTCCTTATAGCCAACTGGATCGTTTTAAGGATAAACGAAAAGTGCAGCTCACACTTGTCTCTCGTGCGAGTATCTGGATCATGTTATAGATAAATTCAGTTTGCAGCTTAAACTTGTCTGTGCTTCAAATATCTTTTGTACAAAAGAGAGAGAGATAGAGAGAGAGAGAGAGAGAGAGCACGAAGTAAATGAATACAAATTGAGCTGGTAACAGAAATTCTTTAGTTTAATGCTTTGGCAACTAAAAAGTTCTATAAACTAACGGGAAATGGGATCCGTTGTAACCCTGGTTGGCACCTGCTCTCTCGATTGCTGATTACAAAAGTATCTATAGGAAAAGGAGCGCAAGAAGATTATCGCTGGCATGCAACTGGGAAGCATCTACCTGGCGCTGTGGCTGTGTCAGCTACACCCACTATCCACTCAAGCAGTCAACACTCCGGGACTGCGTCTGAAGTACCAAGTACCAAGCAGTAAGCAGTAAGCTGCAAGAGGCATGCGGCATGCGGCATGCGGCATGCGGCAATAAAAGCTGTAAGAGTAAGCCGC
This sequence comes from Drosophila nigricruria, assembly GCA_037075265.1. Classification (NCBI taxonomy): domain Eukaryota; kingdom Metazoa; phylum Arthropoda; class Insecta; order Diptera; family Drosophilidae; genus Drosophila; species Drosophila nigricruria. The sequence continues at coordinate 14,476,940 of JBAMCI010000035.1, forward strand.
TTTCAGGGCATCCACGGGTGGGCTAGCGGGTGGGAACAGCCGCTTGAATACGGTTGATTTAGTTAATAGGAAACAAATACACATACAGTGTTACAGTTACAGAGCTCTGCACAAGGACTTACCTGCTAAGACCAAAGGAGGAGGCGCGGGGGCAGTCATTGACTGCGCGTATTTCGAATTTATATGCGCCCGAGTGAGGCAACGCGGCGAGGGTTGGGCTGGGGGTCCGTTAGGCGGCGTAATTAAATTCTGGCATTTAAACGTTTCATAAGTGCCTGGCAAATGAATTGCAAATGATTTGTAAAGATGCCAGCAAAAAGTTTACAATTGCAAAGAGGACAAAGCCACTCGCTAACTGAATGACTAACAGACTGAGCGACTGAGGATTGCTCCTTTGCTGCTAGCTCAAAGCGTTTGCTTGATTAAAATTGCCAAAGGCTGCACCAGCAGCAGCAACAGCAGCAGCACCAGTAAAAAACCCCAGTTAACCCAGATTGAAAGACTCGAAATTAGTTTTCATTTACGTCGGTTGCCTGTTGCTCTTATATGCGGGCGCTTTGGCAAGAGTTTTTACTGCGTTTGCAGTTAATTTTTAATGCATGGCATCTAAAAACTGTTGCTTGGCCTGTTATTATGCGTGCTATACTTAGTGCTGGCAACCCATTAACAACATCAGCAACAACAACAACAACAATCCCGAACAGCACTTTGTAGCCAGAGTAAATGCAAAGCAGACGGCAACAGTTGAATGGATAGTCTACTATGTTCCGACAAACGGAAACAACTTCGATTCGCAATATTGTTGAGTCCCTAATTAAATTACAAATATATATATATGTATATATTGTTTGTTTTACATTAGGCACTTTCAGTGAATTTGAGTAAATTAATTGAGCTTAAAAAACACAAACTTCAGTTAACAAAGTTCTTTGTACAAATATTGCATTTCTTTTCATTTTTGGTTGTTGCTTGTTATGTTAAATAAACTCTTTTATATACTAGCTGGTTGATTTCCGTTTTTGTTTTGCTTCGCAAAAGTTCGGCAATGTTTGACCAAAGTTCTGGTTTTGTACTTTCCATGACTGCCTCATGTCAAGTTTTCCATTATGCAACTTACTGCTATCAGACTAAATCTTTGTATTTGTTTGCATAAAACTTTATAAGTAAACATACAAAGCAAAATTCTTGGAATACATCCACACACACACACACACACACACATACAGGCATTATCTTGGTGAAGTGCAAGTTGCCTGTTGGCCAACTTCAATCGATTTCCGTTTAGCCAAGAAGCGAACCACTAAAAAAGTTGCCTCTCGATTGGCAGTTGCGAGTTTTTTCTAGCTTCTGCTCTGTTGGTCATCATTGTGTGTGTGCTGCTGTGTGTTGAGTGTTGCCTTTGCTTTGAGTTGCTTTACTTTCGCTTTCATTTGAACGTTGGCACGTTTGCGTAGTTACCGCTTATCCGCTGCTGTGCAAATTATTACATTGACCTAGTAAAACGGCAACGAGTCATGTGCTTGACTCTAAAAGCCTTGTGGGCAGAGGCAAATACAAAAAAAAAAAAAAAAATAAGCTGCTATCGTACATAATCGACTGTGCAATGCTCGTTCATAGAGATGACACAGCTCAGAGTAGTATAAGGAATAGCTGCCAAACAGAGTGATTTCTTTCACTCAATCAATGGCGATGCATAGATTTCTTTTCATATTTGAAAAACTAGGCAGGAGGACAACACAAATAAATCAACAAAATTCTGTTTCTAGTACTGAACAGGTATAGGAATCAGAAAATATAACAATTTTTTATGGCACATAAAGCGACTTGAATCTTAAGGCTACAAAACGAACCAAAATCATGAAACAAACTGAAAGCAACCAAAATGAATGGCCCTCGGCGACTGCAGGCAAGAAAAGCAATTAACTTACAACTGTATGAAGTAGTATATATATTTTATACAACCTGAGTGTTGTTTTTATAATTTAAACAACGGTTCCTTATTGCCCTTTTATGCACTGCCATAAATCAAAGGCAAAAGGCGCTTTAAGCGAAATTCAAATGTTGGCCATATGGCTGGCCAAACTTGTCCTGAAACTTCGTGTTCATTGCTCCTTCTAGGCAGTCGGTTGGCTGGCTGGCTGACTGGCTGACTGGCTGGTTGGCTCTCTGGGGCAAGGACGACTTGACTGGTGGCGCCTGCGATCTGCGCACATGCAACATGGCACATGTGGCGGCTGTTGGCTGTTGGCTGTTGCTCGCTTGCTCCGGTCGCCTCGCTGTAAATAATTCATTTTTTATTTGCTGCCAGAATGAACTTCACCTGGGTAATCAAGAGCAGGCGCAGTATTAAAAATTATTATTATTTCTTGATTTATGATTAAGTTTATGTTGCTCTCGGTTCTCAATATTTTCATAGCTAACAGCACACTCTTCAAATATTAATGGCCAAGCTTCAAGTTTTTCATGTAACAATTCAATTGCAAAAAAACTTGTATTGATGAATTGGAAATATTCATTTAATATGAAAGTTGAAAGAAATTTATGAATTTAATGTTTAAACAAAATATTATTAATTACTGAAAAATCTATACAACAGTAATTTTCGGATAAGTATTGAACTTGATTCTGTGATATCTATTTTTGGGATATCTGAAAATAATGCTACAAATGTTTACCTAAAATTTATATATTTCGCTTAAGTTTCTTCTGAAGTGCAAAGTAACATGCCATCTGAATCGCTTTAAAGATATACGAAAAGTTATTCAAAGTTAACTGATATGAATGATTTTGTAGGTAAAATAAGATGTTTTAATTTAAAAATGTTTAAGGCTTTTGGCTCTGCTATGGCTGAACTCTAGCTCTGTCTCAACGTCAGCCTCAGCCTGAGCTCAGGCTGTGGCTGATGCTCAGGCTGTGGCTGATGCTCAGGCTGTGGCTGATGCTCAGGCTGTGGCTGATGCTCAGGCTGTGGCTGATGCTCAGGCTGTGGCTGATGCTCAGGCTGAGGCTGATGCTCAGGCTGAGGCTGATGCTCAGGCTGCGACTGAGGCTGAGGCTGAGGCTGATGCTCAGGCTGTGGCTGATGCTCAGGCTGTGGCTGATGCTCAGGCTGAGGCTGATGCTCAGGCTGAGGCTGATGCTCAGGCTGCGACTGAGGCTGAGGCTCGCTCACGCTGAGGCTGCTGCTCAGGCTGAGGCTGATGCTCATATATTAGTTAATGCTATTGCAATGCACACAAATATGTTTTTATGAACTGAGTTGTGTGCAAGAACTATAAGGCCTCACACAACTTACCCCAACATCTTGCAAGGCTTCAAATTTGCTTATTGAGACATCTTAAACACTTTTACGTTTTTGCGTACAAATTCTTACAAAATATGAGAAAACTTTTTTCGAAGCAATATATCGTAAATATGCAATATGTTATATATGATCCAGTCAACTACAAAATATATTCATATTTTCTTTTTGTAGCGAGTGCAATGAATAAATATATATTTACACTGTGTGTACAACAAATTTCACAACAGTTTATTAGCTTGTTTCTTCATTTCATATTTGTTGTTTGTTTTTTTTATATATTTTTTCTCTTTTTAATCTTGCAGGCCAATTTCACGCATGTTGCTGCTTTTAAGTAAATAAATATGAATGTAAATTTGCATTGCAACCAATTTACATAGGGTTTCCTGTTTTTTTTCGATGGACTCTAATTCAATAATGTGTGTGGAAACAAAAAGGAGGAATGAAACAACAACAGGGAGCAGAGTACATACGAAAAGGGAGATAAAAACATTGGCAACAATTTAAAGCCTAACCGCAGGCGGCGCCTTTTTTGCAGTGGTCAGCGGTCAGCACAAAAAAAAAAAAAAAAAACAAGTAAGAAAGCTCTAGTCGGCGGTACCCGACTAGGAGATCCCCTGAACCCTGCGAAGAGCCGATATTCCAAACATTCTATTCTTATTTAACACATATATACAATCAACACATGCACACACACACACACATGCATACGCACGTACGCATAAGCACGCGCTCTGCTGACTGCGCAGTCAACGCAGCGACTGCGCTTGGGCTGCAATATGCCTGTTCTATGGGAAATTAAATGTTTAATATCTTCTTTTGTACATGGACTTTTTTAATCAAACTTTCACAGCGTAATTATGTCATTCATATGTATGTATTTGCCAAAGCACAAGTCTCTACTATTTGAAATACGGATTTTACAAGTTTGGGGGAAAGGGAAGAAAAAGGGGGATGGTATCCAAAATGTGACAAAAATCAAAATTGTATAAACTCCACATTATACTAAATTCAAAATTTGGAGACTTTAGCTTTAAAGATGTAGGAGATATAAATTTATAACTGCATTTCGATAACGTTTTAAATCGATAACTTTAAAACGATCGAATTTATCGATTTTTTGAAACAAACTCGATCTGCGCGTGCTATACACGGATCTACATAAAAAATTTCAAGTCTCTAGCTCTTATAGATTCTGAGATCGACGCGTTCATACATACGGACAGACGGACAGACGGACAGACGGACAGACGGACGGACGGACAGACGGACAGACGGACAGGGCTAAATCGACTCAGCTTGTCACCCTGATCAAGAATATATATACTTTATGGGGTCTGCCACGCCTCCTTCTGCCTGTTACATACATTTTAACAAAACCATTATACCCTGTTTTCCCATTTTCAATGGGTTCAGGGTATAAAAAATGCTTCTATGGACAACACAAGTAAATGAAATGTGCAAAAAAATGGCTCACAAAACACAAAACAAAATGGCAAGCAATTTTGGTTGAGGCGTTGCAATTAATAAAGCCCACACACACACACACACGATGATGCAGGCGCAGGACATTGACACGCCAACAACTGCTGCAACAGCAACAGCAACAACAACAACAATAGCAACATACAATACAGACCATTTAAGGGCCACCAACCAGCAGCAATCACAAAAAAGGGCGTAACAATCGTCCGTGTGCAGTTGAAGGCACATAAATTAGGGGCGTGTCGGATGGCAGAACACAGTACAACAACTCAACGGAATATTTTGTAGAATGGGTTCTTTTCTTCTCTCTCTTTTTTTTTTGTTGTTGTTGGGTTTTTGTTGCCTTGCTGTTGCTTGTGTGCTGGGCCAAGTAAATCTTCAATGTTGTTGCACAAGCGATAAGGCAAGATAAATGAGGCTTTAATGTAAAATAAATTAAGCACTTGTCGTGTGTATTATGTGCCCCCAAATGGGCGCTCGTCTTGACTCAGCTCAGCTCAGCTGGGGTTGGCCTAGCCTGGTCATGCCTGGCATGCCAGGAATGACATTTGATTATCACGCGGCTTCAGCGCGTCTTTGCTGCGCGCATTCCATAAATCAACGACAGCGTTGACATCGATGTTTGGGTCGACATTTGTGTCGTGCATGGCATAACAATGCCAGCTGGCTTTAATTAAACTACACTTAGAGTAGTCTATTGCAACTGTCTGCATTCCTCAGACCACAATGGAAACTGTCTTTGCTATAAATTTCTTCAAACTCGTGCGCTTCATGTGCTGCAAGACATTAGCAGGTTAAATGGAACGCATTCAACTAGCTGAAAAGTCATTTAAGAGACAGCAGGGAGATGAGCATTCAACTTTAACTTACTTTTAGGCATTTTAAAATATTACTTTATATAAATAAATACATATAAATAGTGGAATGTAGAGCTGATATCTAAGATGTGGCGTAGTCAAATTTGAAAACTATTTTTTATGTGAATGAAATTTGTTTAATTAACAGACTTTAGCTACGCAAGCTAATCGGTTCCTAAATTTCACGTCTCTACATATGGAAGGACGACGAAAAGTGATATGGTTTAAAAATTAAAACTTTGTTCAAGGCTCAGCTCGAAAACTCAACTTTTTCTTTAATATAAACTAAATTGAAATTCTGGCTGGAAAAATCATAGCAAATCCTACAGCAAATTTTTAAATTATTATGCCATATATTTTATTATTTATTATAATTAAATTGCATTGCCTCAATAGAATTTTAAATTGTTAATATCTGAATTTTAAAAATTAATGATATATTTGAAATAAAATTATAAATAAAATTAAAAAATTTAAAAAATGATTAAAAAATTAACTAGTGAATCGAAACTTGGTTTAATCTATGGGAAAGTTGGCCAAACCGTTGGATGAACTGCTATCAATTCCGTATTTGTTTAAAGTTTAAAAGTAAGTGGAACAAATATGTAAAAGTATTATCTAATAGATAGAAGACAGTCTTCGGCTCACTCGGGCCGCATAAAATACTAAAATATATATAATATAAAATATAAATTAATATTATATAAAATATATATAAAGCAGAATTAATAAACTTAAAGTTATGTACGTGTCAATCTAATAAATAAAATTGTTTTAATAATCAGTTAAACTAAAATAGAATGTATAGAAAATGATTAAAAAATATGTTTTTAAACAATTAGATTGAAAGCGAACATGACAAAATATTGAACATTAATTCAGTGAATGTTGTAACTCTTCATTATTGAATATCGCCTGTAGGTTGTCGCCTGTCGCCTGTCGCCTATCGCCTGTCGCCTGTTGCGCAGTATAGAATTTTGTGTGTGTTTGTTTTATTCCCCCGGCGCATAGAAATATAATGTTTGCTTTTCATTATAACAAATTAGTTGTTTACATCGCTCGCCGCCTCGATTGATTTTTGTGCATGCATATTTAATGTAGCCACTGACATTATGCTTGTCCGGCTCTGCTGCTGCTGCTGCTGCTGCGCCACCCGAGGACGAGGACTGCCTACGAAAATATTATGCCACGCTCGCGTGCTGCATGTGATTAACAGTAGACGCCGGCTCAACAACTGTCAGGTGTGATAGTTATCCGAACATCGTTCAGTCCCTTAACGGCCATAAAATGCTAGACAAAATTAGCTTCCACTCCGGAGCACATATATTTGTTTTTTTTTTTTTTTTGCTGGTTGGATTGTAAATAGTAAAGCCAAAAGGGTTTTTACAGACTCATATTAACTACAGCATTATCAGTATGTCAACTGAATGGACTAAAAAACACATTATTATGCGACGGACTGTTTGTCATATGCTTTTAATTAATTAAATTGTTCATTTCCGTTGTCTAATTAAATCTGCGACGAAAAAAGCCCGTTACAAGCCATATAATTTGGAATATTTTATTTAAATTATTATTATGCAAAAAATGCTTCATATAGATAAAAATATATTTATATAGACATGATACAGTGAAGCCAATCAGTGAATGCACTTTTGTTTTTTCTTTGATTAACTTTTTTTTTTATTATTCTTTTAAATTTAATTTTGTTTTATTAATTTTGATGAGAGTTTTTTTGGATATTTGTTTTTTGTTTTGTTTTTGTTCCCTTTTAAGTATTTTTTTACTGTTGGCGTTAAAATAAATTTATAAAAATGACTGCAATTAGTCAGAGCATAAAATCGCTCTGCGAAAACTAATTTATTGCTTCCCAGCAATTAGTTTAATTTAATTGATTGAAATATTTATGAACGTAACTGAAAAGTGCATTGATTTTATAAATGTTTTAAATATATATATTTATATATAAATATTTTTTTTATGTTTCTATTTTATTACTAGTTTTTATGTTATGAATTTATAACATTGCCAGTTCTCTTTATAGTTCTTAACAAATCAAATTTCTTTTGAGCATATTCTTGATTTTTCGTTATCTTGACTAACTATTTATTATGTATAGAAATTATGAATAAATTAACTATGACAAAAGTTCCTGGTGTCTACTGATAATTGATTGAATGCAATTTGACACAGAAAACAATTTGATATGCAGCAGAAATTAATTTACACTTGATTGTCGAATCATGTCGATTGCCATGCGGTTATGTGTGTTGAGAGCCAAACACTGTCATATTTGATATGGAATACTATAGCTACCGTTCTGAGAATCATATTTGACATTCTACAACACTGCAATGAATTGTGGCAAGTGCTCTGCGACAGTCAAGTTACATGTCTGGATTACAGCGGAACGAACTGTGGGACGCTTTGATTACACTTACCGCAAAGTGAATGACACAAGAGCAGCCTGAGTATCGATATTCAGAGCTCCTCTCCATGGGTGCTTCTGTGTGTGTGTGTGTATGTGTGTGTGTGTATTCGTGTGTTTGTACCTCTAGCTTGTTGCTTACGACCTCAATTACATGCACAAATAAACTGAAACAAACATTTGCTGAGAACTCGCCGCTGCCGCCCGTCCCAAAAACAGAATCCTGCCACATGTGGCCTTAACGCTGGCTTTGCTTTTGTATAAATGTTGTTGCCTCCTTCGCACGTACTCACACATATGTACACACACACGCACACACTCACACACATAGCCAGATTCTGGCCTGTGCTTGCGTGTTTTGGTATTAGAATTTCAATGCAAATGTCCTTGTCACATTTGGGAAATTTATTTGTAAATTTGCCTATGCACATGGCTTCCATGGCAAGTATGTTTTCATGTGCGACGGTGTGTGTGTATGTGTGCATGAGTGTGTATATGTGTGAGTGTGTGTGTGGCTGAATATGCATGTGTGCTAGTCGGTATTTGACTACTGCCTCAACCGCTTCTTTTTTTTTAGCTGCCGAAAATAAAAATAAAAACATATTTGATGTTGGTTCGAAAATGCATTTCTGCCTAATTTGGCTGGGCCACATATGAAGTAATATTAATATAATTTAATTGAGACTTGAATTTGAAATAAGTGAAATTTATATTGCTAAATTTAAGCCAAATATATATATATATATATATATATATATATATATATATAATAAATATATACGCTGAGGTGTAAAGCTGTTTTTAGCTCGAGTTTTTGTATGAATATTTCTTAGAATTCTTAAGAGTTTTAAAAGTTTCTCATTCAGATTTATGAACAGAAAATGATAGTTCATTTCCTGCCTATGCATAAGCTCACTATGTATTTAATCACACTTTGCGATATTCATTGGGTCAAAGGTGAAATTTATTTCGAAAACAACCTAAATTTCTGTGCATTTGCATGCGCATTTTGTGATGAAAGCGCACAGTGCCCATCAGCAGATCGTGTACAGTCGTCGCATATGAAATCTCAACCCCCTTTAAACACACCCACACACCCACACACACACACACACACACACACACACATATATTCACAGATACATATACACATATATTCGAATACATTTGGATGTTAGAGTGAAATTTGACACTGCAACGAGCTTTAGAATTTTTCGGCTTTGCATAATTTCGTGTTTTTGTTGCGCCTAATTGCAGTCATGCAACTGGGCATCGATTGCATGCCTCGTAAATCTTCATAAGTCTCCGGGTAACATAAACTAACGTGGCATTAATTTCATATTATCAGCTGCCGGCTGCCGGCTGCCCAGGGGCTATAAAACGCGACTGAAAGACCAGAAGAGCCAAAGCTGGCCACAACTAACGACTTGTTGTGCCGACATAGCATACTTTTGGGGTTTCTATTTAATGGCATTGCGCGAATGCCGAAGATGCAGCAACACGAGGCAATAGCAATACTCACTCGACTGCCTTGGCCTGGGTTGAGTTGGGCTAGGCTGCGCTGCGCTGTGCTGTGCTGGCCTGGCTAGCTCAACTTTTGCCAGCTCTTAGCTTTGGGAAAGTTTTACTAGCGCATGGCTAGAATGAGCTCACGTGCTACGTAGTTGGGCAACACCAACGCAAAGGCCATAGTCAATTCCTTATGCGGACACAATTTCACAGCGAAATGATTTCGAAAAGGGGTCTCAGGTTGCACAGCCTTCCACTGACCCCGGCCAGAAGCAGGCGGCGGGCAGCGGCCCATCTGTGTATTTGAACGTTGAAAGATGCAAATTTACTACACAAAGAAATGGTCCGACAGTTGAAATAAATATTAAAGTGAAAAACTTTCCAACATCCCTCGCTGCCGATGAGTGTGTGTGTGTGGGTGTGTGCGGACCTTAGGCGAGCGGATGTTAATGGAGTGGGGCGTGGCGGACTCTGCATAGCTCGTGGTCTTTGCAATTTCAGTTCATATTCGCTTTTCTTTGCTGTGCAAAAATTAACATTTGCACAAGGTTTGTAGAAACAGAAACGGCGAGAGCAACGGCAACGGCAACGGCAACGGCAACGGCAACGGCAACGTTTAAGGGTAAGAGCCTGGGCACGGACCTCGGCTTGGAGCTATAAAACTTGTTCATTCATAAATCATGCACAAAATTATTATCATTATGAAAGTTGCCTTTCAGTATCATCAAAGCGGGTGCCAACGTGGCTGCCGCCTGCCAGAACCAAGAAGGGTTAAGCGTGTCAGCTAAAGATTCCTTTTCTCTTTTTCTTTTCATTTTTTTTTTGCAGCTTCGCCTCGACGTTGACTTTCATTTTTTCAATTTTTCATCATCAAATCCAGGCAGGAAGACGACGTCGGCAACAAAAAGAAAAATGAACATTGCATAGATTTATAAACGCACAGATTTACTTGCCCTTTCATATTAAAATTGTTATTTTTTTATCGCTTAGTTGTAGCGCAACGTGAACTTTGATAATTTTACACTTAATTTGATTTGAGATGTCAGTGCGCCAGTATCCAGTGTCCTTGTCCTTGCCCTGACTGCTGCTTAGGTCGCCTGACACAACCAATGAGACAGCTAAACATTTGACTTATTGTACAAGTCAATTTCGGTTTTGAAGCGATGCGGGGCAACGAATGGGCCAGCCTTCAGTCTTGATTACATTCAGACTTTCGGGTCGGCTTCCCTACCGTCTGACCCGTCTGATCCGTCTGGGTTCTCGCTCGATTCTATTTAGCTTTACGCTGGGCTGAATATAACGAGTTTACTCAGTTATTGATATGCAGCAGGAAGTTTTAGTAAACTTGCTCAGCTAATAGCTCTCGACGTCGAGAATAAATTGTGGTTGTTTGCGGATTATAAAGTGCTAATTGCTTTTGAGTTTAGACTAACAAACAGCCATGGAAAGGTGCTGCTCTTGCAACAGAAGAGTTCTTTTTGGCGTTTACCTGGTTAATCGTTCGATATACCACCTGCAGCCTTAGAGCATGGATATAAATGCTTGTCTAAAGAATTTTACAACTTCCTTTTTGATTTTTAAAATAATTCTTTGCATATTATATGGCATTTTATTTTATATAAGATGCTTTAATCGCATCAGCATTTCGTAATTAAATTTAATTAAATTTTTCCATTAACTTGTCTCGTTTTAAGTTTGTTGAAATTGAGTATTTTCTTGTCAACTGTTTTCAATATATTTCATCACAAGCTGATTGCATGAAGTCGACTTAAAAAACTTTTGTAACGCCCGCAGAGCGAAACCCACTTAATCCCTTGACATATATCAACTTGAAATAACTGCAGCTGCAAATGCAGTTTTTCCCAACTGCATAAATCTTTGAATGCTCGCGAATTACTTAAGGCCAAACAGAGCTAAGGAAACTTTTGGCGAACAAGTTGAAAAGTTACGCCTATGCCAGATTCTGCCAATGTTGCCAATATGCTCGACCTCAAAGTGGCAAAAAAACAAGCAGCAAAAGCTTAGTAAACTACACCACCCAGCACCGAACACCCACCAGTAACATGAACCCAAGCTGTGAAGGCACAGTCTCAGCCTCAGCCTCAGTCTCAGTCTTGGCCTCAGTCTCAGTCTCTGAGTCGAGCCATGCAAAATAGCAACAAGCGAGCTGCAAATGCGGAAATTGAATCTAAAAGCAGTTTCGTCCATGTTGAACGTATTTTCTAGGCAGCTACCAAAATACGCTACAACAAACACAGGAAAAACATCAGCATCAAGCAAATGTAAAAACTGGGGAGCCAAGTGCTTCTTGGCTCAAGTTTTTCTTGGGGCGTGTTGGCAAACGATTGATTTGTAGTGTTTCCCTTTCGGTCATATAAAGGGGACCTTTTACTACTTGAGTGTTGAAGGCTTGTTGCATAACAGCATCCAGCTAACTAAGCTACGAACTCATTGTAAGATATGCGACTCAATTAGAATTTAAATTTCAGCCAGTCGCGGTATATTTTTGATTATAGTTCAAAAACATTTTGTTTACCTCTTTAGCAGCGTATAGTTTCAATTTTTTTAAAAGGATTCTTCCCATTTTTATTCAGTTTTATTTGATATTCTTTCGATTGTAACTAGGAGATAGAAGTTTCATATTTTGACCTTGCAGTCCATAAAGGTCGAAGGTAAGATACCCTGTATCCAAATTTGTTTATGCTTGCCTCTGCTTCCCTTGCTTTCAGTTATTTAATACACCATGTGGGGGAAGAAGACTCTTTGTTCTCTTAGTTGATATGAAGTCTTTACCATCTGGAATCTAAAGTTATTTAGCTGTTACTATACATTTCATTCGGAATACAAGCCTATATTTGCCTTAGTTAAAAAACTCTTTGTCGAAAATATCGTATACAGGGTAATAAAAAATGACAATACGAAACTCACATTTGTTTATTTTTCATTTCTATTTTGAAAATTGCATTTCATTCCGTTATACGCTATTTCTTTTTACGACAATTCGTCATCGTCGAGTCGGTAAAGTGTAAATACACTAGCAAACAAAATTCATGGGCATGGAATATATAATGAGTAGACGACAAAAAGAAAAAAAAATCCACATTTTTTATTTATTAAAATTTTATTATTAGTTAAAAAAATGTATAAACGACCAATTAACTCTTTATTATTTATGCAATCATATCAAATTTAAGCCTCTAATTAGAGGTTATTTTAAGGCAGAATCGTTAATAATGGATAATGCTTAATTTATGTTTGAGACGTCAACGATTTTACCTATATGCTTACATTGTTTTGATTTCCAAGAAAACATTCTTGATTAGCATATGCTGAAATTATGCTTAAATATGCTTCCAGGAACTCGTATATATCTTTACCATAATCATATGCAGTCTTCATAAGATTGAACACCTTTGAAGTGTTTAAATATCAGAATTGCTTTCTAGTTGTTAGAGAGTGTGGCATATTTGTAATTCAAATTTAATTATACATATTATTAGTTGAGCAGAAACTGTTTCAATATCCTGCCTTTTATGAGACACGTGCCCGAGCAAGACCTTGGGCTATGACTACTCCTGACATGCGTCTAAAACATTCCTGAAATTGGTATCAAAGCCATTTCTTGACCTGCGATTAAAGTTGCCCATCAAAATTTGAGCTCACATTGTGTTGCCACATTATGGCGATTGGCTCTGGCATTCATAACTTAAGCACGTTTGTGGCACTTGGGGAATATGATATGAAAATGGTTTGTCTAATCTTCGAAATGCCTCCAAGCCTTCGGCTCAAGTGAAAAGGGTTAAGTCAGTTGAGCGCTATGCACACACATATATTAACAAACTTATTGTTGGTCGCTTTCAAGGCTGCGTGTCTCAACAGCCTCAACTTTAGCCTGATGACAGTTGCCGTTGCCTTGGGCACAGCACAGTTCCTGCTGACTGGTCAGTTTGCGAGTCGAATTGGCATAAATATTAAGGCACATTGACAGCTTGACATTTGCCTAAATATTTCGTCATCTTCCTAATATGTATTTCCATTTAGATTTTTATTTGAAGTTCAGCCTCTCTTGACACACAAAATGAATATTGAATAAATGAACGTATTCATGTTTGAGTTCCAGTTTGCTTATTGATATACATGTATATAACATAAAGTAAAAGGTTTTTAATTTTATACCACATATTTTTAATATAAGTTAGATGACTCAGCATTCAAATACAATTTGTGTAAAATTTTAATAAAAATAATTCTAGGTGAAATGGCTTTATTTATGTGCAATAATCGAGAGTACAAATGATTCAGCTGAATTGCCTGTCTGGGCATTTCAAACAGGTCAATGAACCAATGGGTCAGTTCTGTTGATAGGCATGGAAATCCCACACAAAAAAATTCATATTTTTGCTTAAGGATATGTATTAAATAGTTCGGTCATGGCTTCGGTGCGGCTGTCCTTGAGGAAGGCAACCAAGTTTTTCATTATAAGATCCAGACAGGTAGACAAATGGAAATAAAAACCAAATGAGGCTTCTGGAAGCCCACTTACTGATAGCTGGCAAAAAGTTTTGTTTTAAATTAAAAATAGAACAGGTAAATAACAAACATTACAAACAAATTTATTCTCACTCATATCAAACTTTTTGTTCTGCCAAAATTGTTAGCAATTGCCAAAAGGCAATTTAAACATAAATCTAAGGCATTTAGCAGGAATTGGCAAGCTTAAATTCAATTGAGATCTGTCGCAGTAAGTGCCGAGTGCAGAGAGAGAGCAAGACACGCAGCAAATGAGGCGAAATCGTGGCATACTTTTGGGCGCTAGCCTTTGGTTTGTTGGCATAAGCTGCTTTGCTTGTTTGTGTGTGTGTGTGTGTGTGTGTGTGTGTGCATGGGTAGTCTGTGTATGTGTGCTTGCAAATACTTAAAGGCAAGACAAACCATGTCAATGACATTTGACGCGTGACCCTTTTTAGCACACAAGCACAGAGCCAGCGAAGGCAACCATGTAACCATAACCATAAACATTTACCCAGAGCAGCGCAGCGAGCGCCAAGAGTTGACTTTCTTACTATCGTCGCTGCTGTTGTTGTTGATATTGTTGTAAGCGCTGCTTGCTAGAGCGCTAGTGGCGTCGTTTCAATGTGATTATATGCGATTGTGTACGCAATTGAGCGAAATTGATGGCATTGCTATTAAAAGGTATGTCCCAGCCATATCGCCTCCTACTCGCCGCACTGCATTGGTTTCAGTTACGTCGCCATCGTCGCCGTCGTCGTTCATAATTAATTTTCTAGTGAATTTACTTTCATGACATTTCGGTTAGCTAAGTGTGGCCAACGGAAGCCAGTCGAGCCAAGGGCAGCCAACCCCATGCTCCAGGCCAGCCACCAGCTGCCAGCTGCCCGGTAGCTGCTGTGGATACATAAAAGTTGCTTCAGCTGCGGCATTTATTTTAATTTGAAAACTATTTTCACGCCCTGTCTACGCCTCGGCCTTCACCGTCTACAGTTTGTGTGCGGCCATGCTAATGCTTATTATTTTCGCATGACTTTAGTTGGATTTTTATTACATAAGTCGGCCGCATTGCGTATACGCAGCTTTGTACAACAGCCACAATTTGCATTATAATTTGTATATGGCGTGCCACATTACTCTCTGTGAATTTATCGCCACAGCTGAAGAGGCAAAAATCTGTTATAAGCATTCGCATAGCACACTCTTTGCTTAATGGCAACATAATTGTAGTGCGCGCTACTTCTCTAATCGGACAATCAACTCTCTAATAGCTCTATATACTCGAAATCTAATTTGGCTTTTGTTTTGTTTACCTTCCTTTACCTGCTGTAAAGTGAAGCACTCTGATAGATCTGCCACTTGATATTTATGATATTAAGATATGAATTTACAGTTTCGTGATCGTTTGTATGCAGCGAGCACTGTAGTTCATGGCGCTTTTGCTGGAATGCGCCCACGATATCTTTTATGCAAAAATAAAAAAGTAGAAGGATATAAAAATACATATCTAAATACTTAACGTAGTTAAGCTGGCAAATTATTTGCACGAAAATATTTTTGGCTTCAGGCTAGGCAACTTCCGGCCCGAACTCGGCCCAGTTGGGTCTGTGTTGCCTGCCGGCGATTGGCAGTTGGCTCTTAGCTGTTGGCACTTGGCGTGTGTAGCACCCATTTCGCCGTGGGACCAGTTGCCTAAAGGCGATACATAGCTAAATAAAAGGGCCAAGCCGAAAGGTGGGCGAATCGCTCTAGCGGCAGCAAAGCATTTGCGTTCTGTTCTTTTCGCGGGCCCAAACAGAGCGATATCCACGCAGCAATTACCTTTGATTGGACACTTAAGTTTTTCGTTTTGTTTTATTGAAACGTGATTTATGAGACTGGGCTCGATACAAGGTCAGCTCGGCTAGCATAGCACGTAACATTTTCGACAGAAGGGCTACAAATAAAAGCTGAGCTGTGTTTGAAGTTGTCGAAATAACTGATGGAGATACGACAGAATCCAATTGAATTGAATTGAATTCAATACGGAATCGAAAACGAAAGTGATTAAAATCGACCTGAACGGCGTCTATTCATGTATCCGGAACTATGTTGATTGGGCTATCCTTTTCTTTGGCCACAGCAATTTGCTGTGCAATCTTGGACTCGAAGAAACGCTTCGCCCCGCTTACGCCCACCGCGGAAACATTGACGCATTCCCTGGGTTGCTTTACATCTAACTGAGAGTTCATCGGCTGACCGGCTCTTGATTTATTGGCTTCCAAGACTGCTGCATAGGTAAGCAGGAATTGGCAGAAATTCAACTTTCTTGCTTGCTGGCCGACGATTTGAGCCATGAGTCCCTTTGCGGCCAAGTGCGTCTGTGGCACCGATAGCTTCTCCAGTGCCAACTTGAGTTCACGCAGCTCAATATAGTTGTCGCCATTCCCGTCGTATAGCTTGAAAGCAGCAAATGCTTCGCGTATCTCCTCGGGCTCAAAGAATCGTTGCGATGGAGTGCTTGCAACATGCGGCAGGTCGTCCTCGCTGCTTTCGGTGTATTGCAGAGTTCGACTCTCCAGGACGACGGAGAGCGACAATCGTCTTGCCAGCTCCTTGGAATCGACTGCGGCAACCATTTTATTTACGTCAGCCCTTGACAGCACACTCTCTAACTCAGCTTCGAAATCATTTATGCCTCTGTCCAAGCTCATGGTCGACGCACTTTTCATGCGATTTTTCCATGCCTTACATATGGTTTTAAAGGATTCGCACGATGCAAACGATGATTCAGGGGATAAGTCCGATAAATTCTCAACGGAATTGCAAGGACTAAGCGGCTTCTCCATGAAACTATCACCGATTCCATAAGTTTCAGTTGTCGGCATGATATTAATGGGCCCATGAGTTTTAGCTGCTTCATTTTCAATTTCTGTTGACATTGTCTTAGATAAAATTACCTGTTAACATTTAATTTTGATGTGAATTCAATTATCAAAGAGCTTAAAGTTATTTTGACCAAAAACTACGTCAGGAATTGTTCTGTTTTGTACAAAGTTAAAATAAACATCTATGATTTTTATTGAAATAAAGGCTTTTCAGTCAATGTTGTCAGCAACAAATTGGCCTGTTTTGTTTTAAGATACTAAAACGCAAGTTCAAATCAAAATAATTTTAATCAGCTGTTAAGTGTACGACGAACACTTCAACTTGAATGTAGACATTAAGACATGCAGATAGACTAACATACAGATATATAGATATAGACACATATATATACATCTCTGATTGATTGGTGTTTTGAAATTCGCAGGTTGAGCGGGCTTATTCAGTATCATGAAGCTGATCTAAAGTCTGACTCCCTTTATGGCTCTCAGTGACTACTTCATAGCTATTTGATTTTGTTAACGATTCAACGCAGTGGCATAATTCAGATTCTATTGCGCCTGAGAACGATAGTTGTTGTCTGCTATATACATACATATGCTATATAGAAACAGTTAAGATTGACACCTTGTAATGCCGACTTGATTTAACTTTTTACTTTAATATATAATCTTATCTTATTTATATGTTAAGCTTAAAGAGAATCTTAAAAAAATCGTATGGGCATTGACTGATAATTAAAAGGGTTTTTCAGCTTAATACACTACCTCGTCATAGGCAAGGAGCGCCTCTCAGACCCAAATAATCAAGTAGTTCAGCAATAAAAGTTTGTCTTCTAAGCTCCTTCCCTTTGGGCGTTGACCAATTAGTCAGCTAGTCAGTCAGTCGAAAAGTCAGCCAATTAGGCAGTACAAATAGTTGCATATATTTAGATTAATTAAAACTGTGGAGAGGGCGGTCTGTTTATAGTTTTTGCATTCACTTTATTTTTGGCTTGTTTCGCCGCAATCTCAGTTAATATTCTCTGGCTGTCTTGAGCACGTAACTCGGTCAATACAAAGATTTTTGGTCAGTTTCAGTCTGCTAACCCTCCTCCAACGGCAGATTAATGGCTGTGGAGTGTGCGGTCACTAGCTGGGAGGGTTTTTTCTTT
Organism: Drosophila nigricruria; assembly: GCA_037075265.1. NCBI lineage: Eukaryota > Metazoa > Arthropoda > Insecta > Diptera > Drosophilidae > Drosophila > Drosophila nigricruria. Next base: position 14,495,047 of record JBAMCI010000035.1, read on the forward strand.
TTGGGCCCTGTTAACATGCCATGGCCATAAACAGTTAATTAAGCTTTTATTGGTTACTCTCTTTTTTGCGCCCTGACATTTCACGTTTTATTTGTCAAACAGGAGCCCAAAAAAAGTGACGACCATAAACGGTCAGTCGCCCCGGTGACCAGCCGTATGACCAAATGCCAAGCCGCTCGCTTATTTGCCTCGTGCGGCAAGGTAGGCAACGTTATATTTGCACACCACGGCCGAGCCGCTGCTGGTGGCTGCTGAGTGGAGCCGGAGCTCGGGCTGACTGCTCGTATTTGGGGGCACAGTTTATTTATTCGCTCATTTCGTGTGCAAAAATATTTGGTGATAACGAGTCGTCAGCCCACAGCGGCTTGTCATGCTTAAACCACATTTATTTGTTGGCAACACGGCAACAATAAAAAATTTTGTATATTCCTTTATACAAGTAAATTTTTGTAGGTTACCCAACAAATGTATAAAAAAATAAAGGCTACAAAAAGTTGGTGGCATCGGCATTTAATTTACATTGCAAAGTTTCGTTTCGTTACGTTTCGTTCGCGAGAGCATTCAGATAATAAAAAGCAGAGAACTGGAACTGAAACAGAAACTGGAACTAGGTTAAGTAAAAGTGGATAACAAAATAAAAACTATATCTACGACAAGCAAACAGGCAGGCGGGCAGGCGAGTAGGCGGGCAGGCGAAAGGACAACGCAAAACGTCGATAAGATAAAAAGCCTAAAATGGCAAACAAAAAAAACAAAAAAAAACTTGAGAAAAGCCAAGTGAAAGTTGTGGAAGCCCTTAATCAGCAGGCCATTGCGAGATGCATAGCCTCGGCTTACAATCGTATTTGTTCCGAAAATCTATTTGTCGTTGAATTCGCCAAGTTCCAAATTCTATTTAACATAAACGATCTCGATAACTGACTCTGATAACTTGATTCAAGAAAGCTGTTTTCTTCTGTTGTGTCTCTTAAAGATGAAGCTATGAATGCCTGTAAATTTGTATGTTTACATGTCTGCTTGTCTGCATGTGTCTGTATGTCTGCATGTCTGCATGTGTTTGCATGTCTGCATGTCTGTATGTGTCTGTATGTCTGTATGTCTGTATGTCTGTATGTCTGTATGTCTGCATGTCTGCATGTTGTATGTCTGTATGTCTGTATGTCTGTATGTCTGTATGTCTGTATGTTGTATGTCTGTATGTCTGTATGTCTGTATGTCTGTATGTCTGTATGTCTGTATGTCTGTATGTCTGTATGTCTGTATGTCTGTATGTCTGTATGTCTGTATGTCTGTATGCCTATCCGTCTACATATCTGCATGTCTCCATGTCTGTATGGGTGTATATTATACGTGTAAGCCCTATAAATATATAAAATTAGCCAGAAAGTTTTTTACATAAAGTTAAATAAACAATTATATGCTAAACTAGTTAAGCTGCTTCACGTGTTATTAACTTGTTTCCATTTTAATTTAAGCTTCTCATTTGCAATTATTTTAAAAATATATATTTTATAGATTATATATATTAACTCAGCTTTATTGCTATTTACTGCTATTTGTAAACGATTTATATATTTTAAACATATAATGCAAATAAAGCCATGGCAACAATCACATTCACTAAGTTATTCTATACTCTTTAAGAAAATTTTACTCTTTCAGTTTTTGTTTCTTGAGCCTAGTTTCTCGTGCCGACGGCAAGTTTTTTTGTTTGGGCCAAAAGTGTCAAAACAACTTGGTGCCTCAGTTGCAGTGATTATGGCTTCGGCTGTACAGTTGCAGGGGCTGCTCAAGTCGATGCTGGCAAAAAAAGAGTGTAAGTTGTTGATTTCTTAAGTTAAGAGAAAGTTGGCCAGCTGAATTGGCTGGCAGCCAGGCAGCAATTTGGTAGGCAGCGAATCCCGAATGCACTTCATAAAAAACTGCAAGTGAAATTGAAAGGCAAGGCAAGCTGACGCCTACAAAAACTTGTCACATAAATTCCAGCTGGTGAAATGAAAGCAAAGTTTCTGCGTGGCCAGAGATCATAATTAATGATACTCATGCTTTAATACGAGAAGTGGACGCTTTCTTAGACTCTTGCTTTCATTCATTTTTTTTCCCATCTGCTTGGCACCACAATAAATCTCAATATAACTAAAGTGGACGTTACACTCTAAACTTTGACATTTGATGGTCAAATCTGCCTGTTGCCTACCTACCCCCCCCCCCCCCCCCCCCCACACACACACACAGAGATATTCTGACATGTATGTACAAAAAACTGTGCAGCCATCGTTTGTCATGCTTCACGTAAGCTCAATAATTTTTCCCTGTTCGGCAGCTGAAGGTCCTGCCGAAAGGATTGGCCAACGCCCAGCTTTCAGATGATTTCTATATGTGCATACGTATTATTTCGCAAAACCCAAATTGATTACTCAGAATATTTTGAACGACTTTCCGAGCATTGGCAACCCTTTCCTTTAGTCTCTTTTTTAGTGGCCTTTCTGGCATTCTTTTTTCTTGGCTCTCTCTGCTTAAACGTTTGTTTATGCTCCCAGCTCTTTTTTTACGTTTGCTTAATTGAAACCTTAAATGTTTTAACATTGCATTGGGTCCAGAAAAGCCACAATATGAAAAGCTCGCACAAAAGAAAACACAACACACACAACTTACATACGGGGGCAAGGAAATGAAAAATGAAGTCTAACCAAAAATATGTTGCAAGCTCGTGTATTCTCTTTAAACAGAGTTCGTTCAATTGAATACCTACTGATTACGTACACAAACCATTACACACACACACACACACACACATACAAATATCAATCAATCAATTGGCATTTAACGGGCGCCTCTTGTTTAACATTGAATGGGTACTCAAGAGCCAGGTATTCATAGTTAGAGAGTACTCTATTATCTAGAGAGCATTTCACTCAAAGTTTGTTTTGTACAGCAGAACTGCTCTACCTATGTATAATGAGATGGGTCCACTCGCCCAGGGCGTGAGTTGTTTGAACACATTTATGTGTTTATGTACAAACTAAGATATGTGTAAGTAATAAGTTATACAGAAATTTATATTATTAACATTCAAGATTATTTTATTGCTATTTATTTCAAGGAATAAAACGGATGAGAATAAAAATAAATAAAGAATTAAATACATCAAAGACTGGGATAGAAAGGTAGAGGGAATAATAGATGAAAGTATATCAAGAAAGAGAGAGGCAGATAAAAATTCATACAGAGAAAGAGACTGGATTATGAGCAGAGGTTTTTAAAGCCAACTGATAAATAAAAGAATGATTATCTTAATTGAACTTATTCGATTCGCAGAGAAGAGACAGAAGACATTGCAGACTACATTAAATGATTCTCAAATATCTAACAGCAGAGCAGTGAGCAGCATTAACAGTAGACATTGGCTGCTCTGATCTACTCTCTGACTTAATCTAATAATTGAAGAACAGAATCGTATCAAAATAACATAAATCTAATAAAAAATCTGACTGTTGAGCAGTGTTTCATTTTATTTCTTTTATTAGTTGAGGAATGGCAATTAAAAATGCAAAATTGCGAGCAATTTGTATACACACACACACAGAGCCACACATATAAATACACAGACAACACACATACATAGAAAATCATATTTTATAAGAACGGCGCTTGACATTTGGCATCGCATTAAAGCCATAATTTCACATTAAACGCAGGCGTGACTGTCCCAAGGAGCCAAGTCCGCTGAGGCCATGTGCCTGGCGCGCCAATTGGACACACGCGTTGCCAGTCGAGGCGGCGGTGATTATGATGTTGTCTTTGCAGCAGCTTCAGCAGCCGCAAACATTAATAAGCCAATTGATGTTTTGTTAACCCACAAAAATGAGGCGAGTTGGGGCGAGTTGGGGCGGCGGCAGTTCGTCATATAACGGCTCTCCCTGGGCGCGCACATGCGTGTCCTGGCGGTTGCTGCCGGGTCCCGGTGCGTCTCGGCGAGCCTCAGCGTGGGCTGGAGCGGCTTTAGCCAAGCAGGCGCTGAAGCTAATTGCAATTTATGTACGCAATAAAACATTTGCCAAACTGGCGGCCATTCGGTATGCAGCCAAGGACGGTGCCAACGGTTGCCATTCGTTACGGCTTTTGGTTATAAATTTATGAAAAAAATTGCCATCGAATCGGGGAGTGGTGACAGGACGACAGGAGGACAGGGCGACAAGACGACCAACTGGGCAGTCCTGCGGCTATATTAATAAAGCGCCATCTCAGTCCCCGAGAGTCTCGAGTCAATTGAGCCCCATTCGAGCTGTGCAAACAATCAGAAAAATTGATGTTCAGCTTGTTCGTTTGCCGTTCCACTGATTGGGTTAACTGAAATTTAATTTAGCCGCACTCCGCACGAGCCCATCGCAATCAGCTCTGCAGCGCATTACAAGTTTACAGCCCATCCATATATGCATATGGCTTATGCGCGCCAGCAGCCCAGCTGCCCAGCAGCCCAGTAACACACATTTGAGTAATGCAAAATTTAACTGCCGCAGTCGTTACGCCTGAAGCGCTAAAAGTTATCTGGCTAACAATTTGGCAATTTTTCGACCTACCAATTTAACAGGTGTGTTTCTACTAGCACATGATACGAGATGAGCTCAGATGAGATGGGATGATATGAGATGCCTGCAAAACACTCTTTCCATTTTGACTCGACTTTGTATTTGGTATTTAAAATTATATCTTATATATATTATTTAAAAAATATAGCTCAGTGCACTTTTAATTTAAATAAATATATTATTTGTTTATATGAGCATTAAAAATCTATTTTCTCAAGATATTTAAACAATAAGCAAATACTATAACAAAATATTTGTCATCTTATTGAAAGACTGTTGTTTTATATATTTAAATTATTTATTTGTGTATATATATTCTATATATATATTATTTTTCAGTTTATATTTAAGATTCACATATATTTTAGTATAATAAAAAATTCTTTTTTTCCTTTTTATGTTTTTTGCCTACTTATTTAATTAAAATTATTAAGTTTTAGGTGTTGTAAAAATTAAAAACATAAGCACAATTTGTTGTTAATTATTTAACAAGTCAGTTCAAGCCCTATTCATTAGGCTTATACATTAAGCTTATGCATTAAAATCGTATAAAAAACTGAAAGTAGTCGGTATTATAAGTGGTTAATACACAAATGTTGTAAATAGTGCGTATTATATATTATTTATATATTTATTTTTTTATGGTAAAGTAAGTTAAATTTTTTAATATCAGCAATTAATGTGAATATAAATGTAAAATTAATAACAAAAAAAATGACAGAAATGAAACGAAAATGATATATAAATCAACATAAAGTTGACTCGTTAGTTAACATAGCCAATGTATCCTTAGCGGCAGAGCTCTAAAGAGTGCAACAAATTTTCAGCTGCAGTGGCTTAGGAAGCATTAGTCAGCTGACAGACAGTGAGACAGATAGACACAAAGAGGCGAGAACGTTTGGCATTCGCGCTCAACTGCAGCAGCTGCAAACTGCGAACTGCGAATGGTGGACTTGAAGCGATTGCCGTGCACAATTCCCGTTAAAAGCTTTCACTTGCCAATTGCCGATGGAAACAAATGCGCAGTCTATTGCTTTGCGCCAGCCCCTCCTAATACCGCCTCTGATCGTCCGCTAGTCTGTCGGCTGACCAGCCTGTGCGTGTAGGCTGATGACTCCCCCATTCCCACTTTAAAGTTAAACACATTATAATATCTGCAAGAGACGGGTAAATTGAATATACAATACATTTAAAAGTGGGAAATATTTAGATTGTATTTATTTTATAGAGTAGTTCAATAACTATTTTGGTCTATAGTTTGAGAATGACTATAAAACCAACTGGCCTCGGTACACTGTTCTTCATATGTGCATATCAAGTATACGTAATTGTTCGCATCGACTTTGTCCTTACTGCTTAAGCTCTCTCGAAAAGTAAGTCTTCTTCTCTCCCATTTTAGTCTGCTGTCTTCTTCTCTTTCATATTTTCATATTATTTATTCTTGAATACTTTTTTAAGATAGTTCATATAACATTATGTTCGCTTTCGTCTTTTCGCGTAGCTGACTACAGGGTATCACTTCGTCTGGTACTCCCAAAACAAACCGTTCTTTACTGCTTTTTTTTTGCTGTTCTGCCACATTTAGTATTTTGTGTTTTGTTGTTGCTTTGCTGCTCTTAAGTAACTTGGCCAAAACCCGTGCTACCAATTGAATAAAGGTAAAGAGTTTGAGAGGATTGCAGCGCAGAGAAAAACCGAGAGAGTGTGAAAAGCACTCAACTGTGCCCTCAATGTGTGCGTGTGAGTGTGTGTGTGTGTGTGTGTGTGTGTGTGTGTGTGTGTGTGTGTGTGTGTGTGTGTGTGTGTGTGTGTGTGTGTGTGTGTGTGTGTGTGTGTGTGTGTGTGTGTGTGTGTGTGTGTGTGTGTGTGTGTTTGTGTGTGTGTGTTTGTTGGCTGTCAAGGCTGAGCTAATTGAAAACTACTTGGCAACACAGGACTATGGCCAGCAAACTACAAATCGGCAGCAACAAAGCAGCTAAGAAAGCCGCACATTACTCATCCGCAGCGTATACTGCTGGCGTAAGCAAAGGGATTGCCTGCTCTTGCTACCGTTGTTGTTCTTGTTGTTGCTGTTGTTGTTGTTGTTGTTGTACAATTGTGGCCAGTTGCTTGCTTGTTGCCACTCAGCCAGTGCTGGCCGCCCCTGTTCTATTCTGTTCTATTCTGGTGCTGTGGCCTAGGCACTGGCACGTCCAACCATTTTGCTTTTTTCGCCATTAATGCCAGCGCAGGGCTCTGTGTGTTTGTATGAATACATTTTGTTTCAAGCTGTCGCATAGTTGTTTCCCTGCGTACGTGATAGCGCAAAACTGTGTGAAGAGTATGCAAGTGTGTGTGTGCGTGTGTGTGTGTGTGTGTGCGTGTGTGTGTGTGTGTGTGTTGACTGACAGGGGCTGAGAGGTGTGCTGCACCACAAATGCATATCTGGGCAGGCATTGCGCTTTGACTCGCTGCCAGACGAATGCGACTTAATGCTTCCGGCTTATTTTCAGTGGCACGTTGAACTCAGCTCCATGCCAATCGCAACGCTAATGCTGAGCAGCAAAAGGCTGCACCTTTAAGTGGACACTTCATCAGCTGAGAAGCTGGCACTTGCAACACTTTGCTGCATTTGAATTATTTCCGTTTTGCACTCGTTGCGAGCATTGAAATCACCTACGATTAAATGTATGCGACATTCCTGAAGCACTTGTTCGCTTTCCGGCTTGAAGCATACAGCATGCAACATGCAGCATGCAGCATGCAGAATTCAGCAGGCAGCCATGATTTAGAATTAATAAAGGGGGCCAGCGCTGTACATTTTCCGTTTGCTCTTTCTTACTTCACTTGTTTTTCTCTCATTGTTTTCTTTTTGCATATCCTTTGTGCATTTGTATATATATTTAAAATATATATGTATTTATATATGTATTTGTTGGGCTGACTGCCAAGCGGCAAGTTGGTCGCTTCGCTTGCAGTTGACTTCTTTTGGCTGCTGTTTCCACTGGCTGCCACCTGGCATTGTTTCAGGGCGTGCACATATAAATGTGTTGCATACATTTCAGCGCTAGATTTATGCAGCAGCCGGCTTGCGCATATGCGTTACGTTGGCGTTCCTGCTTTCGCCTTTACTTTTATGCAAAATGCAGCTAAGTGTATATGTGCGTGTGTGTGTGTGTGTGTGTGTGTGTAGATTGTGTGTACATAAAGTTCTGGCGTTTCTTGTTGTTGTTTTTCTACTATATTTGTGTCAAGTACACGATGCAGATTAAAGGGCATAAAGCTGGAAACTTGCATAAAGCACAGGCACACACACAAGTAGAGAGGCAGAGCGAGAGAGGGAGAGAGTGAGAGGGATGTAGAGCTAGGAGATAAATGGGCAAGCAATCTTGCGCAAATCGAAAGGAATTGCAATTTAATAGCATAACCTGTGCCAGTGCTGCGAGTCTCTGTGAGTTGCTCTCGGTAACTCTGCTTAGAGTATGTAATTGGAGAATGTAATGTACGCAGTGCACACAATTTCTATACATATGTTATCAAATATCATTTAATCAAAGTATATCGTATATCATAACGTTTAAAAGCATATCTGAAAACTGCCATTGTATGCAATGTCTAATTGATATGGAATACAATATAGCACAATAACATGATATTCTGTTATAAAATCAACTTTATATAGAACACACAAATAGTAAAGTTCTGCTTTGTTTCAATTTACATTTTCAAATCAAATTTAAAAAAACTACTAATGGAGCATATTTGCTTTTTATTACGGATTATGCATTACGATTAGGAATACGTGACGTGATATTTGCTTGGCACAGCTGCTAAGTAAAAGTTGCTGTGCCAATCAACCAGTGGTAAGCGCTGCAGCTGTGGCTGAGCAAAATAAACGCCACACTGCAATTTAATAGTAAATTGCAGCGAGGTGTAAAGTCAAGCTGTTGGGCAGCAGGCAGCAGCAGGCTGCAGTTGGTGCAGTCGCTACTGTCGCTACAGTTGCTACTGCAGCTGAGAGAAACGAGGACTCGGAGCCAGCAGGCAACGCTGTTCAACTTGACTCGCACATTGTTGCATGCAGCGAGGCGTTTTCTTTAAGAATGGCACGCGCGCTCGCAGCCGGATGTGGAAAAGAAGACGAGCCAAGCAACCAAGCCGACCTCCAGCTGTAACCCCTTCTAGCACGGGCTCCTCTGTGTATGTATGTGTGCATGTGTGTGTATTTGACTAATGGCGTGCAGGTAAAATCCCTATATGTGATATATATTATAAGTGTGTGTGTGTGTGTGTGCACAAGTAGACGTGTGTGTGCGTCGTGCGAGCCACAGAAAGATAAAAGTGAAGTTCAGCTCAAGTATTTTGCATGCGACCCAAACTAATATTGCCAGCTCCGCGCGATCCATTTTCCTCGCGCTCTGCATATGTGAAGCCCGCACAGAATATGCCATTTATCACAGAGACTTTACTCTCGCACAAGCGAATCGCAGTCAAAGCTATCGCGTCCACAATCGGCCTGCTGCCGTTGTCTCTGTGCCAGGGACACCCAGTTCATAATTAAATTCAAATACTTGTACAATTTTCGCACGCTTACGACACAAAATTTATGAATCACAACCATAATATAAAGGTTTTTCATCTCACTTTTGTATCACTGCTGCTCATTCTTTCCTTCTTTCTTTCTATTTCTACCTTGGTCTTTATCCGGGCGCTCGACCACCTGCTGTCTGTGCGGCCCACTCACAGCAGGCGTTTAAAATTAATAATGTCGAGCGTGCTTCTATAGCAAAGCTAAACATTTCTATGCAGCCGAGCTTTAAGACTCTTCGAGTCTTCACAGCAGAGACACAACGCAGAGACAATGGATATTTGTTTTGCTTGATTAGTTGCCTGCCAGCAAAGGCGTCTTTAAACTGACAACGCAGCAGTAGCAACTCAGAGAGAGAGAGAGAGAGAGAGAGAGAGTTTCTTATAAGTTTCACAAATTCAATTTATATACTATTTGGTCCACGTTCAAAGTCAAACTTCCTGAGTAGATAGACGAAAAGCGATGTCTTTAAGCTTTAACTGCAATATGATATGCAAACACCGAGCACAATGACAATGGGTCTAATGAAATATTGCTGAGCTGCAAATATTCTGGCAATTGTTATCGACACTAATGCGAATTATCGATCGAATGCATTTCTGATGATTTATTGTGCTGCCTTAGGGGCAGCTCAATACGCTTGTGGCTTTGCCACAGATTTGCAATGCTTTCGCATTTTGTCACCTTTCACGCACATTTGACACAAGTCACGCGTAGTTTTTAATTAAAAAACTTGTGCGTGCAATTATTTTATCGCACACGTTTACCGATTGACATTTTTTTGATTGTATTGCGAAAAAATTTTTTATTTTATGGCGCGAGCTCTTCCAATTGCAATCTGGGCAAAAGTTTTCAGTTGCGATACGATTAAATTTTGTAGAATTTATATTTTTTTTTTACTTATAAAGTAGCGTATACGCAGCGTGTGCGCTGTTGTTGTTGCTCTTATTGTTGTTGCTGTCTTCGCTGGCAAAAATTGGCTGTAAGTGAAAAAGTGCACAAACAACTTTTGCAAACAACAAAACACTCAAGAGAACTCGAGACAAATAACAACAGCAAAAGAAAGTGGCGAAAGGCATAAACTAGAGTTTATTGCAGCTGTTCAGATTTTCATACCCTAGGACAATTGCCAGGAATTGAGAGGATTTATTTGCAAGATTTCAAATCGAATTGAAGAAAATATGTTTTTTTTTGTTTTTTCTTACTATTGGAAATAAGTTTTAGAGTTTTGATATCAACTCAATTGCATATTGAATGCATTTTTTTCTAGGGTCTCTTCACGTATGCCATTTCTTTTTTGATCTGCATATTGAATGCGAAATGACAAACGAACGTAGCGAATCGACTGAAACTGAAACTGAATCATCTGATTCACTGATTAAACACGGCAGCGGACCGGGCTGACGATTGGCTGTAACCCTTTGGTGGCATCATCACAGCGTCAAGCTGTTGAAGCATGAAATTTTCGACGCCTAATGAAGTGTAAAGGTTTATCGTTTGAGGAAAAGGCAGGCCAACCCAACTTGGGCGCCTGTTGTTATCGCAGCCGATTCATGTTTTTTTTTTTCTTGCTTTTTTCTCCCCCCTTTTTTTGGGCCCTGTTTTATTATTATTGTTTTGAGCAGCGTATTATTTAGCTTTTGCTTTCATTTCATGCCATATTTCAGTGGCCTATATGATGTTCGGGCTTTGTTACGCTTGCACAGTTTATTATTATTTGTTTCCCTTTTTTTTTCTTCTCCTTTTTCGTTAGTTGCTAATTTTAGACTTCATTGATTTTCATGATTTATTGAAATGTGGGTACAAATCGTGAATGTTATTTAAATTTAAATTTTGGGGCAAATTGTTATATATCAAATATCAAATGCTAACCGAAATAAGAGTCTTTTGGCCTGCGATTCAGTAGCGTCAGAGATCCAGAGAGTAGAGCTACACGCGGATCAAGTAGGTAAGTCTAAGGAGACAGTCTCACAGACACATAGATACTCTCACATATTATCATTGAAATGGCAGCAAATACAGCAAACTACATATCATTTAAGTAAGTCCTAAAAAGAGTTTAGAGCCTTTCTCAAAGAGACTGAGAAACTCCTAATTTTCACCTAATATATATGTCATTGACCTAGTTTTCTCTTCTCTTTCATACTTCTTCCATTGATTAATTGATTTTCTTCTTATATGCAAAATTCTTATATTTGTTGTAAACAATAAAAATATGTATTTAGCAAAAACAATTGTAAATTCGATATACTCGATAGCCTGTGTTAATAATTTGTTAATATTTTGTTCATTGTTCACTTTTTTTGTATATCAACTTAATTAAATTTTTATGAATTCATATCATACAAGCTATTGAAAATGCCCCAAGGCACAGCAAATAATTCATTGTTTTTCATTTTTTATTATTCCTAATAAAAAAAACAGAAAATACTTTGATGAACATGTTTATTGTTCGAAGTAATTAAAATGCAAACTAATGTTGTATTATGACAAAGCGTTTATCTGCAGGCTAAATTCACCACAAATGTAAATTTGTATTTACTGAATATTTAATAGAGACATTATTTACTCTTGTTCAGATATACTTCCTCAATTTGTGATATTTTACTTCTATATATATATGCCATATAGTTTACAGAGTATCTCTTTGTCCTTTACAACAGCCAACATTTTTTACATATAACGTTTAAATATTAAAAAATAATATATTTATATAAACATTTCAATTTAAATACCTTTTCTTTTTTGGTAACATTCCGGCTTATGAAAAGTATGGAATTTAAATGCTAAAATATTTCTGTTCGTGTCTTCGTCGTGCATGCATTTTACTTGGCCCAGTGTTCAGTAGTCAACTTTCCTCCCATAACAATGGCTGATTGAATTCCAAACGACTGCACCTGCACTTGGGCTTCCTGTGCGATGGTGTCTCTCGTTCCCAATGCACCTATGTCCAGGTTCGCTGCACAATTGTCTGACTGCCCCGCGGACCGATATCGCCATCAGTGGAAGTTGGAGCATTGAAAAATGCTGCAACTAGGAAATCAAAATGTGCATATGAAAGTAATTTCCACACTTAATAGGATACGGAAACTCAGGCGATACGTTTTACGATATCCTTTTGCCTACTCCGCTGTGACTACGTATGATGCTGTGCAACTATATACATTATTCAGTAGAGTGAAAAGGCAAACTAAGGCAAGAGAAACAGGCAAAGAGTGCGAGTGTGAGAGAGATAGGTGTACGTCATTCAATACATGAAATGCTTGATAGGTTACCTCGTAACGCCCAGCCACGTTGACTGTTTCCGTTGAAGCTTCCGTTTGGCATACGTTTCCAATAGTTACAGATACTTCAGAGGGGGGGCGTAGCATTGGCTAACAACTGGGTAAAAGTGGTTTCATATGTCCGCTGTCAAATTTGAGAATTATTCAAGGTGCTCGCACCTGGTGTGGCAGTGCATGAAATGCCACAAAAACCAGACGAACCGAATTTTCCTACAGGTGGAAGAAACAGATAGTTGCTTTTAGCTCCGAGCAGATACAGATTGCCTCAGTTAACTCAAACGAAGCGCTGCACAAGCTTATTATGGCAAGTGCACAATTTCTACTAGCAATCGCAACATTCTAACTGTGCCATGGCTTCACCTCAATGCCAGTCAATAGTCTACAGAGGACTGCCACTGCCACTGCCACTGTCAGTGCATCATGGATTTGCTCCCTGCCCTCTCAGCTGGAATCTTTTTTGACATAGCTTCTATGCCAAGCGGACCACGACCCAGTGCCATGCGATGCTGGCAATTTTGTGTGAGCTCATGCAATTTTGCTTGGTATTGTCATGCCGCTGACTATAAAAAATCATAAACGAAGTTCCGTTGCGCGCTTTGATTGACCATTGAAATTGCACGTCAGCGCTGGCCACGTGGCATATGAGCAATGTCAAAGACGTGCCGAGTTGACATAAACATGCGCCGTACACAGTTTAAATTGTATGAGTTTAAGGATTACAAGAATACATTAGAAAAATGGTTATTCATTGAGTTTCAGTTTTTACTTACAGCTGGATTCTCTCTCTCTCTCTCTCTCTCTGTGTTGCTCTGTCTCTTTTATTTTCTGTGCCTGGAGCAACCGCAACTAATCTGTTTGCCTTGGTAGACGCATCAATCAAAATAAATGCACGACAAGAAGCTTCAGCCAGCAGAAGGCAATCTATTCACCGTGCGGAAATTGTAACAGCTAAGGCGTCAAGATCAAAACTGAAACAGATGAGGGAAAAGTTACAGAAAACAAAATGAAACAAAACAAAACAACAAACAAAAAAGAAGAAGAACAATAGTCAAACTGGGAACCGTCTCAGTAATTCGAGCTGGCGCATGCAAAATTAAGCTGATTTTAAGCGCGCCCCAGAGACTGAAGCTCACAGCATAGTCTGTAGTTGTGTGCTTAAGTAATCGCACTTGCTGTCGACAATAGTGTGTGCAGATTTACCTACGGTACTGAGAGCACATGTGTTTGTCCTGATGTAATAAGCAGGAGACTCTGGGACAACAGCCCAGGCAAGCACAGAGTGCGAAACAATCAGCTTGCGCGCTGAAAAGTATGCTATGCCAAATTAGACCCTAGAGCGTAAGGCACACGCAAATCACATTCGAAGCGTGGCAAATGGCAATGAAGCAACTGACATTTGCATTTGCATTTCAAGCACAAATACTTGCGCATGAGCCGCACTTATGACGCATAACTGGAAGTCTGCAATATAATGGCGCAAGTAAATAAATGTTGCATAAAGTTCGGAACATAAGGACGCAGGAGGAACGGTGACGCGTATTTGTAGTCGTGACTCACCGAATAAATATTTATGTAACGCACTTGGACAAACAGACGCGGGGAATGACAGGCAAACAAACAAACAAACAAACAAACAGAAACTGCGATAGATGTAGTTAAATAGCTCAAGTTTTCTGTAGCACCCTCGACAGTGCACCCAGCGTTGCACCCCAAGTGTTGACGTTGCAAAGTTAATGAGCTGCCTCAGCAAATGCAGCAAGCGCGGAGAGGCCCCAAACACACAGCCAGCGCGATTGAAGGCCAAGATGTAACGCTCCGACAGCGAGGCACTTGTGCGACATATGTTCGTGTGGATTCAACTGCTAATAAAGCTTTGCAAATGTTTATGATTAGTTTATTTTCATTTTAACCACTCAACTAACATTTATTTATGCAACTTTTTCATTATCTCAGTGGTGATTAGAGGTACGGGATTTAAGGGGCTGAGAAAACATTGCAAAGGTCAAAGATGCTTGAGTTTAATAAGATTGAGTTTGATCAAAATATGAATTTATTTGATTTCTATATTTTAATATTCAATATATTTATACATATATTTATATACAAGTAATATAATATTTATGAGTTGGCAATTTAATATAAATAATTTTGAGCTTTCCCAAATTAAAAACTAATTTTGTTTGTATGTTTTAATTTGAATAAATAGACAAATTCATATGCAAATAATATTAAATTTCAATAATTAAATCAAAACTTTGTCAAGTAAACACCTCTGCTCAAATAAATGATTTCAATTCTGTAAAACATGATGCAATAATTTAATATTAGACTAAGAATATTATTACAATTTGCTCTAAGTGACAGCATTGCTGGTCGATAAAAAATAATGTAAAATTCTACTCTATTAACATGTTAAATTTTCCATTTTCATTAAATTTGCTTACAAACAGCAATTCAGTACAAATTTTTTGTACAAGTTCACATTTAATTTGCTAAATGTTGAACTTTTACATGTTTTTGTACTTAACAAAAAAAAAAAAAAAATGTTGCAAAATTCAGCACACGCTAGAATAAACTGAATAAGCGTGTGTAAAGAATCTATGCGTATGAGTAATTTTTTGTACAACATACATATGTGTAGTCCTCTCATAGTTAACAAAAGGTTTAAGTTTATTCGCCTGTTTTTGCTGTTGTCGATGCAGCGAAGCGTATACTCTACCTTTGCTCAGATAACATATTCGGGCTATTGTGCTTCAACTTCAGCCCTGTGGTAAGCCATTGTTCATATACAGACACTCGTCTTACCCATCAGTCTGTCAATCGAGTCGACAGTCTGTCTGGTATCCTGTGCGCTCATTGTTCTGTTTATTTAAAGTCAATTGCAAAGCAGCAATTAAATACACTTGAAGTAATCGTTAACAGTCTTACCTTTATTACACTGAAACATACACACACACACACACTCACGCACACACAACACAAATACAGCTGCTCAGTTGTGATTGTTGTCATCAAATCAAGCTTGGCTAACCCAGAGACAATATTAAATGGTAAACCTCTTACCTGTGGCAAGCTGTTTCTAATTTAATCACTTATTTGTTTACGATTCAGAGAGCAAAGGAACTCATTGGTTTGTAATTCAAGCCGACGGCAATTGCCTGGTTTCCATATTAATTAGTTTTATATGCTCCACTTTTATTGCCTGTTCGATATCAACTTGCAACAGATATAAGATATGGTTTGCATGCAGATATACTAAAATCAATAAAAATATAATATATCATACAATTTTATAGTTTTTCCATGCATATTGCAGACTAACTTTCAATCGATGTTATAGTATTTCATCAAAGCACTCAAACTTAGTGGCATTGCAAACGGAGGCACTGCAACAAATGTCCGATTGATGGAATCGCATGAAAGTTTAAATTCAATTAGTTTACGCATATTAATTGCAGCAGCGCAGCAACAAGAGAGAGATGTGAATCAGTTCAGCCAACAGTCTAACAACAATCAACGCCCCATCTCATATAACACATGGAAAGGAGCAGGAGATATGCACAACAATTGTGCAAATACCCTTTTATTGAGCTGGCAACTTTGGCAACTATGACATACATGACCTTAATCCAATTCAATATTGATTTATGTAATAAATTTAAAATTACATTTAATTAAGAATAAATTGAATTTTTTATATTAAATTCAAGTATATTTTAATTGTTTATATGTAGGTAACTATTTTACCATAATATATCACGAGAACTTAATACAAACTACCAGATAGCTGAGTGAAGAGTAAGTATCTGAAACATTAAATAACTTATATGAACTACAAACTACAAACAAATTGTTCCACTGTTTTGTCTGTTTGCTATTTATCACATTTTTGAGCAGAAATCAATAATAATGATATGATATTTATAAGTACATAAATTCTACGTTATGATAATGAAAAAACATCAAATTATTATGAATTATATTGAATACAAAGTAGTTGTCCTATTAGGTTAATGATGATAGGTCTGAGGAGTGACTGTATACCCAAGGACATAGCCATATATAAATATACATTTTTTGTATACTTTCTCTCTGTTTGCTTCAGCTTGCAGATTTGCAAAGCATAGGCTTAGGATTTTTAAAAATCTCAATTTAAAGTGGAGCTAAATCATTTATTTAAATATTCATTTAACCAAAAACTGAAACAATCGAAAGGTTGCATTAACATAAACTGAAGTTAAAAGGTTGGTTGGGGCTAAGCTTGTTAGGTCTCTCGGAAAGCTTTGAGTGTCGGCATCGATTTAAACAAATCGCAACAATCAAAGGGTTAACTGAAGGGCGAAGCAACTGCCAAAAGGTTAGGGTCAAATTAAATATCTCAAAAGTCGAAGAAAATAGAAATTGATTTGCCTTATAAAATAGTTAAGAGAGCCGATTTCGAAAGGGCAAACTGAATAACAAAGCATTTACACGCTGTATTGAGCATAATTTGTAGTGTTAAGCCACATTTATGTGCGTATGCTTGTGTGTGTGCATGTGTGTGCATTTGTGTGCGTAAGCCGCTTCTGTGTAAGGCAAAGCATATCTTAAGCATTGCCCATGTTGTAAATGGTTTATATGTGTATAAACGAACGTCCGTAAATGCGCATCACGTTCAACAAAATGGAATAACGGGTAGGTCGATAAGAGAAAATGTGAATACGATGTCTTTAAAAACAGCTTTTTAAACAGCATCTTTCCCACTCACAGACACATATATTCAGCTCGCCGCTAAAAGGACGAGCCAATTGGTTAGCTTAAACGAAAGCTGCAACAGAAACAATAACAACAGGAAAAGAAGAGTAACAGCTGCAGCAGGTATGGCGACATCGACTGAGTCTGGTCTGAAGAAGTATCTGTGAGTAATGAATATTTAATATGCAACGTTGCCAAAGTCCTGTTCCACTCATTTGCTGTAACCACAAGGACGTAGAGGCAAGGACTTCTCTGTACTTTTGCAGAGCAGACGAAAATTGGTTTTAAATTGATTTACCATAAGCGCTTTTTTTCTGTGCAAAATCCAGCTCGAAAGTATAAATAGGAACGAGAGCTGGGAAATGGAACGGAGGCAGACAAACCGCAGCACAAAGTCTATGCAGGACTCGTAAGCTGCCCCGCCCCTCACATCTATTACGCTTCCATTTCACTGTCTTTCTCTTTCAACTGACTCATGCCTCTGCGCCGGTCTCTAATTTGTATGCACATCAGCAGATTAGAACAATTTTGACATTCCAGTTGATTTGACGCTTAAGCCCTGTGCTGCTACTTCAATTGCAGCGCAGAGAAGTATGCAACAATTTATATGCAGGCTTCCACATGTTTATTGCAGCTGCACTCGCAGCTGCTGTTGTGCACTCGCGGAACGTGTCGCTTGCTTAATTGCAGCCACCAGGACAACGGTCGCTAGCAATTAGAAGACAACGACAGCGCCATTACCAGCGAGAACAATAACAACGGCACACAACGCTGACAAAGGCATTGTTGGCCACAATAGAGGGGAAAATATCAGTCAACCACATGACATTTACCGACTGACAAAGAAATCCACACACACAGACACACATACACACACACACCTGTCCAAGGAAGACAGCTTGATATTCCCTCTTCCTTTATTTTTATTTAATTGCTCGAAATTACTTCAACCGCATTGCCAACTATTGCTTAACGTCTTTCCCTGTGTGCTGACCTTAAGCCACGCCTTCTAAATCACGAAGCTGCGCGACATCTGTTTGACAATATCCTTCTTAAAGCTGATTTCCTCAAAAGTTTTCACTCGATATATGCTTAAATGTTTAAGTAGTATTTGGGCATTAGTTATCATGATCGAGAACAACTTTTACTGTAAGCAAATATGGAATTTATTTGAATCAGAATTTAGTTCTTTGAGAACACTCTTCCAGCTTTCAAGCCATCTGTCTGCAAGAGTATTTAATCTTCGGCGTTCTGCAGCTAAATATTCGTTCAGGTTTTTTTTTCTTGCTTTTGTTGTTGCTGTTGAGCGCTCGTCATTAAAACTTTAACAGTTTTATGTTGGCAATGGCATTTCAACATTTTAGCCTTAGCTCCGCTTCTGCTATCATGTGATGTCATTGTGTGTCTGTATGTGTGTGTGTGTGTGTGTGTGTGTGTGTGTGTGTGTGTGTGTCTCCTTGTGTGTCCTACGTGTGCTGACTAGGTGTTTGGTATACACAAAAAATAGCATAGAAAACATGAACAACAACTCAAAATGAATTTTAAGTCTCTCAGCTTTCACTTGCATTGTTAGATGTTGTTCTTGTTGTTGCTTATATTGTGTTCAGCTCGACTCTTCTGACGGCATGTGACAAATTAAAATTGTAAAAAATAAATTTGAAAAAAATACTAAACGCATCAGAGGCTTGAAGAGCGTTAGCTGTAGTTTCCTGTTTTGTCATTTTATTTGGTTTTTTGTGGACACTTTTTATTTGTGTTGCTCTTGGCTTTTATGTTTGCAACATTTCTCTCACATCTAAACTTAATTCATTATCTTTTTGCATTGAAAAATGAAACTAGCTTACGGACTTTGATTCCAGATTAACTTTTAGTTGTTGTTAATTAGATATTTTAGCATTTTATTTACGGAAATACATAATCCTACTTTAGCTGTCACCCTTTAATATTCGTCTTTAAAAAGCTGTTATCTAAGATGTAGCTGTTTTACTTAAGGCCTACTTATATCATTTTTTTTTTTGTGTCAATTGAAAAATGTTCTGCTTCTAATTAATTATAAATGAGCGGCTTCCATTTTGCTTTTTTGAGAGCTTTTTTTCTGGGAATTCCTCATAATCGAATTACGCTTAGGACCACAGCATTGGCTGCAAAAGACAAGTGCTAGCAGCGATACTACAGACACCACTAAGCCGCTTACAGTTAACTGACGAAAGAAATTTGGCTCAGTGTATGTGTATGTCTCTCTGTGTGTGTGTGGATGTGTGACATCTGCCCTTGGTAGTCAAGAAGAGAGAGTACGTAACATTTTGTGCCTTTTATACATTTTTTATATGTGCTATATGGGCTGGCTCAGTTGTGGAGCAGGTGCGGGCAGCATGGCAGCATGTTGCCAGGGGCTGATAGGGGCATATGAAGTGGCTGGGCTTTAGACCAAAATCCGCTTAATGCGCGCATAAAAAATGGCAATGGCGACGAATGTTGAGCGCGCGCCAAGCTCCCAAACTTGATAAAATGTAAAATTATCGTACATTCATTGTTATTGTTTTTCTCGCTGGGCTGTTTTACTTTATTTTTATATCTAAGTGGGGGAGCCAGCGACGAGTGGCATCAGCGCCAGCTTTGGCCCGCGTAAGCCAACTCAAACACGCAGCTAAACACACGAAATCAAACTTGAAGAATTACGTTGATTTGCCTCAACGTAGGCGACACACAGCAGCGACAAAAAAAAGACGAAAAAACCAAAAAGTGCGTCAACGGAAATTTTGCAGCACACGCAATGCATGAAAAAGGAAAAACCGGCAATGGCAAGGAAATAGGTCCCTTTTAATGCCAGCCAGTCACATTTTATTTTATTTCATTTTATTTTATTTTTATGTGATGCGCCAGAATAACGAAAAACAACTTGGATTGTCTAGGCAAAAAATGCTCGAATTCACATACCCTGTATGAATACTTAAGAGGTTGGCAAAAAGCTTTATAGTTATTTCATTGAAATAAAGTCATGGAATTATTAAAGTAAGTATAATAGTTTTCGAGTTACATCTGTGGAAATTGATGGGAAAATAAAGAAGTTGATGTCGACTGTGAGATATTTGTAATCAGAAAAGCTTTGATCGATGAACCAAGTACAAGATATATGAAATATAAGATATATATGCTAAAAGTTTCTGATATAGACTGAACATAATTCAGACTTATACTGTTTACATAGTATAAGATATATATACTAAAATTTTCTGATGTAGACTAAGCATATCTCCGACTTGTGCTTTCTATATAGTCACAGATGCCTATAACACAGTTTTATAGGGCATTGAAATCAAACCTCGAAAGTCAAGCGCATTTTTCTCTTCTTTTATTCTAATTTTTTTTTTCCTTTGGTTTGAATTGCGTTTTTCTTTGAGCTTGTCTTTTTGCTTCGCAGTGGCTTTGGTTTGTATTGGCTACACTAAATCACTTTAAAAATTAGCATAATCCGGTGGGTAAATAAAAATAAGTAACGCTCGCTGGCATGCCGAATTTAGATGTGAATGGGCTATAAGCTCGAGCTTCCATTCTTGGTCAATCGAAATGGCAATCGCATAAGAAGAGAGCGAATTGCAAGACATTTGCCTGACGGAGCAATCAGAGAGTGTGAGAAAGAGAGAGAGAGAGAGAGAGCAAGAGAGTATGTGAGCTTTGATCAGTATTGAGCTAGCTCAGTACCAAAATATGTTATATATTATAAAAGCAATATTTGAATTTCCATTATTCCAACTGGGCTTAAACACAATTTATTATTCCTTACATATATTGAAGATCTGAACTTGGATTAATTGATTTTCTTCATTTTCTCTGTTTGTTTTCACTTGTTTTTCAAGCTTTTTTTTCCTGTTTGCCGATTGCCGATTGCCTTTTCCATTCTTTTGTATCCAGCCCTGCGTATGCTTATTTTATTTAGGTTTCTTTGCGCGTCTTTTATGGCGCGGAAAACCCTTTTGCTTGAATTTGTTAAGCTCGAGTTATGCAAATTGCGCTGTGAAGCGACAGCAGAAAGCGTATTGATCAATTAGGCAGAAGTTGTTTATGTATGCAAAAGATTTGCTCGGAGTGAGCAAGAATTTCTTTCAGGCTTTAGCCATTTTCAAGTTATTTATTTAATATATTTCATTTACTCTCCTTTGTTTTTTAAAGATTTCACCAGAAAGTGTCATAAATTCTCTTGTCAGGGCAGGGCAGGGCGAAGGCTAGAAAGCAATTATCAAGATAGATGTGCGCACACAGAAATCGAGCTGCGACTGGACTTCCTTTGGTATTTACAGATAACATCATAAATGTTCGTAACGTGTGTTTTGCTGTCTGTTATGGAATTACAATTTGTGAAAAAAGGGCGGTGGGGAGGGGAGGGAGGCAGCAGTTTCAGCTCGTCTGCTGATTGATGATAAGTTGCCGACAACCTATGTAAATAATACAGAAAACTATAAGCCGAAACAATGATTTCTCCATGAAAATGGTAAATTAAGACGAGCAGCACAAGGCAAACATGCAGACTCAACGTAGACAACAAGGAGCATTCATACTTTGATGTAGAAACTGTGCAGCAGAGACCGACAGGGAGCTGTGTCTAGATTCTGACAGGCTTATGGGTCAGATGAACAAAACAACATGAGAAACAATTGAAACCATTTAACATTCTCTTGAACGAATGGGGATTTCGTTGAAAACACAATTTAACAATGTTTTTCCATTCATGTTTTTCGAATTTCTAATAAATACTGCAGAGCTCTCGGAAATTGTTTTGCCTTCTGAATATGTACTTTTAATATTATTATTATTAAGAGTTGAGGCAATGATGAAGAAGAAGAAGAGCTCTGAGCGTATATTTTAATACCTTTTAAAATTGCTTTTTCTAAGCGTTGCATTGAGGTCAAGTCTTTTATCTTACTTGCCAGAATCAAAGCTCTTGCAGGAGCTTCCTCATGAAGAGGAAGAAAGAGAGAGAGAGAGAGAGAAAGGGAGAGAAACGGAGAAATAAATATATAGATAAATAGATGTATAGACAGAAAGGATTAACGACAGATTAACAGAGAGGAAAAGAAAAGAAATAAGAGAGGTAGAGAAATGGGGGGAGTGAGAGAGAAAGAATAAAAGATACAA
Organism: Drosophila nigricruria; assembly: GCA_037075265.1. Classification (NCBI taxonomy): domain Eukaryota; kingdom Metazoa; phylum Arthropoda; class Insecta; order Diptera; family Drosophilidae; genus Drosophila; species Drosophila nigricruria. The sequence goes on from JBAMCI010000035.1 coordinate 14,517,354, forward strand.
GAATAAGAAGAGAGGGAGAGAGCGATATAGATAACAACAATGAACGAGAGAAAGACAGAAATATAGCAATATAGAAACCAAGATAAAGGGTCGAGACAGAGCGAGAAAGGGGCAGATACAGAAAGAGCCTTAAAGAGAGTAGATTATGTATATCACCCATACTGCTGGATTTGTGGCAACAGATTGAATGGCGCTTATGTTTCGTAGCTGTGGCTGGTTCTTCTGGCAAATATAACTATTTTTCATTTTTTACTTGAAACCATATTTAATTGTAATGCAGATTTCATTTCAATTTCTTGCCGTTGCTTTGCAAGCATCGGGCTTCAGTTTTGCACGCACCCAAACGCACACAAAAGAAGAAACTCAATTAAAATTGAATAAATTTCCATGCTGTTGGGAATAATTACGAATTTCAATTTATTTGCCCCCGGATGCAAAAAGCAAAAGCAACGCCCGAAAACAACGTCCAACAAAGGCAACAAACAACAAGCCAGCAATCCTGGCAGGAGAAGCTTTTCAGCAAAGGCAACTTTTTGTGCCAAACCAACTGGCGCAGGTTTCCTTTGCCACAGGAACAGACGGTTGCTACGACTTACAAAAACAACCAAATGACAAACCGAATGCCGAATATCTCAAGGATATTCAGACTCAGCCACCGACTCACTAATTCACCCACTGACCATTTGACTCAAAGGCCTCTCAGCTCTGTCTGTATGCAAATTTGTTTGCTGCGGCTTCACAAGCGAATCATTTGCGAATCTAAATTATATTAATAAATTAATATTAAATAAGTTAGTACTTAAGTATTTTCATAAAACACAATTTCGTTTAAGAACATGTTAAACCTGAAGAGAACGGAAAATTTTGACTTGATATTCAGTTGATTATAGACTGATGCATTAGAGAACTCATTCACTTTAACCTTCATTCAACATGTTCAAAGAAAGTAACTTTGGTAGTATTAAAAATATATTTTAATTCGATATTATATATATAAAATCGATCCATATTCGAACCAATAGGTATGTACAGCCAGCAATAAGTTTTTATACTGACCGTGAGACTACGTAGATTGCTCTGTACATAAATATTACATTTGCGTAATTACATAGGGAAACATTCAAAAGTGAATAACATTTATTATATTAACGATTGGTCATGTGCGAATGCTTTTTGCAGCCTCGTTCTGCAATTAATAATTTAACTACGCTGCGAGGGAGCGAATGACTCTGTCATCAATCAGTCTCAAAGAACCAGAGCCAAAAAAAAAACCAACTGAAAACTGCATTAATTTCGTATATTCAGTCACTGTGCCATTCGAAATATGATTACCGGAATGGGGGAGTTGCACTTGGACCACGTTAAATGTATTCGACGCAGTCAAAAAATGTCAAGAATGGCTGGCTATGGCGCCTGCGAAGTAAAGTCACAAAATTGTTGCAAAAATATATAAATAGAAAGCAAAGCTGCTGCAAAACTAAAGGAATGTGTGCCAAAGTGACAAATTGGAAAACAAAGGAACGTAGCGTGGCGAAACTCTGTGCAACGCTCCCTGAGCTGCGACCAGCTCAGCTTGGTACGAGTCTAAGCCAACAACTGCAGCAAAAGTGGAGTTGCCAGTGGAGAGAGTGGGTGAGTGGTGGTTGCAAGCGGAGAGGAGGGGGGGTGGCGCATAAAAGTTTATCAACTAAGTAAAATAATGTTGGGCGTAAAGTTTCCAACCGCAGTGGCCACAGACGCAGCGACCAGGATCGAGGGACAACAGCATAACAATAAAAACCAAATGTTGCGACAATTCAGGTTGTTGCACGGCAGCAGTCACAGCACCAGCAGCAATAGCTGCACCAAACACAGGCTAAAGACCAACAAAAAGGCAAAACAAGCTGAGGCGGCAGCAGGATGTTGCTGCGCAGCTCGAGTGTGAGGTGAAACTGAAAGGAAGCCAACCGGGAAGCACGTTTTGCATAATGATGAATGAGGACGACGCGTCGACGTCGACGTCGACGATGTCGTCTGTGATGTGTGCTCTGCTGCGCTTGGAGTCGCATTCCTTTTGCACTTTTCCCTGATCCGCTGCCCCACTGCGCCGCTCCTCTCGCCCACTGCTGTGTTGATTTGTTTATGCACTTGTAGTTGGCGCAACGGTGGCGTGCGCAAAAAAAAAATGATAGCACACTTTTGAGCGCTGCAACTTGACAGGCTAACGGCATCGCCCCGTGTCGCAATTGGAAACAAATTATGCTCAAAGCGCAACCCAACTGTCAAAGTGGCAGATGGGGTGTTCTACGCTTATAGCTGAGCACACCCTTGGGTCTCGACAAGTCTCGCTTCTTTCATGTGATATCTCCATTACGTATGTGTGGATTGTGCAACAGCGAAGAGCCACAGTCAGAAAGAGAACGCAAGATAATGGCATACTGCTAATTGAGACTAGTGAGTCAAGTTCATGGATGAAAGCTATGATAATTGGAAGCAGTTTACAGTTGCTCAATATAAACTGATTGATCTATGTAGTGTAGCAATTAGAGATAGATAGTAGTTAAGCTTCATAATATTTATATTTAAGACACAAAATATATGCTTATTTGATCAAGTAAATCAAAACATAATTAGGAACTCATCTCTTGCCGCAACTCTCATCTCATGCACTTTTCAATTAAGCCCTCTAGTTACGTATACATGATATGCAAACACATATTGCTCGTTCTTTGGAATGTTGCATCTAAAGTGCGTCAACTTGGGATACAAAAAACAACAAAAGAAACAAAAAAGAATGGCCATAAATTTGCATCTAATTGGCAGACAGCTAGAGGGAAAAACTTTAGTTTTTTCTTTGGCATGCAAAACGCTGGCTGGCAGAAAAGAGCGGATACGAGCGGATGCGGGATCTCTTTGGTAGCCAATTGCAGGCCATCAATTGCCATCGAAGAGCTACGCGCAGCTTTAACGACAAGTAAACGTCCGCGCACTCCGCCTGCTAGTTACTTCTGCCTGCGAGCGGCTAATATGCAAATGTCCTGCAGCTTTTGCTTGAGCTCTCTCTCTCTATCTCTCTCTTACTCTCTGCCCCTCTCTCCGTCGGTTTACCCGTCCATTGGCCACCATCGCATTGCATCCATAGTTTTTGTTTTGCTTCCGCTTTGCCATGTTTTCTACCCATGTCGTTTTCTTTTTTATTCCTTCGGCAACGTCGAGCTTATTATGCATTGCACATTTTACATTTTTGCTTAAAGGCGAGACGTGGCAAGGGCGAGGGCGGAGGCTAAGGCGAGGGCGCAAAGAGGAAACTAACCAAAAAAAAAAAGAAGAAAAACGTCAGCGTCGCACACCGCAAAAATCGTAATGAAATTTTTATTATACGACAAAGTAAAATATTTTTATCAGCATTTCTCGCTTGTTGCTTTTGAGTCACGCAAAAATTCTTTGGCAAAGGCGGTCGAGTCGGGTCTTAGGGTTCGTCTTAGCCTTCGTGCTGAGTGCAGGAGTTGGCATTGGTGGGGCTGCAGTCGACATTAGGTTTGGGTCAATTGCCGGCTTGAAAATCTTGTAAAAACTGTCAAGACAATGAAAACATGGCAAAACTTTATCATTCTGAATTTGACTTTAGATCCTAGCTGTGGTGGCATAGCCTGTTGGCTTTATATTTATTTAAGCAAATTTTGGCTAAAACGAACGCAATCCGTCTGAAAGCTCTGCCACAAATTGCAACGCAGAACTTTTTACACTGCACTTTGACTTTGGCCCCAGCTCTGCCGTTGGTTGGTTGGCTTTGGCCGGGTGTCAACTTGCACGGGCCGTGGTCAGGAAAGTTTCCCGTGCCTTCAGCAAATATTTGGACTGCGTAATTTGCAATGCGGCGCTCTAAGTAAAGAGCACCCCCAGCTCAGAGTATTCAAATTGCTGAGCTTATTTAAAAGCCGACAGCAACAAACTAATGCAAAACTATCATTATTTTTGAGAGATGATTGAGTTTCGTATTCCAAAGGCTTGTCGAAGCTAACTCTAGCAATGCTTTTGTAAGTTATATTTGTTTAATTGCTGTTGAAGTTTTTAACTAATTTATTTAATTTTTAGAACTTAAAGTTTATATATCTTTATATGGCATATCATATTGCCAGTGCAACATAGAAAAGTTCATTAGATTGCAGAATCATTATAAATTAATTAGGGATTTAGCAGTGTCCGATACCAAAAAGGGAATTAGAAACTGCAGCTCGTATTCTGCCTGAATTATATTGGACCATAGTCAATGCACTCGACTGCGGGCTGCACGCGACCAGCTGGATGCCGTCAAATGAAACTATTGTCACGCTCGAACTGTGTAGCTCAGTTGCTGTGAGAGGGCAAAGCTATTGTACACTAAAACCAATGCAGATACGTGCCGAATAGCGCATTGGTCTCTCTCGCAGTGCCAGCTGACAGACAGCCATCACTTGGGGTGAAGCCCCAACGCTTAACCCTCTTTCTGTTTACAAATATTACAGAGATTTGCATATTTATTGTCAAAGTAAACAAGTTTTATGAAAATTGATTGCTAATTGAATTATTAGAGACTAGAAAATGAGTGACTGGAACGTTTTAAATGCCTTATCTTCTTTTATTTTAAATATATTCAAGCCTGTATAGAGTTGTGCTCGACTATATATAGCATAAACTTGATAACAATCCTTAAGAAATAGATTCAGAATATATTAGCATAAAACATATCTTTCATATTGAATAGTGCCCAAAGACTATTATCTGTAATGGATTGTGTTTGAGCAAGACATATTCCCATAGTATGGCGAGCAGGGGTTAAATCCTGTCACAACAAATCGACAGACTTTGCAAATGTCGACCAGCTCTTCTAACTGACAGAGGGAGGCTGGCTGGCTGGCTCTACAGCCATTCATGCATTCGGATATAGGCAGAGAGGAGCAAACAGCTTCGTTGGTTGATGAACTGCTTGGCGTGGATTGGTACCTCGTATATATCCCAGTGCCTGGAGCTTAATTCCAGTTATAGCTGCGTCACAACAAATCAGTTTTACATTTGCATACATTGCATTTCGTTGTGGGCCAGGATTTTTCGAGCTGTGGTCCCAGCTGACAGTCGAATTGTGCAGTCGAGCTGTCGAGCTGCCTACGCAGCCAATGGGATGGTTGTCTAAGCAGCAGTTGGCGGTATGCTAACTTAGTTGGCTGCACAAGAAAGAGATAGACAGTGGGATATGATTTATGTGGAGGCCAGGCCAGAATCGGGCGCCTCTCGGCATAAACTTTTGCTGACTGTTGTCAGCTGGCAAACAATGGCGAAGCCACAAAAAGGCCAGACAAGAACGGTGCAGCTCAACCGACATACTATATACCTGCTCCATCACAACAGTAGGAGCAGCTAGCACCCACTCAACTGCCAGGGGCTAGCTGGCTGATGCAGAGGCTGTGCAATTCGCGCGCGTTGCCAAACCGGCGCCTGGCTGCAGCGACAGCAAAAGAGCCAACATGAAATGAGCATGGGGCCAACTTTATGCATAAATATTTGCATGCAGAGAGTGGGAACTGCCAACTGTTTGGCTCTAGTTTGCTGTTGAAGCCAAGTTAGCCACGTTGGCCGTAGGCAACGCTGTGTCATGGTTAAAATATTCAGCGCATTTGCAGCATTCGATGCTTGACCAAAATTTTGTGGGCTTCTGTTGGTTTCTGTGACTCTGACTCTGACTCTAAATGCAACTCACAGAATGCGCCAGTTCCCACATTACAATTCAAAATTTCCAAATGTCAACTAGCTAGCAATTTTCTTGTGCGCGTGGCCGTAATGGATTCAACTACAGTTGGCTGTGCTTTTAATAATGCGCAATCATTTGTCAGGGGCAAGTGCAGCCCAGTGCTGTAATTTACACTTTACATATATCAGCTGCATAGAGAGAGCTTCAGCCAAAAATCAAGTTGAGTAACGCATATGCCGCCTCCTGCAGCAGTTACAAGCGATATATTTCACTTGTAAATTGCCAAATTGCCAAATCGCTAAATGTCTGAGCGTCTTCGTCTTTTGGCAGTTACACACATACACACACACACGCACACACAGGGATTTACGACTCGAACTCACATAAACTGGCATGAATTTTGCATCTCTGAACACCCCGAGCGATTTAGAAGTTATGCAAATCGATTTCAGCAATTGTTTATTCCATTTAAATTTATTTGCATATAAAACTTGGCAAACGCTTAAAGACAATTGTAAAATTGAATATAATCAGCCCTGACATTAATTTCAAACATTGATGATTAATTAAATATAATCCCAGGGATCTCAATTGACTAGGCTAATGCAAAAATGTATGTTGAAGTTGTTGGCAAATGAGATTTTAGTTTATTTTCCCTACTTAGTCTCTCTTGCCTTTCAGTTTCATCTAATTGCAAGCTAGAGCCAAATATTTGAATAGTCATTTTATCGATATATTTATGCTAATAAAAACTATCATAAGACCAACCGGGAATGAAGCACTTTCAATAAATATTAAATATTAAATTAATAAATTACATCAAGCGTTTTTATAGCACATCCTGAACACTTGAAACATAATGATATGCTTTGTTGTTGTTCTTTTTAATTTTATGCACAGTGAGTGACTGATTTAATGGCTTTTCAACGAAAATTATGTTGACATCCTTAACAATAAACTGTGTTTATTGACTTTTTATGAACCACAAAGCGGCGAGCAAGCAAAACAAAGCTCTTGCGCCGCAAGAACATAATACTGACACACCACAAACACATGCATACGGCTACGAAACACACACACACACACACACAGTGACAGCATCAAACATAATTTTTACATCCGGTCGGCGCCATTTTCACGCTTAATATGCTCATTTCTGAGGTCCTGCTTGGTCAGTCTTTGCTGCCATCAGCAGAAGTTGTTGCCTTTACTTCCGGCCCATTAAAAATATGCTGCGGCATTCAATAAAAAAAAAAAACAGCAGCAAAAAATTAACAAATCAATAAAAAGCTGCAAACTGAAGATTACAATTAACAAAAAAATAATAATGAATAAATACTTTCAAAATATAAAAATGCCAATAAAAATAAGAGTAATTTAAAAAAAAATTTAATTTAACCAAAAAATTAATTCTGCAAGTTTTATTTAATATTCAAAGCTGAAAAAAAGCTTTAAGTTCTTTTTGTTCAGTAAAATATTTAAATAAAAATCCATAGGGCTTAAAAACTAAAAAAATTATAAAATAATATATAAATATATAATAAATAATGGTAAGTTATATGATGTATATAAACACATGTTGAAAAAATTATAACTAATAAAATCTTTATCTTTTTTTTTCTCTCAATTCTATTTAATACCTCAGTATGGATATGGTTTCAAAAGAAATAATGAGTAAATTGTTTCTAGCAAACAGCTAAATTTTAATTAATTTTGAAAATAGATATAATGACAATATGTGGAAAGAGTTGACGATATGCAATTATATAGAATACTTATTTACAGGAATTTCATAAAAAAAAGAAAGCTTTGTTGGGGTAAACAAATAGATTTTTCTTCTGCAAAGGGGAACAACAAAAGGAAATATATTTCAATATTCAAGCTATGTACAAATGAAAAAAGTAAGTAAAAATCGTGAGAGCAGTGGGAGGCCAGGAATTGCTTGAAAAGACAAATTTTTACTTTGTGACTGGAGCTTACAGCGGTCGCCCACACATCGGCTGAAGTCGATCGAGGAGGAAAAATGCTCAAAAGAAATAAATAAAAATTTCTTGTGTTCCTTTCCTTTTACGATGTTCTTTTGTAAATTTCATGGCACTTGTTTCGTTGCCGGACTTACGGCTATAAATTCAATGAACGTGTGTCCGAAAAGAGTTTTAAAGTGAAGGTCTTTAATTGGTTCATGACTTATAAAAACTTTGATTGACCCACGTCAATTAAAGAAGTCAATCAGCGCAACTCATTGCCGTTTGCTTGTTAACTTGGATGCATTTCAGCCCGAATCATTCTGTTGATTTTGTGAGTGCTGCTAAATGATTTAACTTTAACACAGTCACGTTTTTTTCATTTCGGAGACAAACATGTTTTAAGCAGGTTGATCAGGATTATGGACGAACTCTGTTAATGATCTATGACATTGTTATGCCTGTTGTACTTATAAAGAGATTCGTGACTTTAAGTAAAGTCCTTTTTTCATCAGTTCATATCCATTTCATTTACAGACTTCTAACTACATAAACCTATTCGAATTGACCATTAAGCTGAATAGCCCAATCTCATACAAATTTTTAATATATATAATTTAATAAGTATAAAATATATTCATTAATTAAAATTTACTTTTCTCCAGTCTGACCTAACACAAACTTTCACCTGGCTTGAAGTCAATTTAGCGGCATATGCAAATGAAGCAATCGCCCAATCTGAACATTGGAACTCAATTCGAGTGTCTGGCCAACATAAAACTGTATAATGATAATCAAAAGTGCACATTTTAGTATTTTTTATTGTAAATTAAAACAATAAACATTGAAAAAACTTGCCACACTCGCACCAAGAACATAGTTATTTCCCTCTCTTCCCATACTTTGCTGCTACTGCTGCCCTTTATCAATGGGCCATCTGTTTTCATTGTTATGGGGCCGGCACACGCACAAGTCCCACTGTACAACAGTCAATAACTGTTGAAGGGCTCGGCGGAGCAATCCTGTCAGAGTCACTTCCAGGGCAGCCAAAGGGTGTATTCCCCACTTAGAGAAAGAGAGAGAGAGAGAGAGAGGGAAAGGGGGTAGGAGCGTGAGTGGGACTGTGAAACATATCAAGTTGTTTTACGTTTGACAAATTTAATTTGATTTTGTGTGAAGTTTATTGGCAAAACGTTTTGCGAGTGCTTCGAGGCAAGGATTGGGACTTGGCTAAAGAAGCTGCTATCTTAGACTAAAACAAGGCGCTTAAACGTGCGTATAACTGAACGACGTGGAAATTGCGTCCTTTTTGGTATGTAATTTAATATTTGCGCACACGAGTGCAAGTGCTTGCACACACACACACACATACATAGATACACATACACCCACACATGCATAGACATATAGAATGGAAAGCACTTTCGTTAAATGTAATTTGCGTTTCACATTTCAGACTTCCACTTTGTTCAAATCAAATTAATTTTAATTCAAAATGTTATATCTGTGGGCAAAAGTCCTTGAGTTAACCCAACTCTCATATGCATAAACTAATTTTAATAAACTATTGAATTCCTTTTTTAAGTCAACTGCAGGCGCCTGACTAGATATTTAATTCTATCAATTTCCATCAATATTTTAGAATTCTTCCCAAACGATAATTAAATTTCTTCCAGCCTGTTCTAGAGCATGACTTCTACTCATTGACTTATTGAATTACAATATGCTTACTATCCGGTTCAATGATTTGCACTTATAATTAACCCAATAGGCAATCTATTGAAAGACTAGTTGTAAGTAAAAGATATGTTAACTCTACACAAGAAGAGTATCCGCTAGTCGCTATCGCCATGCTTACAACGATGTTTCAGCCCACGCTCACCGGGACCAAATCAAAATATGCGCAAACTTGCCGATTGGCAGTGTATAAATGTAATCTGAGCCTGAGTCTTGTATCTGTGCGTGAAAGTATTTCAAAAGCAGGCAACTTTCCGATTGTGTTTATGGATGCACTGGCAAAAGGCATTTTGTGGTTGTTGTGGTGCAGCCGCAGGAAATGCTTTTACAATCCAGTAGTCCTGGCCCTCACAGGAGTCTGGCAGCCGCTGCTGACCACAGCATTGAGTGTCTTAAAGATGAAAATTAACCGACACATGCAGTGGCAACAGCAGCTTCCACACTGAGCTCGAGCAAATGAGTTGAGACTGGGGCAGGGGCAGGGCCAGCGCTTGGGCTGGAGGCGTGGCACATTAACTTCGCATAATTTGCATGCCAGCATAGCGTTTGCGGTTGAAAATTCATTTTTGCTGGCATATGTGAACGGCAGCGACTGTGTCTGAAATATGTCGAGAATTTTCCTACTCAACGTTTCCTAATGAGTTTTACGCAATGGGAGAGTGCGATGTAGCTGCCTCATTGTGTGGCCAGGCTGTGGTCTGTGACTTTCGTCACACAAACAACAAAAAAAAAAAGGAAAAGGAAAACCAAAAGAAATATAAAAGTTTTCAACTTTCACTTGAGAGTTTTAGTGGCATCTTGCATATAAGGTTCTGTCAGTTGCGATTCGTTTCGTTTCGTTTTCGCAGCGTTGATTAGTTTCCACATGAGTGTTTCGGGTGTTCTGCCTGAGTATCTTAAGGCTGTGTGGTTAACTTATTATGAGTGAGGATATTGGCCAGGGAATACGAAAGTCTCGTTTAGCCATGCATGATTAAATATGTGCGTTGCCTCTCAAACTTTAATGGGAATAGCTTAAAAAGTTTCCATCATAGTGAGAGTAGGTGGTAAATAAAGCCACATAGATTTTAGCACTAGATGAATTGAAGTTAGAAAGACCTTTTATGCGAGGGTAGATCACACATTACTCAGCCACGCTTAAGATGTCACTCGAGAATTAAGTTTATCACATGTTTTATTATCACTGCTGGCAATTGCCAGCATTATATTATGAATTATAAGCATTTTAAGATGCTGCCAAATTAGCTAACTTGTGCTGGCATTGCAAAGAGGTCTAAACTTTGAGACTATCTATACATTTGAGATAGCGTTAAAGTTACATCTTAAACTTCACTCTGTTGACATTATATCTCTAGATACTGTGACCTACAAAATGTTTAAATCTCTGACTGCAGAGTGACTACACAGTAAACTTAAATAAAATACACTCTGAATACATTTTAGAGTAAAATATTTTGTGTAATAATCCCATGCTTGCTCCCTTCCTATACAGATAACAAAGTTTAATTAATTAATAATTGAAAATTTAATCAATTATTGGTTATTCCACATATTCAATATAGCCTGTTTGTCATATGGCTGGCACAATGGCCTTGGAAATAATTTACATACAATGGCCAGGCAGGCGTTGAAAGCCAATTCTGCCTAATTCAGTCTTTTGTTCAGTGTGAATCTTAAAGCATTATACACACGTTTGTATGACTCCTTTGGTAATTACAGGTATTTCACAATATAGCTGACTCCTTAATGATAACAATATGCTATTAATAGATAGCTTGAGTTGTGTATTCATATTAATTTTCGAATTAAATTTGTATGTCCTCGGCATATAAGATATGATATTAAGTGTATGTCAGATATTTCAAGCACATTTCCTTGCGAAATATCAATTGTTACATAAATATATTAAAAATAACGGATTAAAGTCTGATTTAGTTAGATGCATCAATGCTTTTCGGGTTACAAGCCCATAGGCTTAGGTATAAGAGTAACTTCCATTGCCTAAGGAAAATACTTGAAGACTTTGCTGAACAACTCTAGAATGGTTTGAATTGTTTTCAATGCAAGCAATTAAGTTTCTGAGTTAAAGAATTGTATTCATAAACTTGTTGTATTGAAAAGTTAATGTATCCTCATTATTCCTCCTTATTAATCCTCGTTTATTGAACAGCATTTTGTTCTATGATTTCCCAACACTTTCGCTTAGTAATATGTATTTTATGAAGGCAAACTGCGTATTTCTATATAAAGCTTTAGCCCAATGCCTTTAATAAGCTAGCTAATTTTAAATAATACTAATTATTTTTCTCACCTGCTTTGAAAATGAAAACCACTTTGTGTTATTAATTCAGATATCAAAGGAAACTTTTGGACTTACGAGAAGTTCAGTGGCCTCGTTTGCAATGCTGTTCAAGTGTTTATTTAGACTTTTTGGCCAAGCAGCACACGAAAATGACATGGAAAGTGTTTACTCGCCTGCCATCTCCTGAGCATTGACACGCCTAACACTGTCGACTGCTAAGTGGACGTGGCCTTCAGCCCATCTGCCTGCTACCTGCTACCTGCTACCTGCTGCTGTCTGTCTGTCTGCCTGTCTATCTGTCTGCCTGTCTAACCCAAAGGGCCGAGTGGCAGCTGTCTATTGGCCCAGTCAGCAGTGAAGAGCTTTGCTTAAAGGTTTAAAAACTCATTTAAGGCACGGCAAATCTGTGGCAAACATGAAAAGAGATAAACTAAGACAATGGCTGTTTTGGCCAAAGGTCAAATGCTAAATTATGCAAGCATCGAGGCGACACTGTGCTGCTTGTCAAGTGCAATCGAACAATGCCAGAATACGTATACGCAACGTTGGCTGAATCAATGCCGAAACAACAAATCGACACAGCTAAACGCAGCGGAAAGGGAGAGAATTTTAAATTCAATTCGATTCAAGTGCTTGACTATAGTTCGCCAGAGTAGGCCAGGTGAAAGTGCGTGTGTGTGCGCCTGTGTAGGTGTAGGTCATGTATACTCACTCGCACGGCTTGAATAATATGCGGCAATTATAATTTCTAATTCTGACGTTTGTGGCACGAGAGCGTGGGCTAAGCCATGCGAAGAGCGAGCAGGCCGAAAGCTCTCTTAGCCTTAAGTCGCTTCGCTCTCTTCGCTCTTCGCTCGGCAGTTTCGAACTTCCAGCGCGTGTTTTTTTTTCATTGCACGAAAAGAGCTTTCGAAGAGCTCTGCTCTGGCCTTTCCGATTCCATGCTCTCTTTTAGAGAGATTGAGTTCGCTCTCTGTGGCCCTCTCGTAAATTGTGGCAGCTTGGCATTTCAACCTTTTGCCAGGCGCCAAAAAGTATGCTAGGAATTAGTGAAGGTCACTAATTGATTAATTCACCTACCTGCATAAACAAATTACGCATACGTAATTAACACTGGCGAACAAAAGCTCAACCGCACGGAGAATATCATAATTTCAACAGCAACTGTCTTATCTGCACTTCTACAATTGATAATGACTTAATTAGGTTTAACAATGGACGAGGGAGACAAGACTCAGATCTAATCCTAACTCAGATGACCCTTTATACGAATACACTCATACATCTTCACGCGCTCACACACTCAGTTGGTCCTTGCCACGAAACCCCATAAATGGCAAACTTTTCATAAAGGACTTAGCCAAAAAACTTTTTTGGTGCATGCATATGCGAGCTGTGTCTGTGTTAGCGTGTGTGCCTGCTGCTTAATTTATACATTCACAGCAAAAAGTATACCCAAAAACACACACACACACACACATACACAGACACGGCGACAAACGCACACAATCAAATATATTATTGCACCGGCAAAAGGATTAAAAATTTTCGTGCCTTTTTGTCATGGTTTATAGAAAACCAGCTCGCGCGGAAAGGCAATAGTGTGCGTGGGTGTGGCTGTGCCAGTTGTATGGTAGTTTTCACGCATTGCCGACTTTTACAGTTATGTTGGTCATGCCCAGCAATAAAAACAGCAGCAACAACAACAGCAACAGCAGCAACAACAACAAAGCCACTCATAATGGCCGAACTAACAATTTACCAAAAACAGGAGCCAGAAAGCACAATCTGAAATACGAACCACACAAATGGAATTTAAGCACACAGAACAACAAATGAAACGATTTATTGTGCTCAAAACTAGCACTTTGACTTTAAGCAACAAACAGAGAATTAGTGAGACTGTTTAAAGTTATTAATCAAGGATTTTTCATCTATAATTAATTGCCAAATTCAGCAAATGCTTTCGAGATAAAGCTTTTCCAAGAACTAATATAAAACTTGTCAAGTAAATATTATTTGATATAAATATAAGTATTTCTAGTGAATCATAGATAAAGCATATGAATGTCTGCTAAAGATGCTACGGATGTCTCCTTGAACTGCATTCATCCTTAACAACTTTTCAAGCCATGCAATAATGCGAAGTTCATCTCTCAGTTTGCCTTTGCCTCAATAAATTTCATTGCTTTGGCTTGTTTAACTATTTTGTGTTTATTGCTCGTAAAAGTCAAATCATACTATATAAGCAAGCTCCAGACGAGCTTATGCCGAAGCTGTTTATTTTTTCGTAAAATTTCTTTTATAATGGGCTTCTGTGGATCCGAACATGACTAATCATAATTAATTATTTATTTTAGTTGCCTGCCGTCGTAATGGTTGCTCATTTTCGAGTCGTGTGGCATGGGGCCCGCTGCCACATTTGATGCATGTCCCTCATTAGAGCCGTGAAAATAAAGTTTGCCTTGGGAAATGGCCTGGGCGGTTGTTTTTGTGCTCTGTGAAAACCTGACAACGGTCGCAGCAAAATATTTGCGGAAGTTAAAAATTAATTTCAAGTGCAATCGAGACGGCTGCAGATGTGACTGCGCCGCTGGGCAAAAAATCTCGAACAATAAACATAAAAAACGTGACAGTGGGCGGGGCCAGCCATTGCCATGAATAAAACGAAACTTAAGTAGGCATACAAGAGTGTAAGGTGTCCAGGCAGCGAGGCCAGGATATACCTATATACGTAAGCAGGACACAGCTGCGACAGTCGGCCTGGCCTGCCAAGATATATACGGTGACCAGCGGCACATGAAACGCAATAATTATTCGAGCAATAAATATTTATTTATAATTTTGTTTATACAGGATATTGAATTTTTTAATTTCGTTAGGCTTTCCGTATTCGTTTTGTTTGTTAACGAAATGAAAAGGGTATACACATTGCCAGTATTGCCATGAGTTGGCTTACGCATGAGTTGGCTTTCTTCAAGCCAGAAATATTACAATATAGAGTTATTTGAGCATACGACTATGGTATCTCATGCTAAATCGTTGGTTTTCTAATGATCGATTCAGAAATAGTTGTCATGGGACTATGAACGAGCATTGCGCAGTCAGTTGCAGCCGATTGCAACGTTCTTACTTGTTTGCTTTGCTGCCTGATGTTGTTTCTTCGGCTGCCAATCGACAACACACATTAATGCCATAAAAATATATATATTTATATTGATTTTAAGTGAACCAAAAGGCTCTCACAGTTGGCTACCCGTTCAAATAAGTGTCTGAGAATCGACTATGAGATACTAATTGATTCCATAGATAAAAATCATTATAAGAAAGCTGTCTACATATGAGACAATTTTCACTTACATTTTATAGAAATTCAATTAATTATTTTTTAATTAGAAAATTAAATGAAAAGTATTTATATAATATTTGTTTAGTTCTGCTTTGCTGTTATAATGAATCACACTTTCTTACAAACTCTATATATCCATGTACACGCATCAATATACCTGTTGCATTATTAGTTTACAGGATATACATAGGGCTTAAAAGCCTTTTTCGTTTCGTAATATCGTATATATGTGTAGGTGCATGTGTGCTTAAGTGTGCCACTCTGTGTGTGTGTGTGTGTGTGTGTGTGTGTGCGCAATGCGTGGGGCAGCACCAATTTTAATTTCAAGTAATATTTACGTCCTCAAAATGGCCATGGACTCATCGTTGGTCTTATTTTTGTTCGGTTTTGTCTTGCTTTTACTTTTAACAGCATTTTCTTATTTCAGGGTATGACATGAAGACTGTGAGGGGAAATCAAGTTTATTTATATAAAATTTATTCATGGCATTGACAACTTCAAGATGTATGACATTAATGATATTGAGGTATTCATCTGAAAATGAAGTCTTGAACTTGTCAATTATACTAATTTATGACTACCATTATTATTGACATACCGATGTTAGGTTGAAGACTTAATATAAATGCTGAAGAAGAGAGTAGAATAGCTGAGGATAAGCCTGTCACAAGTGAGAATTTTCTAAGCAAAAGTCCTTACACTATTCTCTTTATCGATATATATTTATAGACATATTCTTTCCACTTCATAAACGAACATATGAAGACAGTTGAGACCTAAAGTCAGAACGTAATGTTGCCACACTCATATCGAAGCGTTAGGTTCAATCCAACTGTCAATCGATGGGGGGATTGCAACACCTTCGATTGCATCTTCATCTCAAATGTGGTTGCACCACAGAGAGAACGACGTAGCTCGTCTGCTGTGGCCCGAAAAGAAAGCAGCGCAATGTTTTGAGGGACGCGGTTTGTGCTTCTGCAAATATTTTGCTTCAATTTCAAACAAAGTGGAATGCCATCAGTTCATCCGCTGGGTATTCTATGCTGCATTCAGCTGTCTCTGTGTGCGTGTGTGTGTGTGTGTGTGGCACACATTCTGTAATGCTTGTGGCAGCGCTGCTTTTATTATTATTATGTATTACTCTTTATGTATCAGCTTCAATTAATGTCAGCGTGTGCGCGTAACGATTTTCCTGTCATTCATGCCAGTCAAACATGACGGGGCCACGGCACGACAGTTATACAAATAGGCGGACGGCCAGACAGACGCAGGGACGGAACGTCAGTCGGACGGACAGCGAACGAGGCGCATGCATATATTAAAGCGTTGAGTAAGGCAACTGGATAGAAGCGAACAGAGGCAACTCTCCTCGGCGAGAGGCACGACGGCAGCGTGTCAGTGCCGTCATGCGTTTATTCATTCGTCATTCGTTTGCTTTTATTTGGCACAGCATTTTCCACTGTTTCCGTTTCATTTTTTCTTCTTTTTCTTCGTTTTCTTCTTCTTTTTTTTTTTTTGGTAACCCACCATACACACTACGAGCGTATTGAAGTGTGCGGCAAAGAAATCAAAAGAATCCTGATGAGACTCGCATGAATGTTTTTCTAACTGAATGTTGAGAACATGTTGTATTGCTCCTTTGCAATTTTTGCTGCTTTTGAACTGATATTTAAAGATAAATTGCGATTGACAAAGAATTCGTATTGAAATCTCAATAATTAACTCAATTATTGCTTGCGACGAACAGTCAAAAGCATCATCAGGCATAAACTCAAAGATTTGAGGACGATCCATGTGGGTCGTGCTTGGTCAACTGAACTGTTTCATAAATAATGCATAGCTTGAACTCACTTACATTTGTTTATTTATTGTGGGCACACTTAATTAATCTCCTCAAAAGAGCCTAGGGTCGTTTATGGTTCACTCCTGTTCACAGCGAGTTCAGGTTGGACCCGCTTAAACTTTAAAGCCAGCGCAAATGACGAATTTAATTAATGAATTATTTGTCACCGAAATCTTTTGACGAATTAGACCGCACGTGTGGGTTACCTGAGGTTGGGGCTGCTCTGTTTACTTCAGCTAAAAAACAAACAAATTTTAATTAAAAACTGTGGCAACAACAAAGCGAAACAACAAAAGAACAACTGAAATTTTTCTCATGGCTGCGGGCGAGGCGTCAATTGGAGTGCTTACCGGAAGAGGATTGGAGAGCCCACGAGGCACACTTCGTGGCGCACCATCTCCCAGCCGCTTGTCAAATGAGCCATCCGAACACAATACATATATATATATATATAAAAATATATATATATATTTGTATGATGTCAATAAAAATCAATGTCGAGTTGAGGACTGCAAATTAACAAGTCATTGTGGCCACATTTGTGCTGTCAAAATATAATGAAATACAAAAATAAAACGTCAGAGGGCTGAGATTTATTGACACTTCTAATTGTCAGTAATATAAATTCCGTGGACTCAATTATGCTAAAAGCTCGAGCAGCCAATAAAAACACTCAACTCCGCAGGGGGTCTAGCGCCCTACGGCCATCTAAATTAATGTATATTGAAGGAGACAAAAAAAAAAAAAAAAAAAAGAGACGAAACCACAAAAGACTTATGGCTCACAGAAACTGATGGCAGTGCACAAACTGGCAATTAAGGCTATTGAGTTAACAGCAGCTACCCAACGGGCGCGTCAGTGTGGTCTTTAAAGATTTCACGCTGCGTATGAGTAATGTCGCGAAATCGGATTTCCTTCCGCAGCAATTTTTATTGTCTTGCTGCTGTATGCAGGCCAGACAGGCACTTAAAACTTAATGAAATATTTACAGTAATGGAACGCGCTTGCTACCAATACACGTCTCCCGCCTGTAGCTCTGAAATTATGAGTAAATCGCTACAAATCACGACAGTCCTCCGCATTGCTTTCATAAACGTTGTGCGTCATTTGGCCTTAGAATGACACAAAGCAATCCAAGCATTGCTGTTCTGCTTTGCCTGCTCGCTGTTATTGAAATGTTTTTCTTGTTTTTTTTATATATTGGATTAAGTGCTCCCTGGGAGTGATCAAAGCCTTGAGTTTATGGCGTCTTCGATTGAAAATCCAGATGACCTAAGCCACGATTTGTTTGCGTCTTTCAGCAGTCTTTTGGACAAATGCAAAACATGCGCTTGCTTCTTGATATAAAAAACTGAAATACAGCTGGACTGATTGGAAATTATATAAGAATAAGCTTTGCTGTGAACTCGAAATGTTTCACACTTTGCTTGCCACATTGCTAAATATTTAATAAAAATTCAATTCACATTTAATATTTGTCAGCAGCTCGATGTCAGATGCATATTCAATTTGACAAGCTGAAAATGTTAACTAATGGAAATGTATATAATAAATGTATATATCGAAGTATATATATTTACATATATAAGTTAACGCGACCAAGAGACTTCAGATTTTCAAGCTTCAGACGAGTCAGACTTACTAACTAAACTATAGAATATTATATAAGCTACTAAGCTAAACTAAACACTAAGTCTAGTTCTCTTTGTAGAAATAGAATACAGCGCCTCAAAATGCTAAGGAGTAACACGGACGTGCTTAACTTATATAGGTTCTTAAGCCAGCTCTTTTAAATTTCAATACAAAATTTTGTTGATTTCACATTGAAACTAGAAAATGTAATTCCAATTTATTTAGTCCGCAATTCATCAATTTGCCACACTAAATTGATAGATCTATCAGTTGTTTCATTTTCAAAGCTAAATGTAATTCTAACCTTTTAAGCAGATAGTTGTTTAGCTTGAATTTGAATTATTTTCCGCTCTTCTCTGCAATTTGTTGGTTTTATACATAGATGCCCATCATATTATACTTTAATATAAATATTTGTGCATTATGATTTTCAGATATTACAATGTATATATATACATATATATATATACAATACACAACATATAAATACAGATGCAATGTTATTGTTATGCCAAACATAACATTTTAATTAAAATCGGCTAACCTTTGGCCCTCCCGGAATTGGTAAAAACAATTATTAATTGCGAGTTGGTCACCATTTCGCATGCTCTAAAACAAGAATTTTAAATTTTTGTAACTGATTGTTGGAATGTGAGTTACAATATATCAATTCGTGACTATAACTTGCAGACTTGAATCATCAAACCTGAAATTAAACTCTCAAATTTGAATCCATGTCTGCAGAAAGCATGTCGAATCCTAGTAGTAGAAATATACATTTTATTCATATTTCGACATGTCGCAGCTCCCATTGAAAACATTTTGATTAGGAAATTTTGTACGCATGTTGGCTTATAATTAGTTTAAATCAACCGTACATGCAATTTCAACTTGAACAACAACAGCGAGCGGTGCTCATAGAATGTAAAACTACTTACAACAGGAACCGAAACAACATTTGCAACATTTTGTGTAGCTTTTTAATGAATTTATCGTGTAAATTGCGACGAGTTGGCACGTCTAACAATATGTATGAGTGTGTGTGTAAGTGCGTATGTGTGCGTGTGTGTGTGCGTGAGTGCAGTATGTGTAAAGTAAGGTATTTGCTAACGCCCAAACGATGTTTCGCTAAATAAGCGCTACGCCCACAAATGTTCCTTAAATTTATAATTAAATTTTAAATTGCTCTCAGCAATTACATGCGTGTCTCTGTGTGTGTGTGTGTGGGGAGAAGGAAATGTTTAAATGGCTTGTTACAACTATTTTCAACTGCAACAATAGTGATTGTCATAACCACAAATGTCACTTCATATTATTTAATTGGACAATATTTACGAATGCTGTGGACATATAAAAAATAAAAATATATTGTTGAATATTTGTAAGGAAAAACAAAGGAATTTATTAACATTTCTTTTTAACTTTAACTATATTAAATCAAAAAAACTTTTTTAATATCTGAGACAGTTGTTCTTCAAAGTATTTCATATATAAATCAAGCAAAGATATCTGACAAAGCATTTCTTACGAGATTTATTGGCTTGGAGTACATGGCAAATGCCTAGGAATTCTCCTTTTGAATTGAAGAACTATACCTTAAGATAAAGTGATAAGCATTGGGTTCATGTAAAAGAAATGTTTAATTGATCTTCAAAACAGGCCAGTAGCAGATCAAACTTACTATTGATTTCAGATACTATAATGCATACAGAGTACAGGTAAGATTTATTTAACACCAGATTTATTTATGGTACTCACTCAAAAGTTCAAGTCCTTACAGACAGATGTGTAAATAATTATGCAAATAACTAAGTATCTCAAATATTTACATGATAAGAAAGTTCATTCATACATTTAGCATACAAGATTGATGATAATTGTCTTAGGCCCAGGCTATTATACGATGAGGCCGCAATGTCATGATGGCATTCGGCTCAAATGTTTATAGCTATGCTGATTGCAATAACCGTAATTCAATCAACGTCACGCTCCAGCACGACTGACCACACACTCACACTCACACCCACACACACACACACCACATACGCACGCACACTCACACCCTTGCAACTTGACTTGCTTCCCACTTATATTCGATTCAATTGAAAATTGATGAAAGCACGACGCATTGACCACTCGCTCGTATGAATGATTTTCTTGTTCTTATGTTGCGCATAAAATGTTATTAATTATAATGAATTTCTGTTAAGCAGATATGCATATATATGCATGTATATTTCAGTGGAACATGTTGAGTATCTGGCATAATTATGTTAAATTTGTCCGAATGATGAATTTAATTATTTTTATGAAATTTTTTGTTTGCCGTTTAATGAGAAAGTTGGCTGGTTCGTGTGCATCGAGAAGAGGCTGAATATCTGGACGTGTCAGCTTGTTCAGCATTTAAGACTTAAAATAATAATATGGCCGCAATATGCATTTAATAACCTGCAAAGCTGCGCATCTAAAATTGCGGGCCTGGCCGCAGTGGATCGCGCCGCTGGCAGTAATTTCAGATTTTAATTAAATTCTTTTCTTCTTTGGCCCGGTACGATGTGCAGCATGGACTGCTCCACAGCTCCGCAGCGCCACAGCTCAGCTGCTCCACTGCTCGACTGCTCGACTGCTCGAAGCAGACGACCAACCCAAATAACTACGAGTATAAACGCGTGCTGCCAGCCCACCTACTTTTCCATATAAAAAAATATTTGTAATGCCGTAACGCAAAAATAACATACAAAATTCCACACAATTGTGAGCCACATCACATCACATCTTCTACTCTGACAGTTTGGACATACACTTTACACAAGTTGATTTCAAATATGAATTCACTCTGTGAATGTTTTTTGATTTAAGTCGTGTTACGTGTAAGACTTGAATATATATTAAACAGTAATACTATAGTTAACTAGCTTAACTTAACTGTCTGGTAAGACTTAGTTATGAATCCAATATGTTTTGGCTTGTGCCAATGTATGTACCAGACAGAGCAAAAAGTGTTGAAGAAAACATAAACAATCCATAAACATTAGATTTTACCATAAAAATAATCAAAATCTATAGTGCACATAGAACTAATAACTCTAGGAGTCGGATAGATAAATACACTTAAACTAAATAGACTTGGAGACGACATTCAGATAGCACATAAGGCTAAGTGAAAGGTAGCTGTCGCCCTAATGCCACCTTACAGAGGACTTCAGCACGATGCCGAGTGCCCAGATTTTGCACAGATTATGCGAATAAAAGTTGTGCTGAGAGAGGGCTAAGGGTGACGTCTGACGAGGGGCGCAACAAATAAATAAGCGCTGACAGAAGGAGGGCGGCAGATGCATAGTGGCATGGACAACGTCGCATATCAGTGCACTTACATTCGCTATCGGAGTCGCAATCGGCTTTGCCTTTAGATTTATGGAGCCACGCTGCAGGCGTTGGCCAAGTGTTGATGGCGGCATCAGACTATTTATACTGCATACATATATATAGAAAGTGTTTGGTGAGACTTGTAGCGACTGCTGGAGTATCAGCAATTTAAGGGGATTCGCGAGAGTTTCCGCTTGCGACAGTTGTGCAGCAGGCTCAAGCAGCCTCAAGCTGTGTCAATACAATCTCGCAATGGTTCAATTGTTGAGAAAATGTTTGTCTAACCGCGCGTACACAATGCGCAGCGGACATGGTCATGTGTGGATCGGTGCCACATGCACGCACCACTGAGCGCAGAGAAACGTGGCATGCAACTCCCACAGGAACCGCAACAAATGGCCCCGCCACACAATGGCAGCGCTCTAACCAGGCTTAAGCTGCAAGTGGCCAAGTGAGTAATCAAAGCTGCCACAGACAGCCATTATGGTGCGATTGCCCGCATATCTAGGCAACCCCGCCAAAGCAGTCACCGCAAATTAATTCATGGCAATTTGAGAGGAAAATTAAATTTATAATTAATTTAATAGAGATAGAATAAATATATAATCTAAAGAAATTCTTATTAGTATTGAAACTTAGCAATTATAAGTAGAGGATCTTGCTGAGAAAGCTACATAAATACAACAGAAATAAGTTCAACTAGTGTGTCTGATTACAGGGTACCTTTAAGTTGGGTATGCCTAGTAATTTTTATTTCAATATACACGGCGTAAATACTAGATATTAAATATTAAATAGCGTATTTTTTCGGGCATGTTGTCATTATTCCAAACATGTGCGCAATTTGTAATTGAAAATTCAGGCATTTTGGTATTAAAAGCGAGCAGTTTAATGCACGGTTGGCATTAGTTACAGCCAGCAAGGGGTATCGACCAGAGCAAGAGAGGAGAGCACGGGCTGGGCTGGGCAAGGGCAGCCATAATGCAAATTCTGAGCATACAACATGATAAATTGATACATAAATTATAATAAACACACATGTGTGTTAGGCACAAACACACGCACACACAATCATATATATATATGTGTGTGTGTGGTGATTGGGATGTACTGAACCGCACGTCATTGCCTAAAAATTTACATGAAAAACTAATTTTGCTTGAGGCTGGCACTCGGACTGACTAAATGACTAAATGACCAACTGATGCAGCAGATGCTGTACTGATGCCGATGATGGAATGGCTGTGTCCACCATGACTGCAAAAGAACACAAACGCACACACACACACACACTTACACACATTGAGTTCACACGTTGCACATTGCATAATCCAAGCGATCAACATAATCATCAAAATTCATGAATCGCAACTGTTCAGCTGCTTGTGAGGGCAGCGAGCACCGCAGACTGCCGGCCATGACTGTAGCGATTAGTTACACATGCTGTCAGAGAACCGCAAAAGCTCTCGAAGTTAAGCTAGCCAACTGCCAAAGGGGTCGCCGCAGGCGACTGTCTGCCCAAAATGCAAATGCATAATTAAAATAATTCACAGACATGCGGACGGAGGCAATGAACATGCGACTGCATCGGCCAGGAAATATCTTGCACATGCAAACTGCTTCCACCAGCTCCGACTTCGACTGCGACTACGACTCCCAGTCCCCCAACTCGACTTCAAGCTGCACTTACTGGCATTAAGCAAAAGTGCAATGACTGAAATATATGTCACTCACTGCACGGCTAACGCTCGTCTGGCATTTGTACTCGGCCCAATTGCCGGCGCTCTACGCAGTCCGAGCTGAACCAAAGCGGGCCACGTAATTAAATGCACGATAAGCATCTGAGGCTTAAGAATTGGTATGTCGAAAATGCCAGCGCCTACAAATTATATAGCATTCCGTACGCCCCCACCCCCCAAAACTCCCCCCCGACTCGACCACATTCGTTGTGGCGCTAGAATACGACTATCGCCATGCTAAATAAAAGTCGCCTCTATTGCTTGATTGCGTGCAAAGTATGCTACACGATTTTACGAGTATAGCCGTTCCGACATTTGTGTGATTTACGCGAAATCTCGCAAAAATTCGCACTGAAAAGATTGCTGCGAATAGTCGACTAAAAGATACCCTCCAGCTGGCTTTAAAGAAAAGGAAACTTAAGAAAGGGCATATGAGATAGACATTAATTGCTATCAATATAACGTCATAGAACTTATCTTATATAGATCTTACTGATAGATTGATAAGAGAGATTCTTCGGATTGCCAATTGTTAGCGATTACTCCAATGTCCAATATACCCCTGCCCACGTACACTTGACTTGTAACTTAACACAAAAAAAAAAATGTAGCCACAAACGTGTGTGCGTGTGTGTGTGTGTGTTTGTCTGTGTGATACCAACTTCACACCTCGACGGCCGAATGAGTAAGGAGAGTGTTGTTCAAAAGTGAGGGTGGGGCGGGGCGTGGCGTGGTGTGGGGCGGCTGGCAAAAACAAACGCCGCCAGCAATGAAATGCAATGCGCAAAATGCATTTCCCGCGACTACACAATTGAAGTAATAAATCACGCCTGGTGGCAACTGAGCGACGGAAGGGCTGCGGAAAGTGGAAAAGGGAAAGGGGAAAAGGGGAATGGAGAAAATGGAAAGTGGTAAAGGGTAGCAGCCACATGGGCATTGCGGCCAAAGCGACGAAGATTTTTTTTTTATGTCTGTAACGGCGAAAAAATTGCTGCCAGCCCCAAAATGTGTGTGCGAAGAGCTGCACTCACACTTACACATATATATATATATATATATATATATATAGATATATATATATTTATATATGTATTAAGTGCAATCGTGTGGAAATGCGCGGGAAATGGCAGCCCGGAGATGGAGACGGAGACAGAGACGTGGAACGGAGACTACCTATTAAAATGTACACTCATTAATCATCGGCACAGAAACGCGCCGCGCGTTTTACTTGTTGTTGCTTATTTTTTTTATATATATATATAAATATTTCGATGCTGCGAAAATAAAAAAACAAACAAAAAATGTGTGCGGCAGATATATGTAAAAGAAATAAAATTGCAAATTTATGCACTTGTGTCAAAAGAACAAAAAACATAACAAACAAGTAAGAAAGCTCTAGTCGGCGGTACCCGACTAGGAGATCCCCTGAACCCTGCGAAGAGCCGATACTCCAAACATTCTATGCTTATTTAACATATACATGTCTACAAGCAATACATGCACACACACATACACACATACACATACGCATAAGCACGCGCTCTGCTGACTGCGCAGTTAGCGCAGCGACTGAGCGTGGGCTGCGCTCATTGGCTTTACTATGGGAAATTAAATGTTTAATAACTTCTTTTGTAGTTGGACGTTGTTAATCAAACTTTCAGAGCGTGATTCTGTCATTTATATGTGTATATTTGCCAAAGCACAAGTCTCTAGTATTTGAAATACGGATTTTACAAGTTTGGGGGGAAAGGGAAGGAAAGGGGGGTGGTATCAAAAATTTGACAAAAATCAAAATTGTATAAACTCTACATTATACTGAATACAAAATTTGGAGACTCTAGCTCTAAAGATGCGGGAGATATAAATTTATAACTGCGTTTCGATAACGTTTTAAATCGATAACATTAAAACGATAAAAGTTATCGAATTTTTGAAACAAACTCGATCTGCGCGTGCTATACACGGACCTACATAAAAAATTTCAAGTCTCTAGCTCTTATAGATTCTGAGATCGACGCGTTCAAACATACGGACAGACGGACAGACGGACAGACGGACAGACGGACAGACGGACGGACGGACGGACGGACAGACGGACAGGGCTAAATCAACTCAGCTCGTCGCCCTGATCAAGAATATATATACTTTATGGGGTCTGCCACGCCTCCTTCTGCCTGTTACATACATTTTAACAAAACCATTATACCCTGTTTTCCCATTTTCAATGGGTTCAGGGTATAAAAATATGAAAAAATGGGCTAAAAAATATTTCAACTGCCGCATAAATTTTGGGCAAAAATTTAATACATTTTATAAAGTCCCTTGTCGATTTCTATTTATTTTTGGTCTTGTAATGTGCCACGGACAACTGTAAATAACTGCAACAAATTGTGTCTACTGCACATATTGCGCATACGCCGCATTGCACACAATAAATGAAATTTAATGCTGCACACACACACTCACACACACAGGCATTTGATGTGTGAGCCTCGCATAAAAAGATGTGGCATAAATCAGAGAATTTGCAACTGGAAAAGGCCAAAAAAGACTCGCCCCACTTGACCGTTTGTGCATTTTGGAAATTAATTTAAACGATTTGCTCAATAAAATGGCCATTCAAACGTGTAATTGACGTGTGCCATATAAATGCAAATTGCACAGCAATAAAAATAATATATACAATTACTTACAGGAATCAAATCAAAAATCTAAAAATATATATATATATATATATATATATATATATATATATATATATACTATACTCTAAATATATATGTATGCCGTTTAAATGGCAATGGTTTAAGAGTTGTCTTAAATTTCAAAGAGTTGTGAAATGATTTGTAAGCGTACCGCGGCAGCCATGGAAGAAAATTGAAGAAAATCGTTGCAGCTTGAAGGAAATTTGATAAAATTGTAAGATTCTGATTCCATTTACCAAACTTATGAGACACGACCTTAATAGTTCAAATAATAAGCGAAAGCCTCAAGTCGAAGCTGCCCACCAGTCAGTTCATTCTTTTTCTAGTATCACTCAATAAATGCTGGTTGAAAACATCTATACAACTTTCAGGCAATATATTGATAGTTTCCTTCCAAGTTTAGTCAATAACATTTTGAACAGTTCGAGTTAGTATTTGTAGTATAATTAAGTTCAAATTCTCATTATGAACTGGTTTAATTCAAATCTCTTTTCTGATCTTTTCTGTCTGTGAATACAATAATACATATAGCCATATACGGGCACAGCCGTCTAAGTTTCTGTTTGACTGACAGTCTCTTTCTAGAATCTCAGCATACTTTACGAATATATTAAGGTATATACATATATATCTGTGAAAAACCAAGAGCTTTTTTGTGTGAATTGTAAAAGAATATATATATATATATTTGAGCTTCAACCTCCATCTATCAAAGTTCCCGTGATTGACACTTTCGCACAGAAACGTAAACAGACAGACGACTGATAGATGGGCAAGAGTGAAGAAACTATTCTTCTCATTGAAACTGAAAGTAAAACAAACTTTTCTCAGAACTTTAAAAAAAAAAAAACAAAGCAATTAGCCTTCATTATGACAATTGAACTTTGCAAAGTTAATGTCAGGCCACGGACAACAGGATTATAACTAAGGCACAGCCTAGCTGCGTGCAACACATTCCACAGTATGGAAAACATTAAAGAAGCGAAATGAATTCAACTGGATTTTAATTCCATTATGTTTCATTCATGCAACTACTTAAACTCTTTTATTCATATTTCTATTCCTACAAGTTGCAGTAATGAGTTATGGTAGGAGTAAAGGGCGTGACTGGGTTAAGCAGGCGAAAACAACATAATTACAAATGCGTTCACGTCGAGTCAGCGCCTTAGCACCGCGCAACCTCATTTGCAAAACTGTCACAAAGCTCGAGGCACTTCCTGTCTATGTCTCTGCGTCTGTCTCTGCAGCACACTCAGTTGGCTGACCCTGCACTCTAATTAATAATTTAAAATCCACCAACAGGCGCCGTTTCAGTCAACATTTTCACTTGCATTTTAATTATTTAATTTGCGTCGCGTTCACAAACTGACCCTCGACACCGTTGAACCGTCGCGTCTCTTAACTAACACAAAAAGTCAATTAAAAGTTGCGCTTTGTCCGAAAAAAAAAATGTTTTATGTCAAAATCAATTTAATAACCTGTTTTATATTTTATAAATGACGCGAATGTATAAAACAATAATGCAATAAAAGCTAAATGAGAACAGTTTTTACACATTTTAATTATTTTAATTTTCCTAAATTTTTTATATAATAGTAATCAAATTTGTTGTACAGAAACGTCAATGTAATCAATATCTAAACTAAGGCTTAGGCTAAGCTTTATACAATTAAGTAGATTGCATTTCTTTTCAACAACTTGCACAATATTTGGGCAAAGAAGTGTGAAATTTGATTTTATAGAGCAGGTCAACATTGAACCAACTGCAAAATGTTGGTATATAACAGAATAGCACTTCGTAAAACCTGTAAACACTTTTCACTTGCTGAACAACTCGAAAAAGAATGTCAGTTAACATTCAAAATTTAATTTATTAAGAGTTCCAACTGTTTCGTCAAAGCAAGTAACACTATAGAGAACTAAAAAAAAAAAACTTTGAGTCTTTTGAAAAATTAAAAACAATTTATATTTGAACTATGCTCGCATTGCCGCCTATAAATTGTTTGCGTGACATTTTGAACAAACCCAAAAACATTTTATATACACAAAGAGCGTATATATCAGCACACACACACACACACATACACAGTATATTAGTGTGCGTAATTCAAACACATGGAAAATTTTCTAACTGAGCGCAGTTTGCGGGCAAAAAGTGATATTCAACCACAATCTCGTTTATAATTGCTTTTGTTTTTTAATAATCAGGCTTGACCCATTGCCACATGCTTGTGCACACACGTTCGCACACATAATTGGATATCCATAATAGATGTATGTGTGTATGTGTGCGTGTGTGTGAGCCTGTATATATATACATATACAGCTGGATAATGGCCCCCACGCACCACATTGCGTATGCTTAACATTTTGTGTTGGTGGTTGGTATGCAAGATAAACTCGAAGCGCAGCAAAAACTTTTTATTATTAACTTAGCGCTTAAAACTAATAAAGTATGCAGGGGAACAAGGGGTTGTGCGGAGGGGCGCTGGGGGTGTGGTTATTCGAGTGTGCCTTTATATACGAGCTCTGTGCCGTTCATTTGTGCTCGCTGAGCCCGTTTATGAAATAATTTTTGATTATACAACTTTTGCCATTTAATCAACAGCACATGCTGTGTGTGTGTGTGAGTGTGAGTGTGTGTGTGAGTGTGTGTAAGTACTCGGACTATTTCAGTGAATCTTTTATGGCTTGCAAATATTTAATATGCAGAGCAAAAATTGTTATATCAAAACAAACAAAAATTCCCCAAAGTTAAATTAACTTTAATATACCGAAAATACTACAAAGGCTCAATGTAAATTTGAAAAATATTTGAGTATTTTTCGATAGATAGTATTCGAATCTATTATATTCCAACTACTATAAAATATAATTATTAATTTAAAATAAAGAGAACGCATTACAAAATAAACTTAAAAGGAAAAGCAATCAAAACTAAGAAAGGCTAAATTGAAGAATAATTTTTATAATTTTTGCTCACTTAAACATTCACTCACCTGACCGTAAACTATTTAATATTCATGGCCTTCAACTGTTAAACCCCTCAAGTCGTTGCCAGTTCCACGAAAAATCTAACGTAATTTGCAGTTCGTTTAATTTTGCGGCCAGTCAAGCTGCGGTGAACCCAAAGGGCTGTTCATAACAACATCCACAGACATGTGTGTGTGTAAGGGAATGATTGTGTGTGTGTGTGTGTGTATATGCATATCTGGGTCATGTTGTTATTTCCGGCTTTTGTGGCCAGCATATGGCCGACAGCAACTATTGTAACAGCGATCATCTTGTGGTTCTTTAGTCAATTTGTATTAGCAGCTGTCTGCCGACCTGATCCCACACTAATGCTCCCACATTAAACCTCTCCACCCTAACCAATGAGTGTGCACTTGAGAGGTCTCGAAACGCATTGGGTAGCTATTTCGCATGCACACATGCGAATATGATTATATGTATACAGGTGAATGCGTACAGCTTGTCCATGTCATTTGAAGTTCGAAAATTGTTTTGTAATGAAATTAGATTGTAATTCCCATTGCTCTACTTTAACTGTGGGCCAAAGAGTACAGCTGCACAATGTGAGACTGTCTTACAAATGTAAATGCAACTGAATGCTAACTGAAACAAATATGACTTTCGTTTTGTCTTTAATTCAATTTAGCTTTAAGGTACTATCCAAATTCCAGTATGCATTTAAAAGCAAAGCCATTTCCTTAATTTCATTTCATTTTGTCTTCCTGCGCTGCCTTAACTTTGGTTATTTTGTGTATCTACGTGTAAGAGTTTAAATGCCAATTACAAGTAATTACTAAATGTTATGAATGTTGAATATCAATATATATCTGGAGGCATCGAATGCACTAATGTGTAAATGTCGAATGAAATGATTGTTTTCATATTTCAGCAACTTAACAAAAGAAAATTACATTTATTTTTATAAAGACAAAAAGATTTTAATATATGAAATGAGACCGTTTTGGCTCAGATCGTTTTGACTCCACATTTAAAGACATTTTTCATTCAGATAGGCAGTTGGTAGTTTGTTGGTTTGAGTAGTAAATTACTATTTATATATATATATATATTAATAAGTATATATATATAATAAGTTAATGATAATGGAACTAACAGTAAGTAATAAAATATTATTTTTTTTATTTATTTTTAATTTTGTATGCAACTAAAGCCTTTAATGTTATTTTTCTTAAAAAAAAACTCAATAAGTATTTTTTTTACATTTTTAAATTGCAATTTCAAGAATTCTTTTAATAAAATAAAAAACATTGTTTACATATGATATATCATATTTTTTCCCCCTTATGTCCCTTAATCAGTAATCATTAAAAAAAATATAATAATATGAATTTAATATGATTTCTTATCCGCGCAAATGTTGCTGAAATCGATTTAATTTCATTATTCATGCTTTACAAAAATAATACAAATATTTCTGCAATTCGCATTATTTGCATGAGCCGCTCAAAAACTGTTGCAAACTATTGTTTGGGGGCAACCACTCATTGTTGCAACAAATGCGGCATGAAATTATCGCGTGCAATAACAAAGTTGTGGCTTAGCTCATATAATGCATAATTTTACGATGCAGACACACACACACACACACACACAAACTCATTCACATAGATATGGGCCGGACAGAAAGCAGTTTTTACTTTCAACATAGTTTTCAGGCTTTGACCTTTACACTTACATCTGTGTGTGTTGCGCGTGGCATCTTTACAGCAATGCTGCAGGCTGCAGTCAAAGCACAAATGCAAATTACACACACACACACACGTGTGCACATTTAACGTGCTTAGTTTGGTTAACAAATATGCGCAGCATAGCGCCTAAAAAACTGTAACAATAAAGCAAACATTTTGGTTTCGCCTCACACGTGGTTGGCTCTGGGGCATCTGGCCAGCTTTGGTTGCCAATTAAATGAGCGGCAGGCGGTGTGGCAGGAGTGGCAGGAGGGCCACTAGGCAATGCTTTAACAGCACGCTCTGTTCTATTTAATTACAAAAAAATGTACATTTTTACATTTTCGCTAAGTTTTTAATTTCCATAATTAGCGCTTGCATTGCTGGCGTTGCCAACAAGCAACAACAGCAACAACAACTTTGGGCAAATGACATTTTTTTAGTATTCAACAACAGCAACAGCAACAGCAACACGCTCACACTAACACTCAACACACCAACAGTCACACCAACACTAACACTCACGTGGCCAGCAGCAATGGCAGCCAGAACAGTTTTCGTTGCCTACTTATCTGGGGCGCAGTGTCATATATACGAGAGTGTAAGCAGCTACTTGGTTGCCCTCTTCTCCTACGTGTAGGTGTGTCTGTGTGTGTGTGTGTGTGTGTGTGGCTGGGTGCTTGTGTGTGAATATTGGTGAGTGTGTTGTGCAACATTGTGAAGTGCGCTTGTCGCTCTCGTTTCCCATCTTGCATCTTGTTGCAGTTGTTGCCTTTGCTGTCGGGCTTGATGAAAGCCATGTAAATTCTGTTACATGTTTTTACCGGAGGGCAGGCGCTTCATTTAATACGCATTGGAAACATTGTAGCAGCCGTATGTCAGAGGAAACAATACAAAAGAAATCATTTCGATTCTCACACACAACTCTGGCAATATATTCACAGTAATGTTACTTAACAAATTTTGGAATGTTTTTTTCACTTGGAATTTTGAAAAATCTTTAAGAGCTTTGGTTTCTATTTCAGTTAAACAATTTAAAGCAAAAATTAAAGCTCTTTCCCTATGCTGAATCATTTATCTAGTGCTAATCGATTTATTCTCGTAGTCATATTTACAGTTGTACCTAGACAACACAACATAAAATCTCGTATTAGCTATGCTATGCACACAGACACACAAACACACACACACACATACACTAACACCTGAAAAGCAGCCTCGCTTTGCTTGTGGTCAGCTTACAACACTATTTGCCCACTCGCGCATTTATCACATTTATCTTTACCATTTGCCTGCATTGTCCAGCAATGGGATTACGGCAGGAGCAGGATCAGAGCATAGAGCGAACACCTTGCAGCTACAGCCACAGATAAAGAGTCGCCATAAAGCTTAAATGCAAACAGCCAGCGATGCACTGGCGCTCAGTTTATTTGCGTATTTCGCTAGCGCGGACAGAAGGAACTACACGAATTTATGGCCAAGCTAACGAAAGCGAGTAAAATACAAAATAATAAAAATACAAAAACAAACTGCAAGAGCTAAACAAATTTTAATCCCATTTGTAGCGCAAAATATTTCGTTCTTTTAAAATGTTGTGCATATAAATGATATCTTTACAATATATATATATATATATATTTTTAAGGTATGCGACTGAGATAGGCATATATATATTCTGCTCTTATTAGAGTTAAATTTTGAATATGGATACCTTATGAGCCTAAATAGTATAAACTTCATAAATACAATTTGCATTAGAATCTGGTGGACAAAACTTATTTTATAGAAGAAATTAAAGAAAATTTCAAACAAACAGATAAAGACAAAGAATACAAGTTAGAAGTAGGGAGATTATTGCATAGCTTTGCTTATGTGCTCAACAATTCAAAGAGGAGCAAAAACTGAAGAGAACTTATTTTAAAAGTGATAGTTAACCGATCAATAAATATATTAAAAATATATTAAAAATGTCAGAGCAACATCAAAAACTTAAAAACTTAACAATAAAATTTAATTTACGATACAAATGTGATATATTTGAAGAAGTGAATGTTTAGTACGATTTTAACTTCATTTTAATTTCATTTATCCAATGTTTTCTGTTATCAAAATAGTTTTAGATGTGTCAAACATCATCTACTGCAACAAATATTTGCCTCTCCGCTAGGGTTTTTACAATAGTTCCTATACCACACAACGAAATTTCCGTTTGCTGAATTTAGTTATCCCCCATTTTCAGTATTAAGCCTGACAGCAAGGTTAATTAAAAATTGTGTTTCGATGGTCGTACACTAAAATTTCTAATGTGTACCTAAAAGGCAGGCCTGGCGGCTCTTCCAGTTTGGCAATCAACGTCACGCATTGGTGGTTAGCTCTACAAGCCTTGCGCAATTTGACAGGACTGTAATTTTCGCATAGCCCTCAGTAAAAAAAAAAAGTTAAATGGAACACCACCGAAAGCTGCCAAAAAAAAAATGAAGGGAAAATGAAAACTTCGGTCTAATGCGTTCACGATGCAGGACAAGGTATCTATTTAATTTGCATTTTACACGCGAAAATAGTTTGCATATCGAAGGCCAGCCAGGGGCAGCATTGTTGTTGTGGCCGCATTACTCATACGCAGCGTGCGCCAAATTGGTTTCACCCCGCCACATGCCAAGCGACCCACGGCCGCAGGTCAATTGCCAGTTTGTGTCTAGCTGTGTGCAAGTGCTGGCTATGTGTGTGTGTGTGCGTTATAATTAGAAGTTTAATTGGTCGAGCATAGCTGATTTAATGAGTGTTGCACCACACAAAAAGATGCTTCCAATGGAGAGAAAACAGAAACTAATTGAATACGCCGCTGCCAGTCAAATGCGCTTAAATTGCACTTTAAACAGCTTTCGCAGCATAAAAACTGAGTTCAGCACCAACCAACCGAAGAGCAATAATCAACGCAAATTACAATTAATTAGGAACACATTCTGTTAGCAAGCATTTTGGTAGTTCATCAGTTCAAGCAGGAGTAGGCGTGACCTGCAGCAGCTCATTAAAAAGAATCACGAAGAGAATCACGCCCTAAAGTGCCAGCCAGCGAACAGTAATTATGGCGTTTGCCCATCTGCCAATACGTTTCAGGCGAAAACTTAAATAAAAGAAATTCTAGTTAATTATGCAGCGAACAGTCAAAAAATGCTGCCAACAAAATGCTTTCCTCCTTTTGATCTATCAGTGAAGGCAGCGAACCAGTCAAACTTAAATACTGTTTTTTAGCATAGGAAACTTGATGTTTGTAAATTTGTTGCTTATAATGATGTAAGTGTACAGAAGGAGGGAGCTTTTAGTTTTCTCAAATGTTGGCTAAAGAAATCAGGTTTATATGTGAATGATGATTTTTCTGTATATCAAGTATAGAAAGCATGTTTAAAACATAAGTAGAGAGAATATGGTATCTTCTAGTCAGAAAAGTCAAAAAAAGTAGTCTTATTCTTTGTTTTAAAAATTAATCAATTTTTTCTTTTTCTCTAGAATTTTCTTTTTTATTTTACTACAGAGCCCACGTACAGTATTTTATATCTCTCATTGAAACTTTTAACAGGCCATGGAATTTTGATCATTTTCTTGACTCTCAGTCTTTCGCTTTGAAAGCGGCGCATACTTGTGTCTGTCTATATAATGCAATGACCCTCCGTCTGCAATTTGCCTACCATAATGGCATTTGTATGTCTGAGCAGATAAACTCATTCTGCAACATGCTTTACTCAGTCTCTGTGCAAGCTCAAGTCGTTCAACTGCCAACCAAAAATTGAAAAAAAAACAAGTACGTTTAAATGCAGGCAATGTTGGAGAGGGGGCGGCGGCGGAGAGAGGTGGGTGTCGCCCAAACACTTTGCGTTAAGCTAAGCGGCTCTTTGCCTTTAACAAAGCAGCTCCTCACATTTCTCAACTTTACAGAGGCAGAAGTAAATACCGGAGGGCGGACAACCACTAATGCCCTCAGCACTTCTCTTTCGAGCTGTTGCCTTCTAAAGCCCTCTAAATTAGTATGGCTAGAGCTCGGGCTCCAGCACTGACTGGCAGGCAAGGTGCTGCATAAAACTCGCTACTGAATTATTAACTAGCTCTAATGCATTTGATGCGTTCTTAAGCGAAATTCCACACCTCAGCCTTTCATTGATGCACGGCGCAGACTCTGAATAAAAGTAGGAGTTGTGGCTGCTTTTAGAAAGAGCCAACAGAATTATCATTAGACTGGCGGCACAAGTGCAGACACTGTTGTTCTTGAGGGCATATGGTTGGAATAGCTATTGCTGGTCACAGTCTGTATTTAACTAGAAGTCTTAATACATATTCTAAATCGATAAAGCAGAGCACAGCTCTGGGCACATAAGGTTAAACAAATCTTACTTTGAAGTTTGAACTCCAAATGAAGTCAATGTTTTCACACGTTGTATTTAATGTTAATAAAACTTTTTAAGTGTTTGAAAACTCCAACTTAATTTTCAATCAGTTTTGAGCAAACGAATCAATATAATGAGTGTTTGATAAATGTTTTTAAGTAATGTCAATTTTTATTTAAAACTTTTTCCTTTATCAGTTTAGACTATGTCGACTTCACACACTGCACGTCTGACGTGAATAGCAAACTCTTGAAACTCAGCTTGTCTTAAACTTTTGCATTCATCCAGCGAAGTATTAAATTATTCACAAATTCATTACACACGCACAGCTAATATCGAAGTTTGCCGCTCGACTGCTTTATTATCAGCTTAATGCAAGATTTTAAGTGATTTTCATTGCACATGAAGCGAGCGAACTTGGTCTATGGCTGTTAAGCTACTTGAGTTAATCTCAACTGGGAATCGACTGATTTCAATTGGCAAATGGAAGCAACGAAATAACACAACGGGCGGCGGTTGGCTGAGTTAAGTGCAACCGCAGAAAGAACATCATAAAATTATTGAAAATTAATTTAGACACAAATTGATGACTGTTTGCCAGTCAATTGCAATTTGGATGTGGGATATGGGATATGGGATGTGGGATGTGGGATATGGGATATGGGATGTGCATCGCCTGTGCAGCAAAGTGAGGCAACCGCAATTGGTAAATAGTTTCATTTAGGTTTTGCGTTTAGATGGACATGTTTAGATGGGTATTGTTGTGGGTTTTGGCAGCTGTAATTAAAATAATGGAAATACTCTACAAAACACGCTTGCGGTCTAACCATAAAAACTCGCCAAAACTTTCACATCGAATATTACAATTTTTGGATTTTCTATTCCAATTTCGCTTGCGGCAATACAACAAACAACAACAACAACAACAACAGTAACAGCAACTGAAGCAGACAATGCATGGCCAAATTGTATGTTGATTTATTTAAACCATGCCCACAAGGGGCGTGGTAGCACTTTAACGGGATTATGCTGCAGGTGTAAACGTTTTGCCATTTCTCATTTTCATAAAAGAAATATTGGAAATATTGGAAACTGTGAATGCAAAATTATTATTATAAATTGAAAGCAAATAATAAATTGCTTATCCAGGTTAAAGCTTAACTATGTTTTATAATCATAAAAGAATTTTAAATAATTAAGATTATTTTAATATAATTTATTTATAAATGCTTCGTACACATTTAAAATTTAGGTCATATTTACATTAAAAAAAATGATTATTTTTCCAACGATTTATGGCTCATTCTGAATAAATAATCAAAATAACTTCATATAGATTTTTAAAGATATGTCACAAATATGAGGCATTCATATAACTCAAATACGAATCATAAAATATAAAATAAATAAATGGAATATATATAAAATATGCAAATTTATATTTTAATATGTTTCGCAATAGTTTTATTAGTCCGAATAAACTAGCTAAAAGCCAGGGCACATATATTTGAATCATTGAGCTCATAGCCGAAGGCTATCAAAAACATGAATTCGCTTGACTAAATTTTATAAGTTAAACTCTTAAATAAATAAATGAGTTGACAAAATTTATAAAACAAAATGACTTATGCTATAAAATGTTAATGAAAATTGAATTTTGGTAATGGGAATAGAGTATATCTAATATAATTTGACAGCTGGTGTTAAAAAGTTAATAGCTAAGTAACAGTTCACCTTCTCTATAGATTATATATATGTTTATATGTTTTGTAGGCGGAGCAACTTAGATGTATAAAGAAAATACATTTGTTAATTATATTTTCCGTCCATTATGATTAATGATTTTGGATTTATCATAATTATAAAATTATATAATTATGATACAACCTTTCTTTGACTTTGAATACGTATTATGTAGTCAGTTCCGACCGGCTGCAATATTACATCTCCTTTTTCATTTTGAAATAAATATTGAATAAACAGAAATACATAAAATTCATCAAATAACAACATACTAAATATTGAATAAACATAAATACATCAAATACATCAACTACCAACATACTAACATTGGCATTTAACATCGCCAGCCTAAGAAATTTGCGATTAAAAATAAATTTTTATGTTGCGTTTTTTCCATATAATTTCGCAGCTTTTATTTATTTATCCACAAAAATACAGTTTTAACTGGGTATAACTAGCATTGAGAACAGAATCTGAATCTATATAAAACTAAAACAATTTGTTTTCACACACACACACATACATACACACATCTATACACATTGCCCCTGGTGCGTTTATTTGCATTTCTCTTTGTGCATTTTAAAGCATCAGGCGCTTTTTGCGGTAAAAACTAATTTATTAAGCGTTCACTTTTTGTTGCTCCCGTTGGTCACGCGTTGCCCCTTTGCATGCTGTTGCATGCCACAACAACAATAAACTGCGCACAGTGGGGCAGCTGCAACAATAGACGCAGCGAGCTAACATGACGGCAACCGCTTGATAATTCTTTTTTTTTTTTTCTTTGAACGCCTGTGCGAAAAACCCAAACAATGACCAGTCATACAAAACAAAACTCTAATAGCTGCACAACCATAACACTAACAATAGAAACAGCAGCAAACTCAATTAACATTCATGGCAAAAGTTGACGATGACCATAATTGAATAGAATGGAAAGAGTGCTTCGAAGGCAGCCGGAAAACGGAAAGTGAAAAGTGAAAATGGAAAAGGGAACCTGTCAACGATCTGCCATGCAAATGTTGCGCGAATGTGAATATACCCCTTAAAGGCAGGTGTATAAGACAAAGGGTATATGCATTAGGCAAGTATACAAAGGCACTTGATATATATAAATACGACACATTTCTTTGATACTGTATATATAGATATTTCTGAACAATATACAAAAAAAAACTCGTAGCTAGTAGATATCTCACTATTCGAGTCTATTTAGCCATGTTAAAGCTCGAAACGAAAGCACATTCAGAATCATAAAACAAATTGAATATAAATTCACTTTTAAAGGCGAAACTAAAATATAAACACAGAGTGGATGGAGCCTGGAGCCTGGAGCCTGGAACCTGGAACCTGGAGCCTGGAGCTTGAGCTGCTGCATTTGAGACTTGAGTGTATGTGTGCGACGTTGTAAAAGATTTCAATTTTCGTTGAAAATTACAAGAGGAGACGCATTTAAATTGTGGCAAATGAGTGGGAGATGGAGATGGAGATGGAGAGGTGGGGGCTGGGCCTTTGGGTGAGGGCTCTGTTATCTTTTGCTCACTTTGCTCCGGGCTGCGCCTAAAACTAGGCAACACAGCCGCATATAAAAGACATTTTTCAATTCACAACAAATGTGCGCTGTAGCCCGTGGGTTGTTTTTGTTTAATTTTGTTTTGCATGCAGACCGGCAATGGCCATAAGCAACAATAACAACAGCAACAACAACAGCAACATGAACAGCACCAGATGAACGACACGAAATCACGCACTGGCAAAGTACGAGGCGGATGGCCTCGTGGAATGAGCAAGGAGCCCAGCAGCAGTAAGAGTCCAATTGGGGAATGACAGCATCTTCAACGTTGCCAGTCATAAAACAGCAACAGCAACAGCAACTCAAGTGTACAGCATTTCCCACATGCCACACTCGGACAGGATATAGCGTATCTTGTTTTCTTGCTGCTGCTGCTTTTATTGCTGTTGCTGCTGTTGCTGTTGCTGTTGCTCTTCGTTTTTTGTGGTAAATGTCTTTGCACATTGATGTGGCACTGCTCTCCCACACACCCACACACACAGACGCACGCTTGGGCATCTTGCAGCTGCTCAGGCATTTGAAAATAGCCAAGCAATGCAAACTTTGTACAGTTAATGTTTGGAATGCAGAGTGCATTATGCACACATGCATTGGCAACGCCAAAGAAATAAAGAAGATGTATTAAATGGCTGAGAATAGTATTAGTAGTGTGAAAAATAGGCTAACAATTTATAAATGGAATATTTGCAGTGCAATTTGTGAATCAATCAATAAACTATTAGCAAAGCAGCCAATGCCGAAAGTAGGTTGATTAGGTAATTGTAGTCAGTGCATAGCACAAATCACCAAATTACTTATAACTACCTTCCAAACTACACTACTCGATAGATACTCAAGTAAGTAGTCGAGTCATCAAATGGACTGAATAACAAAGTTCTAGGGCATGAACTAGTTCGGGTTGTGTTGCCTGCGTTAGAAATATTGGAATTCAATGCTAGTTTTTAAAGTAAACTAGTTATAGTTAGCAAACTATATCATGTTTTCTTATAACATGAAAATACTTGTAAAATAAAAAAAAAGTTTTGATATAGCTTGAAAGCATTTATTGTACATTCATGTAAATCATATCAAATTTATCATACAGACAAACATCAGGCTTGTCCGAATGCTTAACATAACATGTATATCAAATTCTTAACATATTTTATATCAGACTATATAGATGCGTTGATTTAGTTACATTTGTCTATATGCCCCGATGTCTCGAAATGCATT
Organism: Drosophila nigricruria; assembly: GCA_037075265.1. Lineage (NCBI taxonomy): Eukaryota > Metazoa > Arthropoda > Insecta > Diptera > Drosophilidae > Drosophila > Drosophila nigricruria. The sequence goes on from JBAMCI010000035.1 coordinate 14,557,305, forward strand.
CGTCCAGCTGTCTGTCAACATAAGCACGAACGCATAACCTAGACTTACTTTTATAAGCTCCTTTCTCACACATTTAATGACCTTAACACATCAACTATGGTATATAGGTTCTTGAAGAGTATAATCAGTTAGTGAATACTCTGCCTTATGGCGAGATGCTCCTCTACTGTTAACTAGAACCGACTAGAATATTTAAAGTAGCAGCTCCAATCATTTCTTAGAGCATTTACAGTAAGCTCTGTACATATTTAACATTTCTGAATTTACTAAGTACTAAGAGAATATTTTTAATATATATTATATCTTTATTTTACTATTCTACTCCACTTCCTACGCCTTCAACTCTCCTCGGACACAGCTCTTATTTAAATTGTGTTTTCAAAATACACATTTAGCCAATTATTTGATGTCGTTCTGGGTTTAAGCCAGCATTTAAGCAGCTGTTGCTTGTTTCGTTTTTATTTTGTTCAACTGTAATATTATGCAAAATAGTTAAAAATACATCGAAGAGCGTTGCAATTTATGCAGTTTCAATCAGCAGCCGCTACAGTGGCAGAGTTGCTGTTTTGTGACAGCTGCTGCTGTTGCTGCTGTTCTGCATTTGATTTTGGATCAGCTGGATCTGAGAACTGGGTTGCTTGGATGCAACCATGTTGCATTGCTGCTTGCTTATTTTGAGTATAGTTGTTACTTCGAGTGGGCGCCACTTGCACTTACAAATCATTGAAAATTCAACACATTGCTAATACGACATGTTGTCGCAACAGTGTTGTCATCTATGCATGGCTATGGGTGCGACTGTGTGTGTGTGTGTGTGTGGGTGCCACATTGTGTTGCACTTGTTATTAAGTACTCTGGTGCACAATTTTGTCGTAATGACAACCTGCTAGGCACATGCCTAAGGCGCCAACCTTGCGTGCCTAGCCGCGACAGCAGCTTGAACTGAAGTGCAAACCATGGTTGCCAACATGGGGCCAAGGAGGGCGGCACGTGGGCGTGGCCGGGCAGAACGCGCGCGTTGTTCGCCGTACATATGATTTGCATGTTTAGCGAAATTAGCGCACTAACAACAGCTGCACACACAGAGAGAAAGAGAGAGGGTGAGAGGGGGTAGAGAGAGAAAGAGAGAGGCCGATGGCGAGGGAGTGTGAAATATATATAGAGAGAAAGGCAGAAGGAGTGAAATGGTGCCATTGCAATTGTTGTGTGTTGTGTGTTATGTTGTGTGTGCATTTTGGTTACCGAACTGCAAGCAAACGACAAATACTACGCATACGCCATGTGTGCCCCAAACACACATGCCACAACTTAAGCGCAGGCACATAAACCATTATTTGTTTGTCGGCAGTGCTCCGAGCACTTTCTGAACCTCCAACGCCACTTTAAATTAACTTTAATGGAGAGCAAAACCAGTTGCCCGTTGCCCGTTGCTCGTTGCCAGTGCTAGAGCCAATTCATTTGCCGAGCTTCCTTTTCTAAACTCATTTGCCTTAATAAGTCAATTATTTAGCAGCTGCTTTTTTTTTTTTTGCTTCCACTTCTGTTTTCCACTCTAGGGAAGTCTCGGGTTTTTGCTGTGGACGCAGCTTGGGTAATCTCACTCTTTTGGTTCGCACAGAGTTAGGAAATGGTTATGTAAAGCTTATGTTATGTATTAAATATATATATATACATATTTTTTATTCTTATTGTCTTATAAAATATATTATATAAATATATTACATTTATTTGCTTTTATTTTCATTACGAATTTAGAATTTTTTCTCCTTTATATATTCAACATTTTTATCCGTCTGCTTTCGCATTTGGAAATGCGAAAATTATTAGCTGCGCTGCTTATGCAGCCATTCGAAATATATATAAAAAAAAAAAACAACAACAACAACTTTAAAAACAAGCAGCAATAAAAGAAATTATGAAGATTAATGACTGAAGAGAATTTAGCTTTGTTTTCAGTTGGAAAGTAATTTCGCTCGGAATAATGTAATTATATACAGCTGCTATCAAAGCGAAAAGAAGCAGAGATCTTGAGAGTTTGGCGAAAGAACATGGCCTAAGGCTTCAATGAATCACAAATGCCAAAAAGTATTCATTTAGTAAGTAAATAGATCTACGTCTGCTTCTGCGGCTGGCCAGCAAGGCAGCTAAGCTGCTTAAAAGTTGTGAAAGTTATAAATCCTCTGCCTTACGACTAAACAAGATCAAAAGATAAATAAAATACTTGTGGACTTTGCCAGGCAATATCCCAAATGGCACTGTAAGCAAATGGAGTTGAAGACCCTGAAGCAGAGTCAACAAATCCTGTCTGCTTTCAGCTACTCAGCTAGTAAATTGGCTGAGCCCAGCCCACGTCTGCTCACTTACACCTAATTTCATATATATATATATATATATACGCATATCCTGTAACCTTATTCGCATACCATTTGCTAGCAAAGTCCGCTAATAGTAGCATAAATAAGCTTATGCCATCAGCCCATAAATAATTCAAATGTTAATATGGCAACAAGTTGTGCTAATGCTTTTTACTTTTGCACATTTTACATCTACATTCAGCTTAAGAGCAAACACTTTTCCATCTAAGTCCTTTAAGTTCACAGTAATTATAAATTGAAAGTAAATTGCTGCAGCCTTATACAAAATAAATGTCTCTATTTGCATTTATAAACTAAAAACAATTTGCTTAAGCTCACGCTACACTGCACTACAGCATTCAGTATTTACACTCAATTTGTAAATATTTTTTTTTTATCAAATTTCTATAAAATCTTCTTAAATTTGAACTTTGATCCATAACAACACAATTACTTTCAGCTGATTTATTGCAGCACAACTTTTGCTGTATAGTGTAATAATTAACTTATAAGTGTAAATACATGGCATGCTCAACAGAACTGTAAATATGTATGCATAGTGCATTAATATATCACCTCCAAAGTCAATAACAAGCTAATTGAGAATTTCGGCTTATTTTCTGTTGACTTTTCTGACAACTGCACAAGTTGGGAATAAAATAAGTATATATATATAGTATTTATGGCAAAAGATTTACTTACAAATTTTCCAAATAAAATAACAAATTATGATTAATTGAAAGAGTTTATTACAAAAGTCATATTTGCATTTGCTTTCGGCTCATAAATTGAACTTGTTTACCCTAGACAGCTCGCTGGAAATGTTTAAAACTTTGCACAAATTCCAAGCGTGCCACAAAACTTTTTTTTTTTTAGCGCTTGCAATTAAATTAGCTACTTCAGGACACACACGCACACACACACACGCACAACCACACAGTCATAAAGCACAAGCGTTGCACACGTGAGTGTCTCTTTGTGACTATGAGTATGTGTGTGTGTGTGTGTGTGTGTGCGTGTGTCAGTGCATGTGTGTGTGAGAAATAATTTTTTTTTGCACTGCGTGTCATGTTGGCATAGTTAAGAGGTTTTTTTTTGGTTTTTTAGTTTTTTTATGACATTTTTTTACAGTGACAGACGCTTAAAAATTTGTTGGTTTTTTGCTTGTAGTAAAACGTCAAGATTAAAGCATTTTTTTGTAATATTTATTTTACAATTTTGTCGCTCTCACTCTGCGTCTATTTCAAAGAGCTGCACAAATTGATTAAAAATGTTGCCAAAGACTTATTCGAGCTGCCGCTGCTGCTGCTGGCCAGTAAATATTTTTTTTTTGTTAGTTAAATTGCGCTGCGCTGCTGCCACGCCCACAGCGGCCGCCCTATTTGTGTTTGTCGTTTCACATATGCACTTAAATTTCCATGCCAACCGCACAAGAATATTTCCATTTTAATAATTGATTTTTCGCGTGCGTACAGAGCCCAACTGTAGCCTGAGAGAGAGAGAGTAGCTCACATACTCTGATACTGCTACACACGGCGTATGAGTAATGCCTATTATGCCAGTCGCACGGTTGGGCGTATCTGCATGCGCCGCTTGGCACTGCTGCACGTCGACACGTGCGCATTTTAATAAGTTATCCAGACACACGGAGCCGAAGTCGAAGCCACATTTACTTGTGGCCACAACATACTCCTAGTTGCCCAGGCTCAAATCTTCCGCAAACTTTTCCGCCGTACATAAAGCAAAGCTGCTGCTCGCTGGCGCTGGCGCTGGCATGCGCTTAAATTTTAGCACAATGCAAAATTCTAGCTAATCCCATGAATGATGGCGTTGGGCGTATACGCTCGCTGAGCTACTACATATATTATGAGGAAAGTTTCTTTAAACTTGAGTAACAAACGTTAATCTGGTCCCGAAAATAGCAAAAATTAAAGCAATGCTAACTAAATAAATATAAATTTTTATAATTAAATAAAGAAGGACATGAGGAGATTACTCAGCCAGACATATCAGATAATTTACATGTTATCAAGGAGCAGCCATGATGACATTCAACTGCACGAAATGAACTTAATGAAGAGCTCAAGTGAAGTACTAGCCGGAGTTTGTTTAAAGAACTTTTAGATATTAGCTAAGACTGTTATTCTCTTCAACTAGGATTCATCTCTTGCACACATATAAAATCAATTTTGTATATTCAGATAAATTCGTTGTGGAATATTAAATTCATATTGCTGTTGCAGACATTTGCAGTATCTCTTCTGGGACACTTTCAATAGCTCTGGGCTATCGTCATAAATAAGTTGGAGATATTTTTAATGGCTTACGTTTCGCAATTCGAATGCAGTCGAATAACAGTGTTACCAACTTTTCAGTGATATACTAAATTGGTTTGCAAATGTACATATGTTGCATATGGCTCCGGGCTCTTCTGCTGGTTAGCTTTGGCAACTGCTGTTGAACCTGACTGTGACTCCATATGGCAGCCAACCGCATAGAATCTAAGTAGAGTAATTCTCTTTATACATAAATATACTTAGAGTTTTTGAAATTTATGCCCGCTGCCGGATAGAACTTTTACAATTACAAACATTGCCCACATGGCATGGAGAAATAAAATATGTCGACTTGATGCTCGCACCGCTGCAATGGTTGATGGAAATGGCTATGGTTTTTGACCGAATGGCTGGCTGTCCAGCTGCTGCTGCTGCTGCTGCTCGGGAAGTTAGCCTCAAATCTGTGTGAAATGGGTCAACTGCACTCAATTGTAACCGACATGTGGCATGGCCAACTTGCCAGCTGCATGGCTTCGCCTTCGACCCTTACCTCGTGCCATCGCATGGTCTGCTGTTTGATTTCACTTTGGTCCAAGTCCTTTTCCTTTTCATACATTTTCTCAACGCGCCATTTTTGATCAAGTGCATTTCAACTACAGAGCTAACGAAGCAGAAACTTAAGCTGCCGACATTTTCGACTGGCCAGTGCGATGGGTAACAACTGAAGATACTCACTTTACGGCTACAATCTATTGCATATTAATAGAACTGCACAAAATTCTATAGTATTGTGTGAACTAGCAATATGTTGATTATAGTTTTTCATATTCATCTCTAATAAAACCTCTCAGAGATATTGAACGATTTAGTAAGAGTAAAACTTTCCTCTATCTCTAATACTAGCTCATCGCAAATGCAAAGAGTATGTGCTATTCATGTTTCATGCCGTGCATCCATCTCTAAAGTCTTTTACATCATTTTGCTCTCCTCTTTTTTTCTGGTTGCCAATAGAATAGAGAATACAAGAGTTGTGCAGGCGAAGCATAAGTGGGTCATTGAGCGGCACATCCTTGAGCAAGAGGAAGTCTCTGGCACATTTCACTGGTGATGGCCAACATATTCGTACGTATTATCAAAATCTGGCTAAGCGGATAAGCCGACAAAACTATGCGCACTAATTAATGAAAACAATTAGTAAATTAAGCTGGCTATTTCCGTTCGATGACAACGACTAGAATAATAATAATAATAGCACGGCCAGCAGACAATTGCCCAAACATAAGCGGCCAAATATCACAAACATAAAAACGCAAACGTTGGCAATAAACGGGCATAGAAATGCCCAAAATTTATGCTAATTGGACTTGTTTACCAGTGCGTGTGGTTTAACATGCATAAATCTAAATCCACACAGCTAGACTCTATATACATATCTCTCGCTCTCCCACTCCCTCTCTCTCTCTCTCTTGGTCTCTCTGTTTATTTATCTTGCTGTCCTCTTGCTGTCTGTTAGCACACACGATCATAAATATATATATGTAGTTACATACATATATACATATATATATTGCCAGCATTTAGCTGACATCTTCAATTTTGTTTATTTCAGTCTAGAATGCCAGCGGCAGGTTGTCTGAGCTCCGACCAGGACAAGCTCAATCTGAGTATCTGTCTTACGCTCTGCGTGCTGTGATTTCTTGTGTCAACCCAACAATAACAACAGCATAAGTAATATGTTTTGCAGTGTTTTCACTCAGAAAATACCCTGCATGCGCATATGTAACAAAAGAAATGTGAATAGAATCGAAAATATTTGATTTAAATCCGAAATAAATAAAAAGATTATTGATAAATTGCCAAATTATATATAAATAAAAGTGATGAAATAAAAAATCTAATTTAATCACATTAAAAATTTTACAACTTGCCCATAAATAGCTCAACTCTAAATTTATTTTTGTTTATCTAAAAAAAAAGACTCTTATTAAAATGAATTTTACTCCCACGCTCAATATACAGATACAGGATATCTAAATACAAAGCCCGTTGCCGACGAATGAGCAAATATTTTATATTTGTTTCGAAGCCAAAGACAAGCTAAAAACAAAAGCATTGCAAAATATTTGTTTTGGCATTGTACGGATGGGCAAAGGCAACAATGTGGGCGTGGGGGCATAGAAGGAGAATATCCATATTCACATTCACATTCACATTCTATGCTAACTGATGCGCTCAGCGCCGGAATTCCTTGTAGGATTTGCGCTGAGCGTCGTCTAGAGCTTGGGCTATGCCCGAAATTTTATTTGCATGTCAATTGCGTTTGTTTATCTCGCGTTATTATTTTTGACATTGCCAATAGGCATAGGCCATACACACGCGCGCCGAGCGTAGGAGTTTGACAGACTGATTAGATGGCTTGGATAAAGTAGTCCATAGTCAACTAGGCTTAGCCACTAGCTTTGATAAACACATATATATATATATATATATATACTCTTACTTCACTGATTATAATATTGTAATATTGTGATCCAAATAATTAATTAATCTACATAAATAAACAAAATTATGTGGATATTGCTGACTTGACACATTTCTGTTGACCTCATCAAAAACAAATTTCACATCAATGCTCCATAAAGACTCTGACATGTAATTATAAAACATTTTACAGCACTATAAAATCAAGTTTCTATTATCAATAAACTATAAAAGTTTGACAAAGGACTCTTGAGTTGATTGACGCACATATTGACCACAGACTTTTCATGGATTCTAATAAATTTTACTATTACAAACAAAAAGGGGTTTTCACTCCTTTGTGCGGACATCAAGTTCATCATTCAAAAACACAAACTTGAGTCGCAACAGCAGTGAATGAAACGTCTGCTGGCCAACCACAATGCAATCAAAAGGTGATTGAAATTGAAAAAGCAGAAAAACAATTTGTATTTTGCGGTTAATGTGCAGGTGGCAATTAAAGCACGAACAACATATTTGTGAATAGCTATTATACACCTCAGATATATATGATGCTGACACATATTATACTCATAAGGGCGCTACACTGTCTGCTGTGTGCTCAAGGCCGCTCTTTAAGCTGCCAGCACGTACAGTGCATAGATTTTTATATGCCTTCCAGTAAGGACTGCTAGCTTAGCATTCTAATAGGACGCAAAGCAGACGTTCGCCCATAAATTGTCGGCCAAATCCACTGAAATTCGTACACCTGTTCTCGCAGCTAAGTATTATTGATAAGCATTAAAATCACGCGCGTGTCCAAAACGCGCTCACTCAATAGAGCATTACAACGTGCATTACATACGCACGGCCCCAATGCCGACTTTAATGTCTATTAAGCGTTCTACGAACAATACTTGCTTTTATTTCTTCTGCTAGAGTGCAATCAAATATGTATTTATATGAGTGCAGTTGTAAACTCGTTAGCAGACTGAAACAATCATCAGCACACAGACACACACACACACACACACTGGCTAGTGGTTCGCTTGAGACTGGCTTGGCTGCTAAGTGGGCCAAGGCCAAAGGGAAACTGAGGGCAAGAGATTATGAGTGTGATGGATAAAATGTCAAGCAATAACAGCAGTTTTCACTCACATAAAGATAGCAAAGGGTCGCCTTAATATTTCTGTATACCCTGGGCTCATATAACATAAGATATCATCATAAGCTTTATATATTCTAGATCAAAATCGGTAGCTCTGCCCGCTTACTTATACTTATCGTATAAGGTTATGGTACCTTATGGCCTTATGGCCATGTTTGACTTGAATTGGTATTAAATTATACACAAATATTTATCTCACTTGATTTGAAATTCACTTTGAAACAAGTTAATGTAATAAGCTAATTTAAAATTGATCACATTATCAAATCAAAGTTTAAACATTATTTTGTATACAAAATGCACTGACAGCAGCAGCAAGTTGCATCGATTTGTATTGTTATTGAATTACGAAAAGTAGACAACAATGGATATGAAATTGTTGTCAAGTAAACGAGATAGTTGTCTCAAAAAAAAAAAGAAAGTAAAAGAAAAACTGTTGACCCCGTTGGTCAATTGGTCGAATTGATTTGCAAGACAATGCAACTGGGTCCCAGGCCGGCTCTCGTTAGTGGCCGGTGTCAATGCATTTGATTGCACAATCCTTCACAGCCAGGACCTTTGCTCGCTGGCTACTTGTGCACTTGTGTGTGTGTGTGTGTGTGCTTGCTCCTTCAATTTCTTACACAATATATGTATATGCGGTGTTATATATCTAGTATATGTGTGTCTTTTATCTGCTGACCACAGCTTATGTCCCAGTCCCGTTTCGCATTAGCATGGCCAGCATCGCACAAGGATACTATTCTGTGAGTCTCTGGCCCTTTTTTTCATAAACCGCTTTGGCATTTGGTTGCCAACGTTCAGTGCGCGCCACTTGAATTTAACTGAATTTCCACAATTTTTTTCTACCCTCTTCTTTGCCTCTATTAACTTAGTTTTTTTCATTCAACTTTCTTTTATTGACTTTGTGGCAACAAAATTTAAAGAAAAAAAAACTTAAATTGCTCACGATATGACAATTTGCCAACAAAGTCATGAAAAAAGTCTTGTCATTGTATCAATTTGTTTGGCTATGCGAGTGTGTGTGAGTGTGTGTCAATGTGTGTTGTGGTGTGCGTGTGTCCAAGTATAAAAGGTTTGCTGATTGTGTGTATTTAATGGCTCTCATTATGCAACACTTTTTCCAACACGCTTTTGGGCATGTGACAGCTGAGAATTCGATTTCAGCTCAGCTTAGCCTCTTTCCAAAAATGCCATTAAATATTTAAATTAGGATACAATGTTTTTCCATGTCCCATTTCAACCACACTAGTTTGACCTTCGACCAAAAAATGTAATTAAACATTTGTATGGAGTGAGATAAGTATTATTTTATTTCTAATTTGGGCATCTTAAAAACATAAATAAAATTTAAGCTTCTCCACGCGGACAATTAAACTGAATCGATGTTAACATTTCCATCCATTCTACAAGCGCTACAACTATATATGTATACAACTAAGTTTTTGACTAGTATATAGAGTAATTATCATATATATAATTCAGAAATATTTGCAATAATTCAGCTTAGACCCTACAATATCCTATTTCTAACCTTTTCTGTGTGGATACTCTGCACTTATTCAATTTTTTTCTGTGAAAATCAAGCAAAAGGTAAAAGAAATGTTTTTCATACAAGATTTTAAGTTAATCGTAGTTTGGATATATTATATTTCATTATATGAAGCGGTCAGCCTAATTTTGTCATGCCTGAAAGATATGGATCTTAAGAAACACTTTGTCATTGCTCAAACTTTGAAACTAAAAGAATTGCTTTATTGGAGCAGACAGATATGCTCAAGATAGTAAGCAAATACCTTGTGTAATCAGGCACATTGCCTTCAAAGCACATCACAAAATAGTTTCATAATACATCTCGTATTGGAATGCAAATCAGATCAGTTATGATAATTGTGTTTGACTCGGCATAGCTAAGGTATTGAACTATTGCCAAGTGCGAATATCTGCAGTTAATATGGGCCAGATTTGCATGCCTGAAGCAATGGGGGGTGCGCGAATTCCATTGTGGCATTGGTGCCTATTGCGTATACGCAGCATTGTCCAAAACTTATATTCAATAAGCGCTCTCTGTGGTTTATGGCCCAGCCGTGCAGCACGGCATAGGGTAAATCTAGTCGGCCCAGCCATACGCCACAGCGTGATAGAAAAATAATTAGACACTCAGCATTATTTGTTGGCAATCAAATTGAATTAAGTGTTGCCTAAAGCTCGACGTTGTCATGGCCACGCCTAAAGCATACACGCAAGCATTTCGATTCCAGCTAGTGTTGCTGTGTGTGTGTGTGCGTGTGTGTGTGTGCAATGTGTATGTGTTTATGGGCAAGTGTGTGTTCTACGGACACTTGCCTCCGCCTGACAAGCTGTTAATTCTCATCACGTTTAATGTAATGGCAGCACGTTAACTTTCAAGCGCAAAATTGGAATTCAATATGTTCGCTAACATATAAAATGTGCGACTTTCTCGCGCCTCCCCTCGCTCTCTCTCTCTCTCTCTCACACTCTATCAGTCTCTCTTGCTCACACTTTCAATATGTATCTCTTTCAATATTCTACTTTTGTTGAGTTGAGAGCAAACTTTTCTTTGGCCACAGACACCCTCGGCTCGTAAATGCGCATTGAATTATGCCTTCAATATGGCCTAAAAGCGACTGAAACTTGAAAACTGCCAACTGTTTGCTCTAGTCCCAAAGCCAAAAGTTAACTTTCTGCTGACTGCGTCCCACATGTAGATTATTATAATGAATATTTAATATCACTTGCTCTCTCTTTATATATATATATATATATACATATAGATGTGCGTTGATTTTTATTATTGAAAATAAAAGCCGTAAAATTGTTTCCATGTTATTGCACGAGTTTACTGATTATAATTATTTATAGTGTATATATTGTTGCAGCTTGTCGACTCACAAGGTAAACAGCCATGCAAACAATGGGAATTAAATTAAATTTCCTTTGTTCACGGTTCGTTTGAAAATTTGTGAACTTCGCTTGAATATTCCATAGCATTGAACATTATAATTCTGTCACGAAATATATGAGAAAACAGAATACTCCGACTGCTTAAACAATATATATACAATTTATCAGCGCTACGTGCTGCATCAATGATGGAACATCGTTCGACTCGCTTCTCTGATCTAATCCCAAAGAATTTCGAGCAACGAGAAATATGAATTATAGATGAAAAAACTACGTAGAGTTAATTTAAAGTAAATCAAGTCATATTAAATTCTGTAAATATAAAGATAAACTCATTAAAATCCTCAATATATTTTAAATATTTAATAGTTTAACAAAGTTGTTTACAGTGTAACTCGACTGACTCACTCAAGTGCTATTTATTGGCATCGAAGTCGAGCACGTTACTTGTTAATTACCTGGAGCTGAACAGATGTATGCAATTATAGAGAGAGAGAGAGAGTACGAGCACTGACTTGCGAGACACGTCGAAGTTACACGAAACCCACAACTATATATAAATAAGTAATTTAAGGCATGAGCAGCTTGAGCATCATGAGCAGCTTGAGCAGCATGAGTAGCATGAGCTTCATGGCTTTGACTTGTCGCATTTTTGCTTTATGTCTGCCATTAACTCCAACCAGTGCCTGGGCGAACTGCTCATCTGCACTTAACCCACTCAACGAGTCGCCATTTGCTTGGCTGGACCCGTTGGACACTTGGCCGCTTTAATATTTGAGCAGTGTCCGAAAGTCTTCAAGTGCACCACACTGCATATGACGTGAAAGTAACTCTCCATCTGCTTGTCATACTAAGCTATATTTCATCTGTATCTCTCTCTCTCTCCCCCTCTCTCCCCCTCTCTCTATCTCATTTGGGGAAACACTCATCGCGTGCCAGACAGTTGCACGGCACATTAATAAGTTCACTTACACTTCCAGGCCAGGACACATTATTCATGCTTTCACGACATAATTACAATTTGAATTGCTTTTATTGCCACGAGCACGACTTTTATACCCTTCGCTCGCCTCGCCCGTCCGTTTTATTCCTGACAAATGAAAACATTTTGCTGACATTTACGTGGGCAACAACAACAACAACAACAACAACCACAACAACGACAGCCGACTGCCGACTGTCACTGTCCGGCTCATTGCCTTCACTTCACTCATCTTTAATTAACATTTTGTGCTGTGCCAAGAGCTAAAAGTAGCCCAGCTCTTAAGCTCTCCGATTCTCCAAATTCTCTGTAGTATCTGCTCAGCTTTAAGCAGGCCCATTCGCAAAGGGAAAACAAACTATATATGTATAAACACATTCTGAAGCTGTATTTGTGATGAGACAGCAAACCAGCTCAAATAAATATCTTTACTTTCAAGCATGGAAAGAGTATTACTCTGTTAGTCATGGGATCGCTTTATTTAATTTCTTGTGTTTTCATATTATTTATATAAAAATAACAATTCATGCCTGTTAATTAAATCATTTCCATCAAATTTGCCTCAAGCAAGCAAGCGCCGAGCAAATCGCGTAACTGAATTATTTTTTCTTTCTTTCTGTTTTAATTGCGCCTCAAGGTGACTTTTAATATTTAGCCAGCATTATTTTCAAGCATATTTAAATAATAATAATGGAAATCCAATTAAAAGTTTCCTGGAACTGAACTTAACTGAATTGCCCAAACAATTTACATTTTCAAAAATATTACATAATGTGCAGAGAGCTGCTGGAAATAAGTTGAAATACTCGTAATTAACAGTTTAAGCTACAATTATCATGAGATATATATATATATAATAACATGTTATATATAACATTTAAATTTCTTCAGCAATTATGATATTTAAAATTCATGAGATTCAAGTATAATTTAAGTTAGCCTCTACTTTATTCTAGGCATGCGTATATGCTGACACTCTACCTATACATATCCTTTACATTAATTAGCCTTGTGTTTGAGTTCCCATGTCAAAATTTATCCAAACGTCAAAATGTTTACAAATGGACTAAGTTTTTTGAGTGACACGTGAATCGCCTTGAGTCAATAGATAACCGCCTCAAGGCCTTTTCTAATAATTGAGCCTAAGTGCCCAGGCGACAATAGTTCAGAGTCGGTTGATATGAACTAGGAGATACCCCTGAGCTTGTTTCGTGGGGCATACTTCAATGGACTCTATTGAAATGATATAAGTTATGTAGCAGTGCTTGAAGTCGTTAGCTTTTAGCCGTTTCGAGCTGGAGGCTTCGAGGATCTATTAGATCAACTCTGCAACTGTTACTGTAGCAAAGTCAGCTGCTCCATACACTCCAACAGCAACCATATACCCTGTTAAGCCACCTAGAATGGGTATAATGACAATAGTGAAATCATTTGCTTACAGCCGCATTGCCAGCGCACAAGTAATATAAATAAACTTTAGACTAAGCCCACTTGGCTCCGTTAAGCTGTTAGCCAGTGCCTGAACACCACTTGGTGGTTCTCTTGCTGTTGTTTGGGTCCCCAAAGCATTTCGCACTGGGGCCACATTCAATTCCCGAAACGCTGTCATTACTTGGCGCAGTTAGAAGCAATCGATACGAACCCATTTTTATCAATTTTGAACCCTTTCGAATTGAGGTTCATTACGCAACAAAGTGTGACAAATATATAAATTTATTTTAACATTTATTTTGACATTTTGTTACAAAACTAGATAACTCCAAGCCATAACATTAGTAGTTGCATATGTAAGGGCATCTAGTCTTCGGTATTTTGAACACGCTCGTGTTTCTTGTTTTCAATTTCTTTAAAAGTTTATTATCGCCATTGCCGTATCTGGCGAACAATCAAGATAAATCGCTGGCAGTTGCGCCCATTTGCATTTATTTTATGAACAAGTTGGCGCAACGGCGCATTTATTGATTATTTGATTGTGTTGTGTACAAAGCGTTTATAAAATTGAAAATAAATAAATAAATAAAATACATATATATGTGCGCTTAAGTGGCATAATATTCCTGCATTGGCCATTTCGCAGCGCAGCTGCTAATACACAGCATTTACAAAAGGAAATGGAAGAAATGCGCTGACTGCCTCAAGACAAATTAAAAATTGAAAAAAGAAAAGAAAAAAACTAAAAATAAAGCAAAAAAAAGTAAAAATATTTTTACAGTCTGCGGCGCGGCAGAGAAACATTGTAGATTTAAATATTTAATTTAGCCGAAGGCGAAATGTTGGCAGAGCTACGCTTTGCTTAGTTACTTATTCAAGCAAGACCAATTAATTAATAATGTCAATATACACGGACCATTGTGAAAGATAAAAAAAAAACGTGGCCATTGACGACATCGAACACAAACATCAAATTATAATGAATAGCCCCAAAAGGGGCAATGGGAAACGCTCTCGATTAAACAACGGCCAAACATCAATTTTGATTTTATGACATTAACGAATGGACTGGCTGTAGGTGTTAATTGGCATTTTGTCTTGACAGCTTTTGTCATTTACCCGAAAACTTATACAAGAAAATCAATACAACTAATTACACAATTGGGTACATAGCTCGTTCAAAGCCAACAAGTGATCAAAATACTTCCAATGACAGGGAATTTCTCATTTATTAGCTATTCAAACAAAGTTTGCTTATTAAGTGGCTAAAATCAAATTTCCGTAATTAATTTTACCGAATTATAACTAAAGCTTTTTAAAGTAGTATAAGAAGTAGTATAATAACACCGCAGCAAAGTATCAACAAAATTTCTCATTTCATTGCTATCTTTTGCTTATAGAAAGGAAGTTAGCCCTGGACAAATAATGATTTTGAATATATAACATATAATATATCAGTCTCCTGGTGTTGTTCTAGTTAGCAAATGAACAAGTCAGGCAACAACTGTTAACAATGAAACATTTTGACTGGATTTGAACTATCGACCTTCAGCTGTTAATCGGACGTTCATTCACTTCTGACAGCAGAACGCATAAAGTTTGGCTGCTTTCCAGTTGAATGCTTTTCAATCACACTTCGACTATCAACTGCAATTGCTTTTAAATGTTGTAACTTACAAAAACTGATTCCTATGCCTCATTTACAATACAAAACAGAGCTTGTTAAAGTATAGATTTCGAGCAGCAATCAATCTGCCGATCAGTCAATCAATCCTTATACATATCTTATGTGTCAGCAAATATATCTTTGACCAACAATATAGCAGTCTGCACCAATCTCAAATTTAATAATAAGAAAGTTAAAGTAAACAAAAAATAGATGATATATTATGCTCCTCAATGGCTACTTCAATGACTTTTGAAATTACATTTTTAGTATCGATTTTCAGTTAGTTAAGACATTATCTAGATTTTGCTTGCTCATTACTCTGCCTGTGGCAATATTCTACTGTAAATATTGTTGTTGGCAGTTAATATAAAGGCAAGCATTAGTTTTATCTGTAAATTATAAAATACTCAACTCGAGCTCTATGCTTTGCTTCAGCATTCATAATTAGTTTGTAATTGTTAAATAAGTTTGGTATAATCAACTGTTTATTTCAGCAGCTTAAATGAAATTGGGTGAATGTAAATTTCCGAAATATTTAGCGAACGAACAGTTTCTAAGCCAATGCTCTTATTTGCATATTAAACCATGTGAAATTTTCGTATTTTGTATGCCAGCCCGACACCCAGCCGAGTTGAGCCGACCCGGGCAGGTCAGGCCAGCCAGCATGCAATTTACACAATTACCCATACGCAGCGTACGCCCGCAAAGGTCATTACTTTACCTTGTGCGAGTGAGGGTGCGGGGTGCGGGGTGCGAGGTGTGGTGGCGAATGGTGGTGGAGAACTACAAGTTGGCGAAAACACGAATAATTTCCATAAGCTAGAAAATTTATGCTAATATAAGCGTCACATAAAATGCAAATAGTTATTATTACACACTTTTTCCAGCTCGCCGTGGACCAGCTCGTCGAGCAAGGTTGAAGAGGGCGCACCGTTAAAAAGAGCTGGTAGTGAAGGTTTTTTTGCTCTCTTACCTATGTATAGCTTGTATTTAGTCTCGTTTCGCTGCGTTCATCATAATTAAGTTATGGCCAACAGAGCGTAGGGCTAGGGAAGGTAAGGCTAAAAGCAAGGGTTCCACAATTGGGATATAGCACAGTTCATTGCATGTCATACATTATTTGGCCTGTCGCTGTTGTTGTTGCGAGCATATAGTATGTTGCTAGAACATGAGATTATGTGGATAGCAATGTTAATGATGCTGCGTGAGAGACACATCTGGCGCATAACTTGAACAATTTGCGAGCCTAGCCTAGCCTAAAAGGCGCATTGCTCTGCGCCACCTTAATGTTTAATGATATTAATACATCGCCTTACTTTATGACTGTATGTCCTTTTCGGGAAATAATGAACATTGCTCTCCGTATTAATTACTGCAATAATTAACAAGCGACAACAACAACAACAACGACAAGTGCTGGCTGTGTATACAGCACAATAATTTGCGTAGTTCGTTCATCGGACAATTTATTATTTGTCATCTGTTATTATGTCATTAAGAGCTTTTTTATTGTAGTACATTTTTAATTATCATTTGATCAATTTTATTTTTTCCTTTTTTTTTTGTTTTTTGTTTTTTTGTCTTTGTCGACTCCGAACTGTGTGTTCATTGCGTTCGTTTTAATGGTGTTTTACATGGCAATTAAGTTGTAGAATCGATGCAGCTGTTGCCAATGGATGGAATTGAATGACCCATCAATTTGAATTGAAAATTGTTCAGTAATTGAGATAAACTCATCAGAGGCAAAGTATTATTAACTAGCTCAACGGCTCATCATCATATACTATATCTGATTTTGAAGTGTCGGCAAAGTGCGCTTAATTTGAATTGCCTTAATAGAGTATAGATTCACAGAGATTAACAAATTCTACTGTATATCAAAATAAAAAAGCTGACAACAAAGAAATATTTAATATATAATTATATATCTATAGATATATATATATATACATATATACAATAATTGTTTTCGCTTTCGCTTTGTTGTCAATTTTTTGTTGTATTTTTAATAAGAAGCCATTCACGTAATGCAAATATAATTAAAATATTGTATTTTACAACCTATTTACCTGTGGCTTGTTTGACTTTATTTGCTTTACGTGTATTAAATTTCATTTGCTTAACGAATTGGCCCCGAGACATCTGTAAATGCCGCGCGTATGACGCAACAATTATTTATTAATAAAACTTATCAGCAAAAGAAAACAAACAGTAATATACAAAAATAAAACAATTTACTGTCGCTTTGCATGTCCAATGCGAATACAAACAAAAATATATATAGATATATATATATATACACGAAACATAAATCAAGTAAAGTTGTCAAACATAAAGATTTTTAGCTGTGCAACAAAAAGTTCGAGTTAATAAAATTTTTGTGTTTGACTCATTTATTGATAAAGAGAAGAAAAATACAAATAAAATGTCAACTTTAGTAAAAGTTATAAACAAATATTAAGTTATTAAGTGACCAAATAAGATCTATGCCAAAAAGTATATCAATTAAAAATTCAAAAGTTTAAGACATTGAGTTATTTGTGACTTTATCTTGAAGTTACATTCATGCCATGAACTAACACCTTATGCAACTGCCTGCTTCAGCTTTGCTGACAGCACTTCAAGCGTAAGCTCTGCTGGACTCTACCTAAGTAGCAGCCTTATTAGCGTTAACTATGCTAGGTACTTCACATAGCACTAGAGAAACTCATCGAGGTGTGTCAAATGGAATGAGATATCTCGTCGTCAGACAACTGAATCAGCAAATGTCAAGGAGACTTGACGCCTCTCAACAAGGCATCACTTGTATGAACAACAAAACCGATATTCTTGGTAAATGTTTGTAAATTATGTTCAAGTTCAACTGTTCAACAGAACCAAGACGATTCATGATCAAATGGCAAATATAATTAAACATTTGAGCAGTTAGATATTGTATATCATTTTAACAGAAATAGAAATATCGAAGAAGACTTCACTTACGCTTGGTCACTTACTTATAGCTATAGTAACAATTATGATGATATTAAGTAGAAATTAAGTAGAAATGATAAAATATGAATCTATGAATTAAATAATATAAAAGTACTTGAGAAAATATGGCTAGACTCGGCTTAACTTGTTTACCAAAGACTTGAATCAAGCAAAGCAGCTGATGGTATTAAGCAGACGACCCATCTCATAGCTATACAGAAAACATGCTGACTTAAGGTATAGAGTTTAAGCCTAGCATATGCCTTAACTTAATTCTAGGAACTTAAAAATAATTGAATATAAATATATATAAGACTGACATAAGCTCTTACCACAAGTTGAGTCGACTTTAGTATGTCAACTTTTTCACCGCACATCGCTCTTAATTCCAGCCTGTGCGCCTGTGCTGACAATCGATTTTTCGGTTCATTAATATTAAATTATGCAACCCGGTCACAAAGTGCCCAAGCTAATATCAAAAACCTTAAAACAATTTAGCCAAGCTCGGAGAAAGCAAAAAAAATAAGAAAATGAACACATGTTTACATAATTAATGTACTCGACTGGCAATGTTTTTCAATGGGTTTTTGGAAGAAACAAAAAAAAAAAAAAAGAACAATTGCTTGTGGAGTCAGCCGTGAGATCAATAAAATGCTCCTCATATTCGCACATTAAGAATGATTCTCTTTTGCACAATTCCACAATTCCACATGCCATTTCAGCTGGCTTGGGCATAATAGAACTTGTGCTTAATGTTTTGCATATTTAACTTTCGTCTACGCCCCAATACTTAGGCTAGAAAATGGGGGGCGTGAAGGCAAAAAATAAACATGTCAACACGCGAAAGAAGTTTACTTTAATTTTAACATTGCATGTCAAACTTCTTGCCTTGGCTTTGGGCTCGCAATTTGCGTTGCCTACTTTTGGGCGTTCATTTTGCACTGTAAATAAATCAAAGGCAGTTTACTCTTTCGACTCTGTTGGGCTTTTTTAATGGCCGCAAATCACGTGTTTGAGGCTATTTCATAATGGCGCGTGTGCCAGCCTCGATAAGGCAAAGGCAAACCCAAAGGCAAAGTATACGTAACTTAGCCCCTTTTGGCTGCTCTTTTTTTGTTAGTTTGGTTTCTCTTTTGAGTTGAGGCCTGTTACTGCTGTTCGACAAAAGTTTGCCAAGTGTGATAAGTGACCGCCTAATGGCATATTTGATTGTTTATGGAATGCATTTAGTTTGCCCTCGCGTAATGATAAGATTCGAGCTCATTAATGCCTACCTTAAGGCACGTAATAATATTGTTATTCATGCAAATTCAAGGCAAACGCAATTTGTTTCAATTTGTTGTCCTGTCTTTCGTGCCAGTCTCAAAATCCAAGCAAATCCATCAAAGCTGACAGCCAATAACTCAAAATATAATATGAAAATTCAAAATAAGAATATGAGCAAACATATGCGAATGCAGATAAGCAGAGTTTCAAGTCTGCTTTATAAAGATTAACTTGAAATTTCATCTTAATGATGTACTCAAGTCTGCTGCTATAAATATTGAAAGCAATACGAATTATTTATTGATAAAAGGGTTAGTTAAATATAGAAAAAGTACTTTGTTTCTGTCTTTAAATAAATATATATATTTAAACCTATATATATATAAGCCTTCTTCTAGCAGCTGGTAGACCCCAAATCGTTTCACATATGGAATGGATAATGGATAAATGCCAAAAAAATCTTCTTCTCATTGAATATTTTCTCTAGGTCTTTGCTTAAATTACGATATGAAGAGTCTAATAAAAACAAAAACACAACACGTTGGCTGCTGAGATTGAATGGCTGAGTCGACTGGTTGTCAAATTTAGTTGCGCCCTTGTGCAATTACCATAATGATGTCAGGCAGCGCACAAATCAAGCGACGTCGTTTATTACAAGTGCGAGAACTTAATTAAAATGCCAAAACAAAGGCGGGTCACAGCGAGAGGCGAATAAAGGAAAGAGAAAGTACGGCACATAAACTATGCACAATGCCAGGCGAAAGTGCCGCTAGTGATGGTCGCTGCTACTCAAGGACTTCCGCTCCCGCTGCTGCTGCTGCTCCTGCTACTGCTGCTACTGCTGCTGCTCCTGCATGTGCTGTGGTACATGAAAAACAACAAACGATGCCGACTCGAGGGCGAGTGGCAGCAAGTTGGTTGACTTTTATGATTGCTCGCTGGCATTGGCTGGCGTAAATGAAAATGGAAAGTTCGCATCGCCAGGACGCGCTGAGCTGAACGCCAATGCGTCTTTTCACGCAATTTCAAATCCCAACTCAATTTGAGTAATTTTGCAGTGAATCCTTTTGACTGCGGTTAGCGTTCGACTGTGCTACCGTCAATGGCAGCCAATAGCATTACGGCAGCCAACCCATTCCGTTATCCACAACATCATCATCATCATCATCATCATCACGATGGCGATCACCATTCGCCATTCCCATCAAATCTGTGAAGGCAACGCCATTGTTCAAGTTCGCAACGCTGCGCAAGTTACTGGCATTTGGTTATTGGTCGTCTGGTCGTCTGGTGGTCTGGTGGTCTGCTGGTCTGGCTTTGTTAATTTCGTTCACAAGCTATAGGCACACACACACACACACACACACACGTGCACAGTACTATTACTATCATACCACACACTCGCACACCCGCACCCGCATCCGCACCCGCACAACCTTGCAGTTAACCCACAATGCTTTTGGCAAACGCATTTGGAACATTTGCTTCATTTACTGCGTCGTTTGCCGCATTTTAATTGCTTCTGCTCACACATACAATCGCACGCATACCCTGACACTTACACTCAACTGCCAGAAGGACACTGCCCACACACACACAGTCACACAACGTTTGTCAATCTGCAATTTGAATGCGCGGCATCATCCGCGTACGTTTCCTGCCCATTCGCTGCGTCTGTTTGACTCATAAACCTGCACGCTATTAAATGAAATGAGTTTCTGACCAAATTATCTTCTTGAATGCGAGTTGACGCAATGGGAGATTGAGCAACAAAAAAATATGTATACATCCACGCTCGTTCGATTTCAATGTTTAATGATCAATTTCGGTCACACGCTCGCATATTACGCATACCTGTACGGAGCGGCGTCCACATACGCGTCTAAGTACATGCGAGCGAGCACGTTGGGCTCCACAAATTGTTTCATAACTCATTTAAGTGCTGGCTGATGACTGCTGGCTGCTGGCTGCTGGCTGTTGGCATGCAGCCCCAGCTAAAACTTTTATTAAGTTGCTAAGTAAATCAAACGAAATGAGCAGCTTGCGACAAGGATTACTAGAACGTGTACCAGAAGCTAGCAGCTAGCAGCCAGCAGCCAGAGGCAGCGCTCTGTCCTCTGCAACGCAGCCAGGTGCTTAATGCGTTCGAATGGCAGCTTTTGCATTGCCCCAAGTGGCATTAAAACAAATTACAAGTAATTAAAGAGTCACTTCTCATTGACGACAACTGCTGCCAGCCGCTTCAAGCGTAGTTACAATTCTCTTTATTTTCCCTACTTCAGCGTGGCATTTCGCAGCATTTATTCAAGATGCACTGAATACACTTTCCACAAAAAAATTTATTTAAATTTTAAAACAAATTAAATTGTTAATAAATTTTAGTTACACAAATAGAGTAGATTGACTGCTTATTATTATTATAAATAAATTATATATAAATAGCAACTAAATTTAATTTTCTATGCTTTATATTACAAAATAAAATAATAATAATTTCAAAATCATATAATTTTTAATTATATAATAGAATCACAAAACCTTACGCATAGTTAACAAAATTTTACCACATTTTTTTTGAAACTTATACTTTTAATAATGAAAAACTAAATATAAAAGCTGCTAACAAAGTTGAACCCTTGAAAAGCTTGCAGCTACTTCAAACCTCTTAAGCAACATAAATTAAAATTTTGATTTAAAAGTCTGCTCAAATCGGAAGTATCCAGCTAGAAAATACCCTGAAAATGTTTCATATATTCAAGCTTACTTCTTATAGACACAAGCAATTACTCATGCATACATATACATATGCTTACACACACACACACACGCATAACTGCATACACCGGATGTGTTTCTACTTCCTACAGTCTCATACTATATTTGTATAATATTTCAATTTCCAGAGCTTGAATATGGCATAGAACAGTGCTTGTGCAAGAAAGGCTTCGACTTTATTGTTAAACATGAGTTCGCTCAATTATGCAAATGGGAAACTAAATAATGATTGTAATTATCAAATGGAAAGTTATATATTTACTCTACTACAAACTAACATACTGAATAATTATAAATAATAATTTACCCTGTCTCAGTCTCACGTAGTGCCCGTATTGGTCAGTTGAACAGACAGAGTTGACTAAATCAAGTCAGCTCCATGTTCTATTCAGTTGGAACTCGACCTCTTCTGACTCTTTACACAACAACAATTTGCAATGGCTATTAAAAAAAAAAAAGTTGAAAACTAAAGAGCAGAGGTAAGAGCTGACTCCTCCTTGTTGTTTGCCAAGAGTCCAAAGTGTCTCGTTGAAAAGTCGAACTCATCGTCATTCAGCGGGATGTCAATGGACTCGCTCTATTCTTATCATGGTCTCTTGATTGTTTACGCGCTTACTTTGATTTATTGCACTTATAGGTTTGAAAACTCAGTTGATTAATGATGAAAGTTTTTATTAGTTTACGGTAATTAAAAATATATTTTTAAACGCTTTTTGTTGACGTTGTTTGAAGTCTGAGTTCTAAATTCTGTTTTATTGTGGTATGATCAAGGTAATAAATTCAAGTTTTAATCTCAAATTGACAATCTAGATTAATGAAGAGTTCATTAAAATGCATGCTTAATATTTTGTTAACTTTTGGGTTAAGCTTCGGACGTAGAAGGAAAGGAATTCTAAGAATTTATTTGGAATTAAAATTTAAAAAACAAAACAAAATTCAATTTAAGAAGCAGAGACGCAAAACAAAACATTTTTACACAAATTACTAAAATTGAGTCAAAATTATTCTCAGAGTTCTCGAAATAGAGTTTGTATTATGACATTCCCATTAAAAATCTCTTTCATGCTGGCTAAGCCATTTGGCTAAATGAAATTTGCAATGTAATATGGAAAACTCCGACTCAGACTTGTAATCTACGGTAAAAATCTTTTTGGAATCATCCTGTTTCACTCGTGTAGTTGTAAAACTGTTATTGTGTTCAGTTAAATGGATTACCCTCTACTTACAAGACCTGCGCAATTTCTCGACTTATCTCTTTAGTTTGTTCGTTGCACCAGCAAATTCTATGACCCAAATATGCACTATAATTCAATACTATCAGCACTCACACCAACACACACACACACACAGAAAAAAGTAGATTACAACACACAAAACTTGCATAGCTGCTATGCCAGTCGGTTATGTAAGCTCGCCGTTGCCCAAGCTGGGGCAAATCGAATTCACATTTTAAATGCCAGAGCCCGAAAATCAATTTAAATGTGAAATCTTCTGCTGTTGCCTGGCCTTAGCCTGTTTAAGCGATTTGCTAATAATAGCCAAAAGCCGTAAGCTTTCCCGCCAACGATTTGTAGCCATATGTGGGTGCGGCCAAGGGGGCCTAAGCAGCTAAGGAAATCAGCTCTCATTAAATATGCATAAGTGTGTGCCTGGGCGGGGCCCAAAGTGCCGCCCACTTCCTCTCGTTAACAACAAGCAATTACAAATGTTGTGCGTAACTGTAACTGCGGTTCGACTGCCTGCGTATCCAACTGTCCGGCAGTCCGCCTCTCTGTCTGTGTGTGTGTGGGCGTATATACTTATATGTGTGTAATCTATTATGCCGCTGAAAGTGGTAATTCCGGTCAGTAAATAACGTGCAGGCCCCAATGCCGTAGCATTGCTGTAGTCCAGTTCGTAAGGCGTCGATTAGATTTTAAGCCACATCGCGACGTCGCAACATGGCCAAAAGTCAGAGAAAATGGCCAATGGCGACGCGCCGCACAGACAATAACGGCCTCCAGGCGCAACCGTCTATAAGTCCTGTGTTAAAAGCAATAAATCCATTGGGCCCTGCTTACATATGCGCCATTTCACACCGTTAACGTTTGACGCACACGCACACACCTGCACACATATGTAGCACATATCAAGGTGCACATATAGCATATACAGGTGTGCAAAGCAGTCCGCTGCTCGCACGCAACCACAGTCAGCTATCGATAGCAATGGCGTGCACCTTTCAGCCAAATTGCTTTCCGGTAAATATTACAACACATTTTCTGTTTCTTCAAGCAATGCTTTATCAATATTCAATTTTAGCTGGAATTCAGTTTGGTACAGTTGGCAGCACTTTAAAGCTCTCTATTCAGTTATCAATTTCGAAAGCAGCTTAAAACAAAACTAATATGTGAAATTAAAAAATATATATATATTCAATTCAGTAATAAAACTCTTATGTAAATTGAATAAGCTGCAGATTTCCATTGAATTTATTGCAATTTTAAATACAGCAATTGGCATTCGATATTTAAGCTATTTACTAACTGACTGACACGGACTATCAAAAAGCTGCCTAAACAGTCGAGCTTATGAGTTGAGCATTTGTATATGAACCACCTTTCGGAGCGGGGCAGCAGCTCTCACCAAATTTCCATTTCAAAATTTGAGCAAAATGTAGGTCAATATTTGTACAGGTATTTAACTGGAAATCTATTATTTATGAACGAATGAATTCGGTTTTTGTGTCAAATTTGTTATATGAGCATGAACCTCAGCTCAGTTCATCAGTAAAACTTTCACAATATCTATTTTCACTAAATCAATTAATAGAAAACAATAAGAAACTGATTTACTATAGATAAATATAAATAATGATATATAAATATATATATAAATAACGAAATATATATAATATTTAACAAAAGAACATAAAATTCATTATATTAGTTATTATTAGAATTACGATTTATCATTTTGCTTTAGATATTTGCTCAACTAATGCTAATCTTGATTCAAAATGCTAAACAAATTCATTAAGAGAAGTTAAATCGATTAATGAATTTTACTTGTTTATATATTTATTAAGAGTTAAAGATTATTTCATCTTTTGATATCTTTTTTCTATTTTCTATTTCAACACACAAATTTCATTCTATTTATTATCTAAGATCAAACTAAAAGTAGAAATTGTTTAGATTAATCAACGCAATGGGTTTATAGAGCCGAAACTAATCGCCGCATCTCGATAACTTATAATGTCGTTGGCCAAAGCACACAAGAGGCCACGTTAACAGTTTTGACAGTTTTCAATTTGGTTGGCAGACAAATTAAAAATGGTTCAAAAGCGACGACGAAGCCACCTAGCGACCAGGCGACGCCATCTGCGGCCTCAAAAGCCTTCGAAACACACGAAAATAACAATTGAATGGTAGACATCAGAGCGGGGCGCACGAGGCGCACGGGAGTGTGGCCTCCTGGCAAAACATGCTCACTCAGAAAACCATATAACGAATATTTGTCAATTTTGTCGTTAGTTGGAAAAAAAAAAGAAGAGAAAAGCCAAAAAAAAAAAAAAAAAAAAAAAGGAAAAACCGAGTGTCTAGCCTTGCTCTGGGGTCGACTTTGTTGAAGTCCCTTTGACTCTGGTTCGAGGTCTCAGACCCGTCTGCGCCGCCAACGGACGTTGTGTTTGGCTCTTTTGTCTGTTTGTCTGTTTTGGTTGCTACTGAAGTAGTTTTTGGCTGCTGATTGGAATCGCACACGCACACACACGCACTCACACACACACATATGCACGGGAATATCCTAAATGTGCTGTGCGAGGTGCAGATCATAAACATAAAAGTGAAACGGCGAAAGTAGTGACAGCGACACATAAATACGTTTACATATATGATACAAATCCTCTTTTTATTATTATTTAATATTTTTGGCGTTTTATGAAATTTTAGTTATACACACACACACATACGCACAGCGGCAATTGGAATGTTTTTACGTACAGCTGTGACGTCCTTCATTTGTTTTCTGTCTTGTCACCCGCTTCAAGATATTTCTGAGCACGCATATCGCATACCGCCGACGACAAACAGGATAAGGACAAGCACAATGTCACCAACACATACAACACACACAACACAAATACGCAAAAAGGTATAATAATAAAAACCAATAAAAATGACAAATAAAAAGATTTATGTGATTTGTATGTATGTATGTATATATATATATATATGTCTGCACATGTGTGTGTAGCAACTAAATTTTGTCTACTTTAACATGGCTTTTTGTACACTTCAAGAAAACACTTATTGTATATGCCTGCTGCGTGACCCACAGAGGGGCATGGCTTTACTTCTATTTGAGTGTTGGCTATAAATATTACATCGACAGGGTTATTTATTCAAAATATCCATGAAAATACAAGACGACCGTTCATACATTATATATAATATACAAATATTGAGACTGAGTTGACATATGCACATGAAAAACTGAAAATAGTTCTTTACGACTTTATACTATTTCATGCCTTTTTTAACTTATTTTCCATTAATCAAAAACACATCATTAATAAGTCTCAATGTGTGTTTACTATATTCCAATATTCAACCGAACTTTCTTATGTATTACATATTGATCTTGATCCTGACAGACTTTCTCCTTGTTATTCACTGTTGTTTCCTTGTCAATTTCCATATCGAATGTAAACGAAGCAAAACAACGCATTTAATTGGCTCTGTGATTTATGCATAATGTACAAACAAGCCATATTTTTTGTACAAATACACAGTCACATTCAAATTTACTTCTACGTATGCCACTTAAAGAGTTGCCTTCGAGATAAGAAAACAACAAGTAAATTAAAATTATATAAAGTGTGAGTTTGTATGAAGCTTTTTCCACATGGGCGCCCAGCAAGCAAACTGAGTGCAAAACAATTAAAAATAAATTCGTACAATATGCAAATGCAAAGGGTGACTGACTGTGCGCCTAAGCCTCAGGGGAACAGCAGCACCTGAGTCTAATAATTGTATAAGTATATTGAGAGAGTTATTTCGGGAATGCAAAACAAAAGAATCCTCATTAAAGAAAAATGTTTTCGCATTAAAATATTTGGTATTAAGGGAGTTTTTTTTCATGAGAAAATGTTAAATCATTTGCATTTCGTCATTGAAATCTTTTTGTTTTCAAATATTCTTTAAAGGACAATTTTAAATGATATTCCTTTCAACATCGAGTTGTAAATTTTTATATGAATGTTTTATATTATTTACTTGACAGTTTGTGCTTCCCTGCCGCACAGCTTAAGTCGCAAAGAAGGGAAAATTTTAAGAGCCGCAGTTGAATGTGAAGCCACAGATGCGCAACAGCTTGAAGTTCGCTGAGCTGCCCCAGAGGCGAGTTGCATTGTGCCCCGAAAATGTGCTTCAATGAGCATCAATATCAATTTACTCTTTTTCAGAGCAATGCGAGCATTGTCATTAAGAAATTTGTTTATTTTTCATTTGTGCAGCGCCTCAGCTTTGAAAGCGAAATAAATAACAAACAGAGCCGAAGACAGATGCCAACATCGATTTTCATCTCCTTATTGGCAAACAAATAGTAAATCGTGACATCTGACATATTTTTCTGTATTTTTCTGTTTTTTTTTTGTTCTTGTTTCTTTCTTCTTTTTCGGCGAGGAATACTCCGCCAGACTGCCAGGATGGCAATGTTTGCTTGTCATTTCCCATTCTTCAATTGAAGGGAGTAGTGAAAGTGGCGCCACATTGTTTCAATCTCGCTGTAAGCCATCCAAGGTCCTTCTCTATCTCACTCTCTCCTTAAGTTTTTTTTTTGTGTAATTGGCTAAAAAGAACATATAGAAATTCAAGGTAAATAAGCAGCTGCCAGGCGAACCAAGACCAAACAAAGCTTATGACTTGGTTAAAAGTTGCATCCAAATATTAGTAACGAGCAATATATAGAAAATAAGATACTTTGAAGAAAAACAGACTAAATCAAATAGTTTCTTTACTATTCACATTCCATTAAAATTAATCAAATAAAATATCAGAGGCTGAGCATTCTAATAGTATATATTTTTTATTATCTTTATCAATATATCTAAAAATTCAATTCAATTTAAAATCTTTCAATTAATGAATATTCACAACCAACTAAGTTTACTTTAATCTTCTATATTTGCCAGCAATATTAACAGAAACTGAGCTTAACCCTTATATATTAAACAAGAATAGGTAAATGAAATAATAAACTCAGCCATATGCACAATTGTTAGAGCACATAAATAATATATATGTCAAAAGTGCACACAGCTCAGCTATTTTGCACTTTAGCATCAACGCAACACCGATTCAAGCTGAACCAAACCCACTCTGTCAAGCATCTAAAGGTCCTGCTCCTTCTGTAGGTCCTCCTCCTTTCGTTTTAAAATCAGAAGCAAAGCAGCATCAGTTGCGACAAGGAAACAAATAAAATATTACATGAATAAGTTTGCAATTCAAGAGTATTCGACGGCGAGCTACCCTGTTTCTTCTGCACAAACTTGAATATACACATTTCGCTTTATAAACGGAAAAAGTTTTAGATTTGATGTTTGAGCTTTGAAAAGCTTCGAACTATATTGATTATTGTTTTTGACTTCATGCAATTGAGTAGACCTGACCCAAACCCGATCTCCCACACTAATATATAATTTTCACTTATGGAGAACCATCTCATATAGTCTCTGGGTTTCCCTTTATACAAACAGACAGACATGAATTGATCGCCTCATTATTGGCTCTAAGATGCTTTCAGTCTACCCGCAACAATATGCCTGCTCTCAACCACTTTCAAGGAGCATAGATTTCAAATAACAGTACTTCAGCAAACTGGAACAACAATCATATCAATGTATTTTGTATGCATAAAAACTTATGAACATGTGTAAGGCGAGCAGCCGTATGGATCGGCTGAATAAAACAGAGCTCTCAACAAATTGTTATTGTGGCGCGCACATTGCCAAATGGATACAGGGATAGGCTGGCATACATATGTGTGTGTAGGAGTGAGTTCATAGACAGAAGCAAGGCACAAATACACCAGGTAAAGGGGCCATGGAATGGTACACGCCTAGCTGACTGACAGTCAAGAGAGTAAAGTGAATGTGACGTGTAGAAAATTGGAGTGGTAAAACTCACAGCTTGTGAGCCAGAAAAACAGATTTCATTTCTGTTGTCATATTTCTGATATGTCAGTAATTTCTAAATAAGTCTGGCATCAAAATTATGATTACATACTTGAGTAAAAAGCTTCAGCTTTAGCTTAACCCTCCGACTTTAAGGTATATATACCATATGCAAATGACATTTAAAGTAGTTTTTCCTCTTCCACTTCAGCTATCTAATTTAATATTTACTAATCAAATTTCTGTTAAAAAAAAAGGTTTTTTATATACTCCGTTTATTTTCAAGTTAATTTTCCAATTTACTTTAAACGAACTTCAGCTGCAACCCCGTAAATATCACATTTAGCGCTCGTTCTATGCAATTATTAAGTATTTTCTGTATCTCAGTTTCAAGGATAAGCATTTTCAGATTTTTCTCAAAGGTATTTTTTGCCATTGGCCTCAAACTGCACCCACAAGTGCAAAGCCCAAGGGCTGCGTTCAACCTGCCAGAAACATTTCGCTGCTGCACTGCTCTCTTCAGCTCTTCAGCTCTTTAGGTCCTCCTCATCTCGTTGACTCCTGCCCCACATTTTGTGTTTTTTAGTTTTGCGCGCCCACAGACACAATTTCCTTGCCCCCCTCCCACCTCCACCTCGTGGGTTGCGTCCTTTTAATAATATTTTCTGTGTGTCTCCGTTTGTTTTGTATTGTTTGCATTTTGTTCTTTTTGCCAGGCGCTAAAGTAAAACTTGCAAAAAGTTTCAGTTGCATTTGGCATTGTTTGCCTGCATTTTACTCCTCCCCCTTTTTTTCTGTGTCCTGAAATAAATAAATAACTTGGAATTGTTTGCTGAAGGTCTTGCAACCTCACCGACTTTTAATTCATGTGAATGTTGCCACTGAAGCGATGCCCAGACAAATTAGCGAAAAGTTATTTGGCTTGATTGCGATTGAAGGACTTTGATGGTATAGAACATGTCAATGGCTCATTGGCGCGTGAGTTGAATCTCAGACTCTTGCTCAGATTGTCAATAGCTCGATGTATACCCTATGAGAGTGCTCCGAATTCGCAGTGAATTTGCTTTGGCTTCAAAGGTTTTTACAAATCTTATTTAATATTTAAGTAAATTTTTATTTTATTGTGAATAAATTTAAATATTTTTATTAAAATATTTTATTTAATTAAAATTACTAAATAATGATTGAATTTTCAATGAATCACAAATTTTAACAAATTTTTATACTCTAATTCATGTTTTTCTAATAACACAGACAAACATATTACTGAGATTATATACTCTCATCATGCAGCTAAGCGAGTATTGAGAACAATTTTGTCACAGAACTCAGTTGGCTTCACTCATATAGACTGACAATGAACCTATTTGTTGTTGTCATTAGCCGTATTTGTCTGATATTAAGTTGAGTTCTCGACTCAGCTCAACGCACATTCAAAGCCATCTGCAGACCGCCAACAGACAGCGCCAGACAGACAGACAGATATATAGACAGAGAGACAGTCAGACAGCAAGCTGTGCTTTTCGCTGGGTTCATTTGCGGTTCTAGCCATTATGGTTTTATTGTCATCAATATCACATGTTGGCTCTGCATGCTATATATCTAAATTGTATGCCATGTGGAGCAATTAATTCGGTTTGCTTTTATTTACTTTCTTTTAAGTGTTTCGCTCGTCTCCATATCCATCTCTAGTTTCGTCTTTGTCCGCCAACAGTTGACGCTGTCGTTTTCCATAGTTTTGATTTTATGACAGCGACAGCTCTACTCAAATAAATTATATGTATACATATGTGCATATATATATATATATATATAGGTATGTATGTAATTGCGTCTGTATCTGTGGCTGACATAAAGTTCATTATGTTCGTGTGACAGTTTGACAGAATATGGAAAGATTCTGTGTCAGCCATTTTGTTTGCGGTCGCTTCAAATGGCTTCATCTTTGTTCAACTTTTGAATTTTGTACAAATTCAATGTTTGCAAATATTTAAGTGACATATTTTGTCTACCTTTTGCCATTGTTTACTAATAAAGTGGGAGTTTTGGCTAAGTCATTTGATGTCAACCAGCCGCTTAGCTCTTAATGATTTTAGTTTATAAAAGTTTACCGCAATTGTGGAAAATTAAAGTTTTAACCCGCCTCAGCAATCCATTGGAGTGATCTCAGTTTTTGCTGAATACTGGAGCCAATTTCAATCAAGATCAGATTTTCGTCACACTTAAACAGTTAACTATATCAAAACTTTTCACAAAATAACTGGAAAAAGAAAAGACAAAAACGTTTTCCGTACAACAACTTCAATGTTTACCTATTGTGTATTGTCTCAAGCTTAAATACTGAGAAGTTCATTTAGAAACAGACAGAGGGACAAACAAATGAACATCTAAAGTTTTTAAAACCCACAAATAGTCTATGAAAGGTATTAAAAATTCTCAAAAAGAATCGCTGCCGCAGTTTTTTCTAAAAACAAAAGTGAACTTTTTTTGCATGCAACTTAGCAACTTTTCTAGCCTTTCGCATTTTTCTTTTGAAACAATTTTACAAACAGCTCTTCAATAGCCATCTTTTGCCACTTTGGCTATAAACATGCACTTAACTCAATTGTTCACTGCTACAGTTATTTTCTCTTTAAGGCTTCAACTGGCAGACAACTACAAATTATGTTTATACCAGCAATTTGGTATTTGATTGCTTCACAGATTATCGAGCAATGCCTTAAATACAAGACCTGCTCGTTAGAGTTCAGCCAACAAGCTGTCGAATGTCCCTGTTTCCTGGCTCTAGTTATCCTTGGGGAAAAAGGGCCCCCCCATCAACCTAAAACAACTAGACAACAATTTAAAGCCTTAGCCGCCCACAAATGACACCAAATGACAGCAATTGCAGGAGAAACACGCGCGTTTTAAAATCATCAACATTATCATCAGCATTATGCCAGTTATACGGCGCCTGTTCGCTGTTTTGGCCCAGGATGTCGGCCGTTGGCAGTTGGCAGTTGGCTGTTGCCTGTCGGCCGTCGGCCGTCGGCTGTCGCATGTTGGTTGTTGGTTGTTGGCTGATGGTTGTCCTAGTCTTAACTGATGTCGTCGGCTGTTGCTGTCATTCATTAGTACGTCGCAAAATATACCAGAAATGTGCCAAGAGACCAAAGTGAGAGCAAATGGCAGAAAAAAACATCCACACACACACACACACACAAAAAGCAACACTGAACACAAAATCAAATTACACGGAAAAAATGGCGACGACAGCGTCGAGGCTCAAACCTCCCAAAGAGTCACAAAAGCTTCGCATGTCGCTCCACGGCTCGACAGCTCTACGACTCACTGCCAGACTCGATAACTATCCTGCCTGACTGTATTTCCATCTGTCTGTCTGTCTGTTTGTCTGTCTGCGGGACTCGAGCCAGGTAGCTTCAGTTGCTTTACTACTCATTTTAATTATTTCCTGCCTGCTGCAGCTCCCACGTGGCCCAGCGTGTGCTACATTTTCCCTCTGCAGTAATTTAGTTTATTGTTATTTTTGCTTATACACTTGGCAAATTGCATTATTTATTATTATTATTTAAGAGCTAACTTATTAATAATGAAATTATAGGCTAGCTTAATACGTGGCTATGGCAGCGGAGGCCTTCAGCTCTAAAGTTGTATGTGCTTATGTATAAGTTTTCTTAATAGTACTGTGTGTTGTATTTACTTATTTACATTATGTACATGGGGTGATGGAAGTGGTTTTCATGATTTAAGTTAGTTTGTATTCTTAGATGTAGTGATATAGATTTGTTGTTTTTAGGTATTTTAGAATGTTTGATATGTTTGAGGATGTGGGGTGTGCTAAGCATTGGAGAGGGTTGGTGTTTTTAAATATTGCTTGTCTTTGAAGTTTTAGGGTATTGCAGTTGGTGAGGATGTGTTGGATAGATATGGTGTCGTTGCAAAAGGGGCATATACCGGGAGATTTATCGATGTAGTGTATGTGGGTTATTTTGGAGTGTCCGAGTCTAAGTCTAGTTATTATTATTTGATCTCTTCTCGAGAGGGATAGTGAATTTCTTTTAAAAATGTGGTAGTTGTTAAGTTTATGTGGGTTGTTTGATTGATACCAGGTTGATGTTTCTGTTATGTTGGATTGTAGTTTTGTGAGGTGTATGTTTTTTAGGTATGATTGTATGTCTTGTATGTTAAGATTTTCTTTTGTTATAAGAGGCTGTTTCGCTGCATTTTTAGCAGAGGTGTCTGCTAGCTCGTTCCCTGCTATTCCTACATGCCCGGGCACCCAGAGTAGTTTGAATTTGGGGAAGGTTTTCTGCATAATATTGCGAGCGTATGAGGGGTAATGTTCATTGTTGTTTGTGTTATTAATTGCGTCTATTGCAGAGAGTGAGTCGGTGCATATGCAGAATTTACCTTTTTTATTTTTTAGGGTTTCTAGTGCTTCAACTATTGCAATGAGTTCTGCGGAAAATACGGAGGAGTAGTGGGGCAGGATATATGTTTTGATGGTATCGGTTTCATTTGTAATGGCAAAGGTGGTGGTACTGTTGTTTTGGGATCCATCTGTATAGATGTATGTGTATTTAAGCTTGTCTGTGGCGTTAATTTGGATGAATTCGCCTCTGTACGTTTGTGGGCATGTGTTTTTTTTATTAAAGTTTCTTAGTGTCGTGTCTGTGATTATTTGGCTTACATTCCACGGAGTAGTAGTCAGAGTAAGTAGTTTTGTGGGCTGAAAGGGTAGGTTGTGGTTTCTGCTATATTTTATTATTAGGTCTATTGTTGAATTGTATTGTGGCCGTCTAGGAGGTCGGTATGTTTTTAGTATTTTGTGTAGTGGGGAATTTTTTGCTGTGATCAGGGTTTTTACAAGGGTGGCTGTTAGTAGTTCGCGTCTGTCTTCTAATGAGGGGACTCTTGCTTCGTATAGAATGTTTTGGGAGGGTGTGGTTTTGAATGCCCCGAGAGCGATTCTGAGGCCTGTGTTAATTTTAGATTTTATAGGTCGCAAGGTTGTTTTTGGGCAGTGTCCATAGATGGGAAGGCCGTAGTCTGCCTTGGAGTTGACTATTGCTTTAGTGACGTCTATAAGTGTGGATGTGTTACAATTGAATTTTGGACTTGCGAGACATTTTATTATATTTATTGCTTGATGCAGGGCGTGCGTGAGTTGTTCCGTGTGTTTATTCCATCTGTGTTTGTTGTTAAAGTGAAGTCCAAGTATTTTTAGTGATGCGACATTCTGGATTTGTATGCTTCCTGTTGATAATGTGCATTTACAGTTGTGCTTTCTGCAGACGTGCATGTGCTTGCATTTGGTGGTGGATAGCTTGGCGCCTGAATATTCGGCCCAGTTAAGTATGGTTCGGAGGATTGGGTTTATGTTTATATTAATGTTT
This sequence comes from Drosophila nigricruria, assembly GCA_037075265.1. NCBI lineage: Eukaryota > Metazoa > Arthropoda > Insecta > Diptera > Drosophilidae > Drosophila > Drosophila nigricruria. The sequence goes on from JBAMCI010000035.1 coordinate 14,592,136, forward strand.
TTCCTATTTTTTAGTTTAAGTATTATGTTAAAGTCGTCTGCGTAGGCGCTTAGGCTGATATTTGGGTGTAGGGTGAGCTTTTCAGCAAGTTTGTTGTACGCTATTACAAATAGGATCACTGAGAGTGGCGAGCCCTGGGGAATGCCGTTGTGGATGGGGTGGAAGGGGGAGAGGTTGGTGTTTATTCGTACTGTAATTTTTCTGTTCGTCATGAAGTTTTTTATGTAGTTTAAAATTTTAGGTCCCGTTTTCCATTCCGTGAGTTGGTCAAGTATTGAGTGTAGTCCGATTCTGTCAAAAGCTTTTGAGAAGTCTAGGGATATTATAGACGTATGGTTTCTTCTTGAGATGGATCTTGCTAGTAGATGGTCTATCAACAGTAGACAGTCTATAGCAGATTTCCCCTTCTTGAAACCTGTTTGACTGTTATGGATTAGTTTGTCGTTAGAGACAAACCACCACAGTCGCTTTGCTATTATTTTGTCTAGGACTTTAGATAGACACGAGTTCAGTGATATTGGTCGGTAGGAGTTTAGTGCGGTTTTGTCTGTGTTGGGTTTTGAGATTGGGATTATTATACTATTCTTGTAAACTTGGGGGATGTAATTGTTTAATATAGAGTTTTGGAGGTTAATTATTCGACATTTTGTTTTCCTGTCCAAATTTTTAATCATGGCGTAGTTTACTCTGTCTAGTCCGGGTGTATTTCCTTTTAATGTGTTTAGAGCTGTCGTAAATTCGACTAGTGTTATTTCTTTTTCTATTTCTGTAGCTCTCTTTCTGGGGACGTACGTGTGGTTGAGTAGGTTGTTCAGTGATGCTTGTTTTGTGTTTATAAAGGTCGTGGAGAAATTGTGGTCAGATGATGTGTCTGAGAAGTTTTTGCAGAAGAGTTCTGCTATTTCTGCTTTGTTGGTGGTATTTTGATTTGTAACTGGGTTTAGGATGCAATGGATGTGTTTTTGGGGATTTAGGCCGCAGAAGCGTCTGATGTTACTCCAAATTGTTTTTGGAGGTGTGTCGGGTGCTATTTGTGTTGTGAATTTTTGGATACTATGTTTTTTTTCTTCTTTTAGGGCTCTTCTAAATTTTGCATTTGCTCGTTTATATTGTATGATGTTCTGGGTACAGATGTTTCTTTTTAGCGTGTGCCATTTCTTAACTTTTTCGTCTCTAAGTTTTTGTAGATTATTGTTCCACCAAGGTACATTGTGTGGTTTGGTCATAGGGTGTGTCTGAGGGATTGTTTTATGTGCGCTAGATATAATTATTTGTTGTATTGTGGCTGTTTCTTTGTTTATGTTTGAGCTTATTTTTAGTTGTGATGAGTATTTTTCTGTAAGTTTAGAAAATCCTTCCCAATTGGCTTTGTCAGTGATAAACATGGGTTTGGAGGATATGTGTTGTGTTATTGTTGGATTGGAGTTGAATAGGTTAATTACGATAGGGAAGTGGTCGCTACCAAAGAGATCACTTTCTGTGTGCCATGTGCTATCGAGTTGTAAAATTGGGCTGCAAAAGGTTATGTCGATGTTTGTTAGTGTATTGTGGGTGCTAAGGTGTGTTGGTGAACCGTCATTTAGTAAGATATAATTTGATTGGGTTATGAATTTTTCAATTATTTTTCCTCTACGATTATTGGTGTTTGAGCCCCAGTTTTTATGCCAACCGTTAAAGTCGCCAGTGACTAACACGGGTATGTTTGAGGTCTCTAGAACATTTTGGAGGTTGTTCATAGAAAATCCCTTGTTTGGTGCAATGTAGGCTGAAATTAGTCTGAATTTGAGATTTGACGTGAATTCTGCGCATAGTGCGTCGAAGTCACTGTTCAAAGTAATTTCTCGAGTTTGTAGGGAATTGTGTATCAGGAGAGCTACACCCCCATGGGAAGGTGAACTGTTTTTTGTTATTAAGGTGTAGTTGGTTGGTATAGGTATGCAGTTGGTGTGTATTATATGTGTTTCTTGTAGAGATAAGATAAGGGGCATGTGTTTTTTAATTAATATTTGTAGTTCGCTGTAATTATTTGTGTAACCGTTTATGTTCCATTGAATGATCTTAATGGTCATTTGGTTTTATTTATATTTAAGGAGAGAAATGTGAGGGTATTGTGAGTCTATTTTGTGATAATTACAGCGTGTGGGGCTATTGTTATTTTGGATGTTAAATACTGTCGCTGTCGTTGTTGTCTTTATGTTTTGCTTTTTTTGAAGTTTTTGCATTTGGTAGGTTGGGTTTTGTGGGTTTGAGATTTGTTGAAAGGGTGTTGTTTTTTTCTTTAGGAAATATTCTTAATTTTAGGTCGTTAGTTTTTTCGCTTGCTAAATTTTTTAAGTTAGCGAGGTAGTCTACGTCCATTTCCATGTCTTCTTTGCGGTGTTGGTGCGATGTGCTTGTGCTATGGGTTGAGGTCCTTGGGTGGTCTGATAGTAGGTCGTGGTAAGCTGTGGGTAGAGATGAGGTGTTCGTTTGCTGCGCAGATGATGATTTTGTGTTATAGGTCGGGGTCGATGTTGTTGTAGTTGTACTTGTTTTTGGTGTAGATGAGTGAGCGTCTTGATTTGTTGCAGATTTGGTTAATGTTGATGCGTAGGTGTTGTTAAGTTGCTGGTTGTGACGAGTGTAGTAAATTGATAAAGCTGTTTTGTGGTCAACTTTCTCTGTAGTTTTGATTGCTACCAGTTCTTGTTGTTTTATGAATGTTGGGCATCTGCGGTCCAGTGGGCTGTGTTTAGGGTCAACTTCTGCGTTGTTCTTACAATTTAGGCAACTTTGCGTATTATTGCATAGTTCTCCTTCAGTAGTGTGTTTTTTTTCTGAGCAGTTTTTGCATGTTTCAGCGCTTTTGCAGGTGGTTGTAGGATGTCCGAAGCGGAGACAGTTTTTGCATCGCAGTGGGAGGGGGATGTAGGGTCGCACGCGGACAGATTCGTATCCAATTTTAATTGTCTCAGGCAGTTTATGTGTTGCGAAAGTGATCGTGATGAGTCCGGTTTCTGCGAGTATGTTGTCTTCTTGGTTTGTGTTGTTTGGTTGTCTTTTTAAAATTTTTCGAACTTCGGTTACTTTTTGTGTTTTTAGTTCTTCTTGTATTACGTTTTCACTTATGTTCCGTAGATCATTGCAGTATATTACACCTTTGGAAAAATTTAGTGTTTTGTGTTCTGTTGCCGTAATGTCGATGTTTGTCATTTTGGTAAGTCTGAGTAGTTTTGTAGCTTGCAAATTGTTTTTGGTTTTAATAAGTAGGGAGCCGTCTCTTGTTTTTTTGCATGTTTCTACTTCTCCTCCGCAGGCATAGTCTATGGTTTTTTTTATTACGAACGGTGACACTTTTTCAAATGATTCATTATCGTTTCGTTTTAAGACAACGTATTTGGGTTCGCTTAGATGTGTGTTTTTATATTTGCTTATGTCCGGCGGTTCGTGCATGGTTGTTGTTGTTGGGCTAAGCCCGGTGTAACTGTTGTAGCGTGTGTTTGTTTTTGGTTTTTTTGTTTTGATTTTTTCTTTTTCGGTTTGATATTCGTTTGTCGCGCGTTTGCTGATAAGTTTTTGCTAATGCGTTTGCGTAGCGGGGTTTTGATGCAGCACGTCTTATCTCCTGAGAGGTTGAAGTGATACTGGCAAATTGCATTGTTTACAGGAAATTGCAGAAATTAGTTTTCGTCGACTAACAGCGCATAATTGTGTAAAATCTCAGCGCCGCATTCCGAGCGCTGATTAAAGTGGCGCCTTCACACTCTGGCTTGAGTGTATGAGTATGCCATCTGTAAACAGACATAAGGAGAGAGAGATAGAGAGAGAGAGAAAGGGAGAGAGAGACACTCACACACACACACCCACACACAGATTGCGCAACCATTGAAAAGGCATAAAACAAAAATACGCAAGTCAAACAATTTCCTTCTAGCCTTAATGCCGGCTTTTGGCCACCGGATTCGCTGATACTTTTTATGACACATTGATTTTATGATTTTTAGCACCCAACGGTGTAAAACTTGACAGCCATATCCTCGGAGACTCCGCTGCCACAATCTGCTGGGACTAAGACACTGCACAGCGCGCTACTGACTTCCCGTAAAGGCAGTTAGGTTCACTTTATGATCTGCTGATGCGACCGGATTGATAACCAATTGAGATATAAAGATTAATCTATCAATCAGATAGCGGAGCTGTTAAGGCATACTTGAGCATACATAATATATTTAAATATCTAAATTACATAGTTATCACTGAATTTCTTATACATTATATTTATGTAAATTAAATACTATTTTATTCCATAAACTTTTTAACACTGTCCATAGTCCTTAGCTGTACTCAGTTTTCCCAAAACTTTTCTCACATCGCCTACCTCTGCCTTTGCTTTAGCTCTATTTTTTATAGCCTTTTCTTACTCCTTCCTGAGCTGCTTTCCAGTTCATTTAACCACGCGTCTTAGACTCCCATCATCTCAGCGTATCCAGGCAGTCAACTAAACTCAACTCAACTCAACTCAAATCAACTAAGCTCAGCTGCCGCCAGACGTCTCATCACAGCGTGCCAACATCTAGGGCATCCAGCACAACACTTTCGCATTTGCTAAGCTCTTGGCGTAAATCTCAAAACACATGCTCCCAAGTTGCGCAGCATCATCCATCAAAATCATTTTATATGGAAACGAGACGGGCAACAATTTTATGAGCGCTCTTTTTTTCTTTTTTTTTTGGCTACCCCGTTTAACCCTTAACCCGTCCAGTGGCAGAGCGTTTCGGTTTTTAATGCCTCAACTTTAACACAATAATGTTTCGACTGCTGATATCCAATTCCTGGCCAATAGACACGTTTTGTTTAGATTTTTCTTCTGCAGAGGAAAACAATTTTATTTTTTATGTGACTACAAGTTTGTTTTATGTTTCACATATTTCGACTATTTCTTTTTTTTTTTAGTTTTTCCTGTATTTTTACGAGTATTTTGCTATCGCTTCAGTATACACCTGTCACCAAAGCAGCTAAAACAACCAAAGAAAAAGGGCAAAAGGCAGAAATCGACTGCGCAATACTCTGTTGCTAACTAGGTTTAATGGGCAAAAATATATTAAATAGTATAATAGTGTAGTATAGTATAATAGTATAATAGTATAATAGTATAATATTATAATAGTATAATAATATAAAAGTATAATAGTATAATAGTGTAATAGTATAATAGTATAATAGTATAATAGTATAATAGTATAATAGTATAATAGTATAATAGTACAATAGTATAATAGTATAATAGTATAATAGTATAATAGTATAATAGTATAATAGTATAATAGTATAATAGTATAATAGTATAATAGTATAATAGTATAATAGTATAATAGTATAATAGTATAATAGTATAATAGTATAATAGTATAATAGTATAATAGTATAATAGTATAATAGTATAATAGTATAATAGTATAATAGTATAATAGTATAATAGTATAATAGTATAATAGTATAATAGTATAATAGTATAATAGTATAATAGTATAATAGTATAATAGTATAATAGTATAATAGTATAATAGTATAATAGTATAATAGTATAATAGTATAATAGTATAATAGTATAATAGTATAGTATAATAGTATAATTAAAGCCCAGAAAGATCTCTTGAATTCGTCTATCTACAATATTATATATATTGATGGTTTGCATTAATATTCTTATATTAATTTCCATTGCATCTAAAATAATAATAACTAAACTGACAACTTGAATGATCTCTTAAGAGTATATGTAATTCGATTTGTCCAAGGAGTCGTTCATGATTTGGTTTATAGGTCATTGAAGCGTCAATTGGAAGAGTTCGCTCTGCTGCTGACAAATACCCCCCAGCACCTGTTTCATCAACCATTTGCAGTGCAGTCAATCTATTTACATGTCTGTGACTGTGTGTGTGTGTATGTGTGTGTAAATCACGCACGAAGGATTTTTTCATTGGCTACAAAATAGACGGCGGATACAACTAGCTTTCGGGCCGTAGTAATTCAACCAGAATCCGGTTGGCAAAGTGCGCAGCGCAAATATTTTCATAATTCGCTAACTAAGTCACAAGCCGCAAACTGCATTCCGCGCCACAAAAATCAATAAGTTTGACGTACGTGTTGTGCCCCATAGCCTCCATTCAGGAGGCAGCCCACAGACGAGACAAGTACGGAATGCCAGTGTATACTCGACTCCCTCCTGATTTTTTGCGTTGCCAAAAAGTTTTTCTTTTTCTGTTTTTTTTTTGGTGAAGTGGATTTGAGCTAACGCCGTCGATAACTTCATAAACGTGAAGGATTTTTTGTATATTTTTTGTTTATGCCCTATATTAGAGTATATTAGCTAGAAGACAAATTTCAACAGCTTAGGCCAGGTATAAAAGAATTTGATATTATCGAAAACTTATGTTACAAATTTAGAAAATATATTAATTTGATTTGTTTTGAATGGATTAGCATAACCTAAACTATATTTCATCTGATTCATAAGAAGTATTCAAGGTTCGGCACTCGGAATCTACCTCATATTTTGCTTATTCTTTTCTTTTTTTGGAAAACTTTTGGCATGGGCCGTGGGCACGTGTTGGTTGCTGTAACTCACGCTAGAGAGTTGATACAACAACAACAAGAAGAAGAACAAGAACTGTACTCGTTGGCTGCATACTTATATTTATTAATGGCCATTTCGATAAATCTAAAGCGAGCAACGCCTCTGCGTCCAGTGGCCCATCAACATCGTCATAACAAAAGCTTAGCGAACTTGCCGCAACTTTTCCAATAATAGGCTCAAATGAATATGAGCCAAGAGGCTGGAGCTGAGCGTGAGTGAGAGTGCAGAGTGAAGAAAGTAAAGGCGCTAAGCATCATCCAACAAGAGATATCGAGAACTTTTTTGACATGTGGCTCAGATAATTTTTGTGGTGGCAATTTGATTAAGGCCAAATCATTGAATGGAAGACACCCCCAGGCTGAGCCAAATTGTGTAGTCCACAATGATCTAGTTAAAGGAATGACAAAGCCTAAAGCCCCAAAAGCTTAGGGAGAAGAAATGAGTAAATCAGAATATATTGGCATTTGCGTATCGTATCATAGTCTTAAAACTTGAACATTGTTTTTTAACTATTACTTTAATTATCATTCAGGTTCTAGAATTCACACTTAAGTTTCACATATTCAGAAGACTTTCAGCAAAAATTTGCAATAATGCAGTGAACCTCCGAGCACTTAAAGTACTTTTGAAGTGGAAAAAACTTGAGTTATTTACTTTGGCAGTTCTTTCTTATGTTCCACTTTAAGTGTTCTCTTAGCTATTTACATATTTGCATGAGGAAACTGTGAGCTCTACTTTTTGTATTGCTTAAGAGAGAGAGAGAGAGTTTGCTGACTTTTTGGTCTTAAAGCGTCATCTAAACAAGAAGTAGGCGACAAAAGTGTTTCAGCTTTGATGTGAGTTTCCGTTGATATTTGGCTTTGACATAGTCACGACATTGCGCAACGTCTTCGTAAAGTTTGAGCCCAAGTGTTGACAGGATTTGGCATGCTGGTTCTTGGTTCGAGTTGTTTGCGCGTGCCGCTAACAAGCCAAGTCAATAGCGAAGCACAACGGGCCGGGTTAACGCCAACTGAGAGGCTCATTAGGCGGCTGTAGTCCTGTGGTCCTATGCACAAAACGCTAAGCCCAAACAGTTAGACGCTCCCAACAACATTTCGGCATTGTCAACAACTCGTGGAACAGTCAAAATCGTCTGGCAGGAAATGAGTTTACTTTGGCCCACCCACGAGACCCAAAGCGAGGGACAGACGCAAATGCAGACGCAGACGCAGAGACAGAGATAGAGATAGCGAAAGAGAGCGACGGGAGGGGGGAGTGTGCTGTCCAGGAACAGGAAGTTCGCTGTCATAGTTGCTGCCATAATTATCTTGTTTACAAGGTGAAGGTAGCCTGGCCAGCCAACAGAACGGAACCCCAACAACAACAACAACAGCAGCAGTAGTCCGAGTGCCAGCCACTGGGCCTGAGTCTCAAAATTTATGGCTGTACAACACATTGGGTATATTAATTTGAATATGATTGCCCTTGGGTGCCGGTTTGCCAGTTCATAATATCAAGTCAACACACACACACACACACACACAGCTCTGCGATTTAGTGTGCTCATAAAATATTTGTGTTGCAGATTAGTAAAATAGACAATTTTGTTGCTGTTGCTGTTGTTGCTGCTGTTGCTGCTGAGCCATTAATTAAAGTTTTCACTCTCGTGCAGAGATTCCTGTGCACATACGTATCTATAACAAGTACACATACATCGCACATCAGCTTGTATCTGACGTCCTTCCATTAAGGTGGCACAATATTTTCTGACAATTATTAATCATGTCTCCTGTCGTCTGAGCCATCAACGTTTTCCAGCTTTACCAACTGCTGCTGCCAAATTTACTGTTCATTAGAATGCCGATGGCGATTGCAGCAGTTTATGCCTCGGTCAGTACAGTAATTGAGTTCACTTGGCTTATTGGGATCAAATGGAAAATGACTTGGCCCGATTCAACTTTGACCGACATAAACAAATGCCTCCTGTCTCATGTTGCCATTCAGTACATTTGTGGTAGCATTTATTCAATATACTAAATAAACTTTCATATATATTAAAACTAACTGCAATTTTATGTCTAAAAGTTAAGTTCTATGAGTGAAACACAGTTATTAAATAGATTTTTCGTATAGCTTTAAGTCAATGCAAGCAAGCTTCAGACACTAAATGCTAACTTTTACTATTTTCCTACTGAGTTTACTAAACTTATGCTAACTGCGAGCAAGCAAGTCCTATTCCTGTGATACTATCTGCCCTTATATGGCTGTATGTCTATATGTAGAGCTGTTGCACGAGCATCTGCAATCTACCGACAATATTCTAGTTCAGTTTTACAAAGTTTGTACTAAGTGACTCTAGCTGTCCTGCTGTCCTGCTGTCCGCTACTATATGTATGTTTATAGTCAACTTAGACATTTTGCAGAGCTGTCGATGCACAAGCAGCTGCATTATTCAAACGATGCACTAATAGAGATATGCTCGAACTACAAGCGCTGGCTTAGCTGACATTATCTGTGAGCACGAAAGTAGCATGTAAAGAATAGAGATACTTTTCACAAGATATAAATCTCTTAGCATCAGGTTTATACCCTAGAAGCTGTTGACTACTTGTTTCATAATATGAAATAATTTGTTTCTATGCGCCTTTTCACTCAGCAAATACTTTACCATTTGCCCAGATGAGATCTATGACAGCTATATATGAAATAAATGTATTGTAAATAGGAGGCAGCATGGCACACATAAGGCATCCTTAATTATGCTTAGAGCCTAAAGAAAAACTAATTTATTGCCCAGTTGAGAACGCATTCAGTCGTTTGAGTATTTCTTGTCAGCTATGCTAAGTCGAGCTACAAATTAATTTATCATTACCAGGCGAGTCAGCCTAAAAAACGCTCAAAAACTAAGCGAGCCGTATTCACAAACGTCTGGCAGAAGTTAAGCTGCGGGGTGTGGGGTGTAGGGGGTGAGGGTTGGATGATGAGCAACCCTTCAGTAAGTTCATTAGCCCCCAAATGGGTTGAAATAATGCGCCAGTTTTTGCTAGCAGCCAAAAGAAAAATCAACAAGAGCAAGCGACTGCAAAGAAAATACAAATTAATGGCAAATTAATGAAATCTATGGCGGCAGGCAGATGGGAAATGGCAAATGGGAAAGCGAAATGTTAAATTGAAAGAACAAGATAGAGAGGCTGTGCAAGAGAGAGAGAGAGAGACGGAGCATCAACTCAACCGAATTGGGCTTAGAGCAGAGAAGCAGCCAACCCGAAAATGCCGCCAAAAGCAACAACTGGAAATGTGTCAAACCCCATTCAGGCCACTGCACCATCCCATGCTCCATGCTCCATGCTCCATGCTCCGTGCTCCATGCCCCATGGCCCATTCCTCATGCCCTAACTGTGAAACAACCCACAGAAAAGCGTGCAAAAGCGACGACTGAAGGAATTTGCAGTAATTAAACAATTTTGCACTGACGCAACCCTCCGGGGTCCGGATCCGGATGCTGCCAGCTCGCGCTCATTACGGCAATTTTTCAGCTCAAGTGTTGCATTTTGTTAGCGCCAATATCCGGGACTCGTCCCCGCCCCCCGCGCCCATTGCAACTCGAGGTTTTATGAGTGCCTGCAAATTAGCTTAAATTACAGGCAAGGGCGCTTGAAAAGAAAATAAAACTACAAAGCAGCTAGCTAAACGAGCTAATTATTAAAGCATTTGAAAATCGACTTCTGCCGTGTTTGTGTTTCTCTCATTGAAGCACCGAAGCTGGTCCAAAGTTTGTTGACAGCAAGCCGATGATATTAATTTTCCTCAAGGTATCAAAAAAGTAGGCCAAGATGAAGACAAAAACAAAGGCCAAATTGAATTGGACCTAAAGGCTGGCAGCTAGACAGACATATTAACATCGAGGCTTACATGTATTTGACCTAGTGCACATTCTGTTTCAAGGATAATAGAAACCAAACAATCCAACCAAATAAGGACAGTCAACTCAGATGAACAGCATAAATACAAATAGAAACAGATATATGTATTTGTAGATAGACCCAAGGGTATAAATGAGGAAAAACAAGGGACAATTCGGTTTGCTGAAGATTTAATGCCCTTGCAGCAACTTTGAGTTCCATGACAAAGCTAAAATGTTCATTCAACTGCTCCAATTAGAGCTTTATTTATTGGAGATATGAAGTCGTCGAGCAATAAAGAATAAATTGATATAAGAAAAGTTTACTTACGGAAGAAGCTGTTGAATATATATATATATATATATATATATATATATGAAATATATAACAAAATAGATTCAAACTCTTCAAGAAGAGGAACTTATGCAAAAATATAATCAATCATTGCTTTAAAGCTATTAGATATTAAATTTTTGAGTGGTTGAAGCTATTTGTAATTCCATCATAAACATGACAATTCATTTTATTATATTTTTCTTTGATTATTTCCGGTTCTCACCTCACCGTCTGACGGTGAAGAACAAAAAAAAAAAAACATACAGCAAATGTAGTCAAACAATTGGCAAATATCCACAACTGCTTATTCACTCATTCACTCAACCATTCAGTTGGGCGGGCGCTCACTCCCACGCCCACACGCTGGCCGCCGACAAGAGCAATACAATTACATAAATGTGGCTGAGGCCTTGGGGCACAATAAGGCGAACTGTAAACCATCACCAATGAAGCGCTACATATGAGAATGTATTAGGGCACAACGAAGTCTGAAAGAAAGCAAACCGAAACGAAAAGCAAACAAAGGAGGCAAACAAATGCGCTGGCCATCAATCAAAAGGGCATTCCAATGCCAAATGGCAGCGGCGAACGGCCGAGCGGAAGCGGAAGCATAACGAGCTGCTCTCATACTTGCCACCGGATAAGGACCGGCAAGGTGGCCGAAAAGGAAACGCTTACTAAATGCCGAACAAGACAGGGGCCAACGATTGCTACTGGTGCGGCTTAAGGTCTTAGCCGGAGTCTCAGTTTCTGTGCTCGAGTGCGACAATAAACAAACTGGCAAGCAAACGACAAACAAATAGACGCTCCACAACTTTGTTTACACAAACACGTTGGCAAATGGTGGCCACATTGCGTATACGCCACAGGCACCACGAAACAACCAAATGCGCCCTTTGACACACTCGCCGGCCAAAAGGTAGGCAAGGGTAAGCATAGGCATTCAGGCACGCTCATTGTTGTTATTGTTGTTGCTATTGTTGTTGTTGTTTTTGTTGTTGTTATTGCTGGAGTATTTGCGGCCTCGGTGGCAAAACGAAACACACGCGGACAAACTGACATTGAAGCAGCCAGGCAGTTGCAGAGAGAGAGAGAGAGAGGTGGGCGGGCAGGCACAAATAAGCAAACAAACCGCCCATATGCACGCACAGAGGCAGACACATATGACATAGTTAATACCACAAGAGAGAGTTGCCACAAAATGTTGCAAGCATGTTGCTGTCAACTCTTTCCACTCAGCTAGTTTTCTCTATGAAAATAAATAAGAGCAAGAGCCAGACAAATTGAAATATAATAAAGAAATGGTTCAAGATATAAACTTGTTTTTGATTTTATCTTTAGGACACACTTACATCATTTATAAGCTTTAAGCTTAAGATGCCATTTCGGATCCGATTCAGGTGAAATTCCTTTTTCTATGTCTCCTTCAATACTGATAGCTTTATATATATACTTGATACGAAACTCTGTCTGGATGTTTGCAGCCATAAAAAACTCAGTTGTTCGAAAAATGTCTGAAACTTTTTGAGCTGCCCGCACATATGCAAATGCTGTCCAATCCAAAGGCCACAGATCTCACGGACAATTGTTGCCAAGCCGTGGCGGAGGAGGAGGAGGATGCGGAGAAGGCCGGCTGTCCAGGGTAGACACACGGAAACAGCGTCGCTTGCATGTGTGAAAACCCAACTCAAAGGAATTTATAATATGCAGTTAATTTTTCACTTCGCTTGAAACGAAAATGTCCAGCATACATATCCTAAATATCCTTGGACACTCGAGCGCACAAAAAAAAAAAAAGAAACGAGGAAAAATAATACGGAAACGGAAACTGAAACCATGACAGTAAAGTGCTGATAATTTGTAGAACTTAGGACGGACAGGCTCTCATTGTTTTTGGTCGGAAACTTGATCTATGCTGAAGGACATTCGCTTGTTTGTCTTGCATTTTGTTTTGTGACTTTTTTATGGCTCGCCAGCTGCAAACTATAATTCGTTCCAGTTATTGCCCGACTCTGAGTAGACCAAGCTAAATCTTTATGCCTTTGATGGCGTGCTCTTAAAAAGTTGGCAACAAGCTCAAAAGTCTTACGACGCAAAACTCATTAGATGCAATAGTAAAAAAAAATAGAAAATAATAATAAAATTGCCATGACTACTTTTTAGCACTAAAATTCGTTATGCAAAGGAAATGAAAATAACACAATGATGATGATGCCGCGCCCTCTGTAGCCGCAGTCGTTGCTCCTGCTATGCTACAAAAATGCAACATACCGCAAAATACAATAACTCATTCAAAACCCAATTTGTTTCCGGCCTGTTTCCCCAACGAATTAATTATGATATCAGCATAACAATTTGCATAACCTCAAAATGAAAGACAGACATGCACACACACACACACACACACACACACATACATGTTCATTGTGTACACTTCTATATAAATACAATAACATGCTGAAACAGACGCATACGCAGAAGCAAACACAAAGCCGACAGAGTATCGAGTCAGGCGCACAAATGAAATAAAACTCGTTTCCCCAAATGCCATATCAGCTCAACTGATGTATAGCCCATGATACGATATAACACAACAACCCATACTGCAGCAGCAGCAGCAGCAGCAGCAGACTCATTCCAGAACCTACACATACAGCATCTATATTACAATATAAAAATTCATACGAGGCGTGCTACAAAAATACAAACATTCCACATCTACTGTTTATACACTTTCTGTGGAAGAACATTTTATATTAGCTTATGCATTTTGTAACAGGCTGAAAATTGTGATATTGTGATATAGTGATATAGTGATATAGTGATATAGTGATATAGTGATATAGTGATATAGTGATATAGTGATATAGTGATATAGTGATATAGTGATATAGTGATATAGTGATATAGTGATATAGTGATATAGTGATATAGTGATATAGTGATTAGTGATAAATACATATTTTATGATATAAGACATAACTAAATGGACTTAAAATTAAATTAATAATCAAGCGTAAAACTAATTAAAGTAATTTTTCATAATTATTTGTTATACTACAAAATATTTTAAATATAAATATATTTAATAATTATTTGTTGTAAAAAACTGAAGAAAATTCGTTATATAAAAGCTTAAACAAAAAAAAACTGATTAATAGGAATCGAATGCTAAAATTACTGCAATACAAGGCAGTCTAACTGCATTAAAATTCTTTAAATAATATCTGAAAAAAAAAAAGTTCCAAGCACAGAAATTGTGGTACTTAAAGTTATATTATTTTTAGACAATTCGATTTTCAATTTTCTTTCGCTCAAGACATTCTGACAGCGTAAAAAGAAATTTGAAGTATCTGAGCATAGAAAAATTCGAATTAAAAAGATTTCGGCTAATTGTTAATAAAAGTTTAGCTATTACAATAATGGGATTTCAATATTCAAATGGTACGATCAACCTACAAAATCTTTAAAAATATATGAAAATAAAAAATTTCTAAAACAAGAAATCGTCTAAAATGCCTTTAAAAATATATAAAATAAAATATTTCTTTAACAAGAAATCGCAGCTAACTAAATAAAAACTATTCTTATAATAATTAGAAATAAAGTTTCAACTTTGATTTGGCAGCACAAATTCCCTTGAAAATTCTCTGAACAAAAAAAAAAACAATTCCTAGATAAACTCCTAAAAATTGTAAATATAATAAAAATATAAATCCTTTTCTTACCTATTTCAGTTTCAAATGATTAGCTAATCGAAAAACTTAAATCCAAATGATCAAAAATTACACAAAATAAGTCATATTTGCAATATAGTTATTTAATTAGCTTCTGCACATAGTTTTTAATTTATTTAATATAAAAACATTAAATATATATTTATTTAATCAAAAAACCCGTTGACAATTGTAGTGTATCGTAGAGTCGTCTATTCGTGCATTTGCAAATCTATTTATTTTTTTTTTTTTAGCCATTTCTCAATGTGGCAGCGTGTCTTTTGGTCTGATGAAATTGCATAATCGCTTCCAGTTGTTGCACAATTATTGAAATGTGTCTGTTGGCCGCCCATAACAGGCGCTGGCGGCTTGGCAGTGGGTTGGATCGGGATTGGGCGGCGGCGCGGAGCCAACCGCAGTGCCACGCCAAGCAACGAGCCGTAAAATTCACTCGACGCTCGAAGCGAGCACGGACTGCACAAACGCAAACGCAAACGCAAACGCACAAATGCGAACTCGAACGTAAATGAAATGCCATTTTTCAGTACAAAGCCAACAACAAAGGCAATCAAAAATTTATAGGCGACGACAGGCAGACACATTGGGAGCAGCGACATCGTCGACATCCCCGACAACGCTGATGTTCACGTTGTTGTTGTTGTTGCTGTTGTTGTTGTTGTTGTCGTTGCTGCCTCTTAAACATGAAACATTTAATTGCCAAGTTGCTGTAAATTATTGACAACATTATTGGACGAAAGCAGGACAATCGCCTGCTTCTTGGCCAAAAAACTATTTAAGCTAAGCCATTCTAGGCCAATCAATCGGAATTATTCAGGCGCCGCGGACAGCTTGGCGTATGCGCAATTTGGTAAAAAGAAGACAAATATTATTATAAATGCATGAAGCTTGCTCGAAATGAGAATGAACTAAGCGGGCAATATAGGAAGAACTATAATGCAGCCTGTCATAAAAATGAAAATCTCATTTGCAAAGCTCATTGCTACGCCCTGACAAGAAAAATGGATGGCAAAGTGCAGGCAGACAGACAGCGCGGCGAGTGGTGTGCAGGAAGGGAAACGCGTGGAAGTCGGAACTTGGCCGCTTGGAAGAACAAGGCAAAGGCTGTCAATTTCAGTTAACTGTTCGAAAGCAAGCCAAGCTGAGTCAGAATTACAACAAAAAATTGAAGGCAACTCAACAATACAACCGAATGCCGAGGACATTGACAATGACAACGACAACGACAACAAGAGGACGAGCCGTTTCGCATGCAACTTCCGCTTCCGTTTTGCTTTGTTCACGTTTGTTTGTCTTTTTTTTTTTGCTTCTTGTTTTTTTTTTTTGTATGCCCATCGTTTAGCCTTTGGGCCCGTTACTGCAGCTAGACAGCATCACCAGCATCCTTTGGCCTGCTAGTGACACGCCTGTTGATTGGTACCAATGGAGGCACCCATCGCCCATTTGACTTCTCGGTCAGGCGCTACCTACTCGTTCAGGTGCGTCCCAGTTGCTGTGTTAAACATGTGTTTAGCTATTGGCAGCCATGCGCTCTGCTTCCACTTATAAGCAGCCTGCTTATGTACTACAACTATATATGACCAACTCATAAAGGGACCAAGAGATGTGCTTATCTGATATCAATTGTTATTAACAGCGTTAGATAATCTGGATATTGTTAGTCTGAGGCAAGCTTACTCTAAGTCAGTATTGTCATGGCAGACAAATCCATATCATAGACACTTTAGTTCTCGAGGCTATTTACAGAGAAATTTAAAAGCTATTTAAAGCCTATTTTAAATCTGTGTACATGAAAATACCTACCAAAATGGAATATGTTTAGTTCTTATACTCGCCGAGTTCAGCCAGAAAATCAGTTTTAAAGTACATCAGGGAAGTGGGATTAGATATAAAAATAATAAGTCTTTTATCTGATGAACAAGCCTGTGCCTGTTTCTCCTTCCTCCTTCCTGGAGGAGATTCATTCTAATGGCTGTTACGCTTAATGTTGACAAACAAATAAACTCTCTCTAATTTAATGCAATTATTCTTGCAGAGTTATGCACAGAGTGTAACTGAGCTTAGCTTTAAGTACTCACAGTTTCTATTGTATTTACTAGCAAGTATTTAATTATGTTTTGCTCATTTGCAAATTGACTAATAGAAGTACATTTAAGTTTAACAGATGCGCAGTAGTTGTTTGGTCATTGTGAGTGAATGGCAACCATAGTATCCTTTATCCTTTATTCTTTATCCTTTATCCCTATTTCAATTTGTCGAGCGCCTGTAGCAACATTTTGCGTTTTGTCTTTGTCGACCAAAGTATTTATGAAAGCTGTCTCAAGTCCAAACGCCATGGCGCCCCTGCAAAACACGTTTCTCTCTCTCTCTCTCTCTGTTGCCCGCGGCAGGTTGGCAATTTAGTTCAACAATTGCTAAAGCTACATTGCCACCTCCTTTAGCCCTTATAATACCAATTAGAGCTTTGCCAACACAACAGCCCTGTCAAGTCCCATCACTGTGCTTAGCCATCACATCTACTTACACACCAAGAACTATTCAATTATCCACGCCCCCAACCTGCTTTGTGGTGCAGTCGACTGCAGCAGCAGCAGCACCACTGTCTCATCAAATAAAAGTCATTTGCACTTTTATACAAATTACTTCCAGTCACAGCTCTGGTCAGCGGCTAACAAAGACAAGAGAAAACTTTTACAAATCCCAACTTGACTTGCTGGCTGATTATAAAACTCAACTGGGCAGACAGACAGCATTGCGCTCAATGCATTCGAAGCATTCTCTAACATCCAAATAGAGAATTACATATAAGAGAACTTATTACTAGATAAGGATTTCTATCTACAACAAGTCTAGACATTCTAGCATTTATTAGTATAAGATTATTAATCCAACTTACTTTGTAAACTTTTTCAACTCTTCTTCTGCTACTGACCGAATGCCTTGCAACTTTAAATTTTTATTTATGCTCAAAGAATGGGCAAGTAAAGAAGGATGGAATATATTGACTAAAAAAAAAATGAAAATAAGAATTTTTAAGTATTTTCAGCACACCGAATGGGGAATGCTCTCGTAAGCATTAATCATAGAAGGCTGTTCAGATATTCCAATCTGTTAAGCTCTTACGTAAAGTTTACTTTGATAGAATTATAGCAGAACAAATTTTGGTTTGTTTCACAATTTTGTATATAAATCAATCTTCAACTCCCTCAGACCTACTATGTAAGTCTAATATATCCATATATAAATCTATCTTCAACTCCTTCAGACCTACTATATAAGTCTACTAAGGCAAGCATACATAATTAAAACGGCAATGACAATTAGAGATAATAATCAAGAGCAACTTCGCTAGCCATAAGAGAGTATCAATTTTAGATGCTTTGCTTATACATCACTTACACTGTGAAAAGGGTATATTGGCTTGTGTAATGTAAATAATATATATAATATCTAATACTCCCCACATAAAGTAGAAGGAAATACCTTCTATAGAGAGGGAAGACTTCGTCAATCAATATGAATTGAATAATATGATTATCAAACTAAAAACGAGTATTAGACAGTCGACTATTATTTTTTCTCTTTGCTTGAGTTTCTATTCGCTGTTTTGCCTTTGGCTCGAACTCAGGTTCATTATGCTTCAACGTCGCATAATAAAAATGTCAAGCGGCGACAAATATGACAGGATATACGATACTAATGAACTGTCAAAGCAGAGTCCAGGATGTGGCTAAGGGATAGAAAAAGTTATCGCACATTGGCAATTTGATTGCGCCGATTGGATGCGGCCCTTACCCTTCCTCAGACTCGTAGAGACGGACATAGTTACTTGGCCAGCGGTGTTCGCGCACAATAGCTAAATTGAAATTGGATTTGTGGCGCGAAGTTCGCACAATAGATGGCGCCGCAGGCAGTCGAATATGAAAGCTGCGAACGATATGGAATATATTTTTTAATTAAAATTATGGCAGAGCCCATGACGGCCTTGCTGGAGTGTATAGCGATCAGTGGAAGGAATACAAACAGTGTTAACTTTTAGAGTAGAGTTCTGGACAGAAAACTTGCAAGGAGTTGGCCCAAGTCGCTGTTGGCATACGGGAAAACGGAATGAAAAAGTTTTTCGTCCAGATGAAGTAGTAGAAGTTGCAAAAAGGCCACAGAACGCCGAACCTCGACGGGAGATTGGTCCACAAATGAGCAGCAACAGCAACAGCAACGGCAACGGCAATCACAATCGCAATTGCAACTGCAACAGCAACAGAAGCGGCAACGGCAACGGCAACGGCAACGGAAAATGCACAAAACTTAACCTAATGAACATTAAGATAATGCAACAACAAGAGAGTCCGACCCCCAGAGTGTAGCTGGCCTGTCCCTCGGCTACATAATTCTGCATTCGACCTTAGAGCAGCCACAAAAGTTTTGCTTACTACAACGAAACGAAGCCATCGCCGTCTCCAAATGCATTTTGGCATTGGACAAAGTCAGAAACTTGCACTGCGCTGCGCTGCGCCATTTGCCAGTTTGCATTCGAGCAGCAGCAACATAAAGTTTTTAGCTTATGTTGTGATTTTTATGGGCCAACGAAATAAATGTGGAGCGGGAGCCAGCTCAAGCTGAGTGGCACAAAATGAAGATAAGTTTTATGTGGCGCGGAAATTAAGAAGTTTGTTTATAGTAATACCTACTACTAGCCACACAGCTTAGGCCATTCCCGGCCCAGCTCTGTCCCATTTGCTTGGTAAATGTTTTCCCATTACTAAATGCCAGCTGCCAACTGCCAGTGGGTGCAAATGACTTGAGGCTTGCCTACACAGCAATGTCACTTGGAGTCCTTTTGAAAATGTGATTAAATGTATTAAGAATTCATTAGTAGTAGTTGTGCCTATTGGCAGGACACCAACACCAACAACAACACTGACTCTGACTCTGACTCGAGACCATCATTAAATATGCATTCATTTTGCTCAACATGGCATTAACATTCGTCTCGACCCGACCACCCAATGAGTTGGCCTTTTCTCCTAAACACCTGCAAATGCCACTCTAATGCCCTGCCAATACTCTGTTTTTAATTGAAACAATGGCAGATGCCATTCGGAGTCTTAAATGAGTATTCCATTTAATGCAATTTTAATTTCTATTTTATTTCAGCAAAACTGTGAAAAGAAGCAATTTTTACATTTTACACTTCACAATTGAAATATTTGATTTATAGTTAGTAACTGAAATTATATACGAAATTAAACTCCAATTAATTGATATCAAATATAAATTTCAAATTCCATAAATTATAAATTTATTTATTTAATTGGATTTTCAAGCTATTTAGAATATAATAAAAAACAATATCAAAAAAACATTCAATATGAATTTTAGTAATGAATTTTAGTAATTACTTTTTCGACTACTGAGGGAAAACAAATGTTTTAATAATACTTTTTAGACAGCGGCATAATCGTATTATATTCGCTTTAAATTTTATTGTAAAATATTAGGTAGGGAATGATCAATATATATATAAATTATTATATAATATTACATATATATATATAGATGGGCGTATAAACTAAACCAAAAATTTGTAGGCTTTCTTAGCTTTCACTAAATGGAATTAAGCTAAAAGTTATATATAAGCTAAGTCGGCTTACTATAAGGAATGACCGACAAGTCCTATTTCTTGCTTTGGTACATTTTGCCATATGCCAACCATAGACATCGTAACTGGCGCAAGATAGCCTAAAATTCGAGCTGTATATGGCAACCAAACATAAGTATAAGTATAAGTAACATAAAGAAATTTTAAGTCTGTGCAGACTTAATGAACAGCCGAACGGACTTTGCTCAAGCAGAAGTTACTTTTTTAGCCAACTCTTAAAAGCGCTTGCTCAAGTGGCATAAGTCAGTGGTTAAAACGAACCCTTTTGCTATTGTAGCCCACATTGTCTAAGTCAACACACCAGCAACGTGTGCCAAATGCGCCAACACACACACACACACACACTCACACACACACACACAGAGAGAGAGAGAGTTAAACAATAAATCCGCATTAAGTTTAAACGCAAACACGTCGCACACGAACTCAACTCAAAGAAATGCAACTCCGTTCACAACTTACCGTCTGTCGACTAATTAACTTACTTGCATGTGGGTAAAAAAGTTCATGGCGATTAGTTTGGCAAACCTCAGCGAAAGCCATAAACTGTCGTGCGACAACTTTCAGCAATTAATTATCCGCAAAGTTTTCAATTACGAGCCAATTACGAGCAGCCATCAACCCATTATTTCGCACACACTCGACACACGTGCAAAAAGAGAGAGAGAGAGAGAGAGCAAAAAAAAGAGTCAAATGAAATGTTATAGAGCAATCGACATACACGTACGACTTACTCCCCCCCTCTGCTCTGCTCGGCTCTCTGATGTTGCCAGCTGAGTGCGTTAACGCATACGACTCGATGACACGTTTTGCCAACACACATCATGGCGAAGGTATGCGTCCGCCGCCATTTTAGCGGAAATGCAGCAAACGCCATGCCCGAAACCTGGCTGGCAAATATGGCGCCCAAACAATGGTCGCCTTCCACTGCGGGAAATAGTGTTTTTGTGCAAATTTGCCCCGAAATCGTAATCAAGTCGATGCAGCTGGCAATGAGGCTTGCCTATGGGATTCGGGATTTGGGATTTCGCGGAATGAGGCTTTGCAAACGGCATAGTACTCTGTTGCATTTTGGGCAACATTTTGTTGACAATTAAAATGTACTCTTCATTAAGGTGTGATTGTGCATTCTGTCAATAGTCAAACATTTTCGATGGAATTATTATGCCAGTAATGGATTTCCATGCTGAACAATATTTGGCAGCGAACATCACTAATTGGTAAACACAAAATGGCTCACAAAAGTCAAAATCAATTGTTGAGAATCGATAATTGCTGTTGTTATAGATGTTAATAGCTGTGGCATCGATGACCTTTTCTATAAACAAACCTGTTATTCGTAAATATAAATGAATAAATCATTAAATTATTATTGAAATTAAATTTTCAACATTTTGAGAGTAATTAACTAGAATTTATTTTGTACTTGTACGGTCATGAGACTTTGAAGGCATTTATCCTTTAAATCTGCAAAATTCTAAATTAATACAAAAATATTTTTATTTATTACTAAATGAATGTCTTTGACTTGAAAATTATTTCTATACATACTGAAACCTCTGACATATATTCTCCAAGTTCTGTTTGTTAAAGTCTTTAGCAGCATTTAGAATTATTATCGAGATTCAATAAGCATTTGATTGCCATAGACAAACATGACGTCTCTGTTCATATTTTATTAATAACAGCTGGATACAAATTGACACCCACCACATGTAATGAGGCCGTCATGAACGGCGTCTGCCAAATTTATCAAGTCGCGTGTTAATAATGACCCCACCGAGAGAAAAAAAAAATTAATTGAACTTAATTGTGCTACGGCACAAGTGCGCATTGAGTTCAGATACATATATGGGTCATTTAATCAAATTGCATCTATTTCGGGAACAAACAATACGAAAAGTGTGAGTGGCTGAGACGGAAGTGATTGACTAGAAGATACCCAGTCTATAGATTCAAGCTGTAAATTCAGATCTGTCCTGCTAAGGTACACAGGTAATCTGTTTAATTTGTATATCGATATATTGACGATGCCGTCTATAGACAGATTGATCATTTATCATATATCATAGAAACTTAAGACCATATAAAGCTAGGTTCTCCTATCGAACTGAACTTCTTTCACGTCAGTTTCATAGCTTTTCATGCTTAAGTCTAATATATTATCTGACATCATTATATACCTTTATAAGCTCAATAATTTCTAATTTATTCTCATATTCAAATAATTTTCTACTAAATATATCAAATCGTTTTATCACACCTTCAATAATTACAGGGTATAATATGAGATCCTATCTAAATTGTGCCATGTCAAGCTCTTAGTAGAGCGTTCGACGTGAACAAAAATAAATTCGATATATATTGATGTATATGCAAACTCGTTTACGATATACTACTTGTATTTTCAGCATTTGCATTATTTATGAAATTGGCGGGCAAAGGCAGCCAACACAATTCACATCAGGTTAAAAGCCACGCAATGCCACTTGCTACGACTGGACTAAACAATTGAATATATATATAAATATATATATATATATATATATACATGAGTATTAAGCAAGATAACGGAACACATATGCATACATCTAGCTTAAAGCTTAATTGAAAAATATTTAGAAGAGAGCATGCATCGACGGGTAGCTTAACTTGAACTTTAATGAAAATCAGCTGAGCCATCATCATCTACTTTGGAGCACTTTGAATGGGAGCGAGAACTGAGATGAACTTTCACATGCCCATTTCTATTATCCGAGCGCATTTATCTAACATTGCCAATTGGATTTGTAATGTGCAACGTGAGAGAGTAAGGCCAGATAATGAGATGGGATAACAGAACAATCAGTTGCACACACACACACAATTGACTAATCGGATCACAATGTAATAAGCTGCGGTACCCACTTATTAAAAGGCCAAAAAGTGAGTGAAGTTGTTATATAATGATATGTACAGTTATATTATATTTAATATTGATTTCAATGCAATTAATGTTTAGCTTTTATATAAAAGTTATGAGTTAAACTCAATTAAAATTCTAAAAAATTAAAGCTAACTAAAAAGTTATATAAACATAAATGTGTAGAAGAAGTAGGTCACAATATTGCCTTTTAAATCACCAATTGAGCACTTCAAGTGTTAAGCCACAGATATTTAACTTAAAGACACCTAAAGTCTTTAAAATACAAAATATAAATATATATTACCAAAAATCTAAATGTTCTTGCTGCTAACATTCATTATGCACATTTGCAGCAAGAGCTTTCAAGCAGGGGTCGCTGAGAAGCAGAAAAAAAAAGTTTACGCAACATGAATTTATTGGTCAACCCATTTCCATTAAGACAGCCATGAGTGTAGTGGCTGCTGATGCTAAGGGTATCAGAGGGTAGTCTGAAGCCAAATTCAAACAAAATCCAAATGCTTTGGCTGGAAACGAAGGTCAACTTAACTGCGTTGTCGAATGTAGATGCTTTGGTGTGGTGCTGATGATGGTGCTGGTGCTGGTGGATGGTGCAAGGACAATTGAAGTGCACACACGGCAAACTTGTAAAGCACTCAGTTAAATTGTCCAACTGAGTGACGCGTATGCCCCAACACACCTCACACACCTCGCACACATCGAGAGCTTCACAAAGTGCTTACCATAGCAGTGCAAGGATAACGAGCAACGGGCTCTGGCAGCAATGGCGTAAAATGGCGCAACAACCAGAGAGTGGAGAGACAGACAGTGAAATATTGAAATACAATTGAGTTTAGAATTTGCGACAAAGGCGCTTTAAAAGCGACGCCAGTGGAAGTTGAGGAAAGACATGAGACCGAAAACTGAAAACTGAAGACTTTGTGGTCGCACTGTCAGCGACAGCGGCTCACTCAAAGTGTAAATCCTTTTGGTACAAACAAACGTGGTGCTCCTTCGTCAATCAACGGCGGCTACGCCATTGAGTGGGACACGTTCCGTGCAAGTTTCCTGCTGAGCCAAAGTTCACAACAAGCCAGGCGACACATGACACGTACTCGGTTCGACTTGAAGCCCAGCTCTCTCTCCCTCTCTCTCTCTCTCTCTCTCTCGTGTCGTGCCTGGTCTGGTCGTGTCGTGTCGCGTCCTATTTTGCCTCATCCGGGACTCGGGATTATTTTTAGTTTTTCTCTTTTCGGCAGTATTTTAAAGTTTAAAGCTCTTTTGTGGCATATTTGCATATTAAGTGGCATGCGTTGAACGTTTGCAACTGACGCAAGTGCCCCAAGCATCTCTCGCAACAGCAACAACTACAACAACATCAACAGCAACTAGCGCGTGTGTGGGAGGTAGCAGCCGCATGAAAGGCAAGTGGAGTAAGGTGAAGTAGATGGGGTGTTAGCTGCTTTAGTTTTGAGCTTGACGCAGGTGGAGCTGTTGTTAGTTTGCGTAGGCTTATTGTTTGAGCCCCCGAAGCCGTTATGCCAAGTTGCAAAATGTCAAGAATCAGTGCCAGCCACACTCACTGTGTGTGCGGATTATAGCACTCTCTCCATCTACATCTCTCTCATCTCTCTCTCTCTCTCTGTGTGGGTGTGGTGAGTGGGTCTGCGGCTACGCCTATCTCAAAATAACTGTTAAGACTTTAAAAGCTCGACAAGCGAAAACATCAAATTACCATAGGATAAAAGGATTTTCTGATTTAATTTATAATGAAAGGAACTTTAGCAAATACATTTTCACATTTATCATACTTAAATACTAAAAACTTGATATATATATCACGCGATTACAGAACCAAACGACAGACGGAACAATTATACCTAGATATTAACAACTAAAATCTCTTCAATCTGAGGAATCGTTCAAACTTGCATTAAACTTAAAGCTATAACAAATTGTGTTGCCATTGCTGTCTTTATATACATTAGTTTAGAGTATGAGTCAATGCGTTTATGCGCCATTCATAAACTGGTCCACCTGCTCGGTGATGGTCTTTAGTATCATTTCTTTTGGATTCGAGCAGCCATTGATGATCCCGTCGACACACGCTCGCACCGTTATGCGATAATACTTACTGACTTGCAAGCCGGTCGCATTGAAATAATGCTGAGTTCCGGGTAAACTGATGCCAATTGGCTCTTCCTCAACGACGCATTTCTGCTCGAGTTGATAGCCCACAGAGGCGTGGGTATCCTTGCACTTAGGCATCGCATGCTGAATGACAAAGTCGGTTTTGTTTGTGTCCTGCAAGTGACGCATTCTGTCCTCGATGTATTTGCGAAATATTTCATATTGTTTGGCTGCGTCAGTCTCCTCCTGAGAAACTGTTTCGTTCTGGCTTGCCATAGACTGATTGTTCGCACTTAAGGACGAGTTGTTGTCGACGAGCGTAGGTGCAGGAGTTGTTGTACTCGTACTATTGTCATATGCTATTAGCGAGGGCCCAGCGATGAGATCCTCAAAGCTTTTGACCTTGTCAAACTTTTCCTTCTTAGTTTGCAGCTTACGACGTCTGGGATAATAAAAAGAGTCAACTTACAACGAAAAGACAGGGACTTCAAGCAAAAATAATACTCACGAAACATATATGAGATTAGGCAGTGCATCCTCATATATTATCTGCTCCTTGTTGTAATAGTGTTCGTCCTCTGGCTGCGGTCCCGAATCGTACGGCACCAGATCGTTGCAGACACAGTTTAAGTTGCAGGTGTCGCATGTCTTAAAGGTGGGATAGTTCTTGGTGCTGGCCTCTTCCAAGGTTAAATTATACAACTCAATGTTGACAATGTATTTGGATATGATGCCATTGGGACGCAGTGGTGGCCACCAGTATATTATCTGCAAAGCAGACAAGAAATAGATCCGGAATAAACTCTAATCAAATCACTTACAATCTGCGTGCTGTGGTCCGAGCTGCCATGCAGCTGACTCACAGGACTCGGCTTGCTGGCCAGTGTGCGAAAGTAGAAAATCTTGGAGTATGCATCAACCTGCATGTGGTAATCGGTACGCGTTAAGGTCTTGACAAAATATGCATATTGTGTATAAGGCTTAAGGTTCGAGATGATATGACGACGATTCTTGCTTGGAGAGACATCCATTAGCCAACTAAAAGGAAGTTAAGTAACTGAAAGGTATTTCCAATAGTTAATTTCCACTCTCACTCACTCATCATGTCCACAGCCGTGTCGTCCGTCGTACATGGTTACATTGCGCTGCGGCGCTTCCATATAGTGATAGGAGTAACCTATGAGTATTTCCACATCCTCGGCTTTCATGAAGTCAATCACAATTCGAACTGCTGTTGAGTTCAGATCCTCAACTCTAACGTTCAGAGTGCGCACCGAATCGCCACATATCACACGCTCGCCATTTGAGTTGGGTGATACATCCGCTATGGATATCTTCCTGACATTCTTTAGAGATGGCTGTAGTTTTTGGATCTTCTCATAGCATAATCGTGGATTTAAGTGAAAGAATATTGTTCCAGATTGAATGGCCACCTGACGATTGGCTGGCCAAATGTGTTCCATGTGATAGTTGTTAACAACATATAGAGCATATCTGAAAGTTTTAGAATATTTTGAAAATAGTCTAACTCTTCAAGTCTTCGAGTTATGCCCAAAAACAGGGTTAAAAATATCGATTTTACCTGATATTTGATATCAAGTTTGTGGGGCTTTTTAAAAACAACATGTTTAAAAGCTCTACAGAGTTTAGAATCTCAGCTTACTTGTTTTCAATCAGCTCATCGCCACGTATAGTATCCAAGTTGCTAAGAAAAGTCAGGGACATGAGCTGTGCGGAGTGTATAACCTTTAGGTAACCGGTAATCTCCTTAATGCTGCCCATGGACTGCTCCAGAGCAGATACAATTTTTTCTGAAATTGTTTAGGTATATTAATAAATGGTTCGCTACAAAAAGTTTCACCTAGTTACCCTTTATATCCACTAACTCTATAATCACCGATCCATTGATGGTCACACAATCTTGTAATTGCTCCAGATCCACAATTCGCTTGATATGGAACACTCCCTTGCACTCCAGCTGGCACTGGAGCGTGCCATTAGCATCAATTACTGGCTTGTGGTTATTGGGACAATGATCCATGCAGCGATAGCCATGCGTCAATGGAATCAGATTAAGCTGGCGACATTCCTTATACGAAATGCAGTGCCTCTTGTGCAGCTCATAGCTGGCAATGCACTGATCCACACAGCGACCATTCCGCAGATAATTGCCACAGAGCGTACAGTTCTGAGCCGAACAGCCCGTAATGCAGCTGTGCTGGCAACAATTCCCATTGGCATCACAGCCATGCCGACCACAACTCTTGGGACACTTTTCAGTTCGCGGCGGCTCGATGCGCACCTGGGCCGCCTGCATATTCCAGCAATGCCGCGTGTAATTGTAACGAATCGAATAATCGACAGAGAGGCCGCCACAAACAGGACAATGATTCGGCGACTTGTTGAGCTTTAAATATTGAAATTATTAAGTATATAAGAAGTTTGATTGTGATATGAATAAGTGTTATAATATATAGTTAAGCACACACATACAAGATTAATTAAGATTGAATATTAAATCAAGTTTTTTCAGAGCAATTAGTTTCTTCATTCTCCAATTCTCACTCATTTTTCACACGCCAGCTTAACTTACTTTGATATAGAAATGCTGCTTTGTAGCATTGCCTGACAGGTAGACCCAGTCGACGGTGTGCACGAAGCACAGCATAGGATTACTTTCGATACGAATATGACCCTCTTGAATGCGCTGCAGCTGCACCAAGCCCAGCTCCCTTAAATTGCGATTCTCGTAGACGGTCAGCGCATACTGATTCAATAGCAGCTGCCTGCCGCGTATCAAGCGCAGCTTAGGAAAGATTGTCTCCAGTGTGAGCAATCCGATGGAGCGATAGATCAATAAGTAGTCAGTGATCTCTGTTACCTCGCTGCTCAGCTCGGTCAGACTGGCATTGCTGGGCAGCTGGAGGTTCGCAATGCGCACATGCCCCACGACAAGGCTGCAGTTGCGCAGTTGCTGTAAGTCCGCGATGCTTCGAAGCTCCAAAGAGCGGCAAATAGTTTCGGATCTGGTTGCAACTGGCCACAGCAGCAGCAGCAGCAGCAGCCAAAGCATGTGCCACATGTTGACTCTATTTCGTAGCCAACTGACACTTTCAATTGAGAGCACTTGACCCAAATGGCCCCTTTAACATTGATGTACGCAAGCGTAAGTTGAATGACAGCGCACAGTATGGAATGGAAAATATGGAGGGCAATTAGCGCTGTGCGACAAAAATTACACACTTGAATGCCAATGTCGTTTGATGTTCACCCTGCCTTGTAGCTATTTCTGTACGCGCTTCCGAGTGGGACACGCGCTCCGCTGGCGACGACGTTTCGGTTTCAACTGATTTGACCGGCGAGCAAAACAACGTACAACGGCGATTCAGTTCGATCTTTTCAATTAGCTAGAGCCCTGCCTCCATCTTTGCTGATTTGTTTTGTTTTTACTTTTCGGGCTTGAGGCCAATTCTTCGCTTTAAAATTCCTCCATACACCAGCTGCAAAATGTTCGTACATTTAGCATACATTTGCTTTGGATAGCCGCTTGCGCATTATTTTGCGGCAGGTGTAAGCGAATTGAAGAAGAGTGCAGAAAAATTGTATGCATAGGTAGTTTTTGAAGAGGGGTTAGAGTTAAATTAACAATAACTTTGTTATAAAATAAATAATACAAGCTTAGTTTTAATGTGGCACATTGCAATAATTGCTTTATATTAAATATATAAGCTCAACTTTTTGATTCTCTAATGATAACCCCCTTACATTTCAATAACTCCGCCACTGAAGATCTTATCCAATCGGTTTTTGTTTTTTTTTTTTTTTGTCTCACGTGCTTGTGTCGATTCTTTCAGGCAGCTGTTGCTCTTCAATTTAGTTAGTTAAGTCTTCCACTTCCTTTCTGCCGGCAGTAAGAGCAAGCTCCACCCCCTGCGCTGCTGCGGTCCAGGACGCAACAATGCAACGGACAAACCAGTTTGCTAGTCGCAGTCGCCGTCGCCGTCGCCGTCGCCGTCGCCGACGACGCTCCGACGTTGCTATTATTGTCTGTTTCACTCTTTTTTTATGTTTTGTTTTGATTGTTTTCTTTAGATGTTGCGTTCGCTGATAACAAAAAGCGCCGCTGCGCAAAAATTAAGTTCTAACGGCGAACATTTCAATTAGAGCAGAGCATAGCAGAAAACGGAGAGAGAAACGCAGAGCAGACTGCGAACCGCAGCAATTGTGAAGAAGCCGCATAGAGCAGACAAATGCTTGGTTTTAGTTGGGTCAATTCAAGTACAACTAATGCTTACAATGCGCAATTGGAAATCTGTTGCAATAGCTTCGAACGAAATTACAAATAATTGAAGTGAAAATTGTAAAGAAAAAAAGTAAGAAAATAACAGACGATACTACAGGAGAGATTCTTACAGATGTTCACATGCTGTGTGATGCTAAACTTTGCTTTGGTTGAGGATTTAATATAGAATAAAATGAAAATTAGACTTTCGGGTCGTTATTATAATTAATTAAAAGAATTCTCTAAAGCATATGTAGGTGCTATAGATTATCGATAATAACTGCCAATACTTTATATAAATAAAATCTATTATCTATGGCTAGTCATAAAATAAGAAAAAGCAATATAACTACATTTATGGAAAAATGCATTAAAATTGAAGATAAAAAAATTCAAACTTGTTCCCATAAACCGCAAATCGCAATGCGACAAACTATGTAGTTATGTGTGGTTATAAAAATGGGATGCGTGTCAAAAGACCAAATGTGATAGGGTAAATTCATGGGATGACAAACCTCATACCTCATTAGATCACACTGATATTCATCAGATGCACTATATGTCTATATGTTTATACATAGATATATACAAATATATACAAATGCAAATGTAGTCGGCCGTGCGATGCGCTAAATCAATTTCCGAAAGCATTTTTGCGGTTCATGGTGATGAGTAGAGTAAATTGAATGCTGCATACTTTCAGGCGGGCCGTCAAACTGTGTGTATGTGTATGTGTATGTGCACCTATATGAAGTTGTAGTGCGCCTCGTTATAGTAGTTTCCCGGGCTCAGCGGTTATTGAATATGCCAGCTGGAGCGACACGGTGGCCGCAGCCACACGGCCGCACATCCACGAGCTATATAATCCACTGGCACGCCGACTGGGAGACACCTTCGGCATCATCGACGTTGGAGGCGGCAAACACGTAACGGCATTTTGTGGCGCGTGATGGGAATCTCTAGCAGTTTCAGCTACTATGAAACGTGTACATATGCCTACACATATACTTATGCACACACACACACACACATACACATATATAGTGGCGTTGAATGGGCGCCCCATAAGTCAGTCGGTCCCACGCACGTCGTTGCATTTAAGTGCCAAATTAGAGCTGCGGACGAGCTGACGCGAACTCCAACTGCACATGACAGCCATTTACAAATCAAGCGTAGGACGCATCTTATATGCAATTTATAGCATGTCAATTCAGTCAGAGGGAGAGAAAAGAACTGCTGCCTCATCATAGCTATTAGCTTTCAAGCAGTTGCTGGCGCCTAAAATTAATTGAGTTTCTGCAAAAATGTTGCTGCAGCTGCCACTCCACTCCACTGAGATAACGCCAGCTCCATTCGGTCCATCCATGACACTGCTGATTGTGTGTTTTGACATTGAGGCAGTCTGCCTCAGTCAGCCAGTCAGCCAGTTGCTCAGTGAGTCAGTGAGTCAGTCAGCCAGTCAGACAGACAGGCCCGTATTTGATGGATGTGACATCTAGCAAGAGCTGACTGCAGTCAGAGTCTCCAAGCAACTCTAATAAATTTTGGGACTGCAGCTCAGTGATGTAATTTGAGTTGTAGTTGACTGAGTATGTGTATGGGTGCACATAAGTATAATATAAGTATAATAAGAACATATATATACGATGTATGATGGGTTTGCGTCAACTTGAGCGTCTTATAATCTAATTTGATCATTTTATTGCTGTGTCTTTGCACCATTCGCTCTTTCAGAGTGCCCATTTCTAGTCTCACTCTCTCTTCGACCAACGAAATCATTCGAAGAGTCTAAGTAGGCATTTCGCTCACACTCAGCAACAGCAGCGACTGCGTTCAGCTACAACTATCATTGTTCCGCTCTCTCTCCCTCTCTCACGCATTGCAAACTCTTTCGTATAATATTCTTATACTCTATTCCAGCTCTCAGCCACTCACTAATACTACTGCAACAGGAGGCAATCAGCATCAAATTTAGCAGAGTTAGGACTGTAAATAACAGCGACAGAGAAGAAGCAATAACAGAAACAGCTTCTGCTATTAATTTCACAATAACATAGTGATGCGACATATGTATGTATATAAATAAATATATTTTATACTCTATTCAAGCTCTCAGCCACTCACTAACACTACTGCAACGGGAGGCAATCTGCATCACATTGACCAGAGTTAGGACTGTAAATAGCTGCAACAGAGGAGAAGCAATAACAGAAACAGCCTCTGCTATTAATTTTATTAAAAATGTATATAAATAAATATATGTATAAATATATATTATATATATGCTCAAATAAAAAAGTCTTAGAAAATTCTTATAAAAATATGCAGAACTCGCTTTAAAAATATGTCAATCGCAACGTTAAATAATTCGCGTGAAAATTCGCATTTAGTCTTCCGTAGGAATGGGAACAATCAAGTACTTTACATACTTCAGACTGGTTACCTGTTTACGTGTGGCTTGCTGCTTTGTTCTTACACACACACACACACACATGCATGCATGCACGCACACACATGAATAACTACAGAAAAAGCCGTAAAATAAAACAAAAAGGGGAAAAGCATTTAAATATAGCTGAAGTAATTCAGTTGCGTGTTTAATGGGTCCGCCTGCTCAATCCTAATTTTATACCCACTTAGCATTTTGTGAAATCAAATTACAAATGTATTTATAATCTGTTAAGTAGCAATTACATGTAATTGGAATAACTGACGTATACACTAGGACCAGCCAAACTAGAGAGATTCCATCGAGGTAGACAAACTGCGTAGTTAGCTGAACTTTAATCTTCAAGCACAGGTGTCCAGGCAATCGAAACATCAGCTCCATGGCAATAACTTAAAAGCTAAGATGTTTTTATGCGAAACATTGAACATGAACTTCAGACTGTTGCCTGAGCAGATTGAATTAGAAGTTTTTAAATCCAACGTTGGAATGTGCGTGCGTGTGGATGTGTTGCCATGAGAACTCAAGTAGCTTAAAGGCAAATGTTTTTTATGGGTAGAATACTAAGTTTTTCACGATATTTCTTTAATATTATTATTGTATCATTTATCATAGAATTAATTGATTTCCAAAATTATTTGGTTTTCTATAAATATAACACGATTCATTCAAAATCTTAAGAATGAACTCTACAAAAGACATCTTTCAGCTTTAATTTAAGTCAAATACGATTGATATTTCATTCAATTATATGGAGCTTTAAGCAGTTTCTAGTACAGAATTCTTTGAAAATTCCCAAAAATATGAAAAAATGTACAGATTCGGAGTCTTCAGAAGAAAACCTATACAAATCCTATGATTTTCCTCTACTTTACATAAGGAAATTCAACTTTTTCACACATTTTAATAACTAAGTAAGATCTATAAAGAATTTTTTGGAAATTCTCAAAACTACGAACAAAATGTGCAGATCGGAATCTCCGGAATCTCCAGAAGAAAACCTATACAAATTCTATGATTTTCCCCTACTCTACATAAGAAAGTTCAACATTTTCGCACATTTCAATAACTCATCTAAGTAATATCTCTCTTATAATTAAGCGACTTAGTATAACTCTCAAGAGTCAAGTTGGCTAACCATATTCAATAAAAGCAAGATTTTCTATATAGTTTATGGAACGTACTCGTTCCATTTATGTTTTGTTTGCTGTCAACGGATCTATGATAGAAGCGTTGCATATTTTACGACTGAGCGCATTATGCTGGAGCCAATATGGAGACAGCTGGCCTTAGCCATAACTGTTGCCAACCAGCAACCAGACTTAGCATTACGTAAGCGCCATGTCGACGCACACACACACACACACACACACACACACATAGAGAGAGACACTCAAATCTTCAAGTTTATGCAAAAGGTGCGCAACGCTTTCATTTGCTTATATTCCATTCTATATTCTTATTTCAATATAAATTGTGCCCGATGCTAGCCGGCTGCAAAGCGTTACCCAGCTGTCTGCACAAGCTAGAGCTCATAGAGCCAACATCTACGGTCCCTCCTGCATTGTTCGCCTGCATTTTACAATTTTGTTTTTTTTTTTCCTTCTATTTTTTGCCATCCCCTTTATCATGCAATGCAAATCGTTTGGCGTTGGGTTAAACATTTTTTCTCTGCATTTTTATGCCATTCGCCTTTTGTTGCTTAAGCGTGTAATTTATGTGTGTGTGTGAGTGTATGGGTGTGTGTGAGTGTGTGTGTGGCTGACAGTATGTGTATACTTCCGGATACTTTGCATGTCCTGGCACAACAATTTGCATATGGTGCCCATATAAAAGGCAGGTAAAAATTTTCTATTAGCCGCACATAAAGCTTAATTTATTGGCCCAGAACTTGGACTAGAGCTACCCGCTGGCCAGGAAGTTGCAATCAGTCGAAAACGTGGCAAGCCCTTTACTCACGCCTCCGCCTTCGCACTCACACCGGGGGCCAGTGCAAAAGTAATTTGATATCAAAGTAAATTAATAATGCAAAAAGGTTTTCTGAGTCGCTGGAATTTTCACTTTGCGTGCAGCGCTGGAATTCGATGCCGCCTGCCTGGGCTTTGGCCCCTCGACCCAACCCATCCCCCTTTGACAGACTTTTAAATGGATGAAAATATTTCAAAAAGCTCAACCAGCCATACAGCGAGAAACGCCAGCCAGCCTGACAATCTGACAATCTGACAATCTGGCAATCTGACAATCTGGCAGACATCCCACCAATCAGCCAGCTACCCAGCATGTTAAAAGTTTTGGGACTGAATTGAAAAAGCTGCGGGAGCAGAGACCAAAGTTAAACCCCTCGAACAAAAACCCCACGAACAACACAATATTAAAATCAAATTAAAGTCATTATTAAATTTGGTCGCTGCCTGCGAACAATGCGTGTTGAAAGCGTTGTCCTCGCCGCTTTGTCCTCTGTTGATGGCCAAATTAATTGCATATCTGATGGTGCTAAGATTCTGCATGCAAAGCATAAACCACTAAGCCGAATACCATTTACCAGCGCCGCCATGCTCATTTGTTGTTCCTTTGGTGAAGGAAACTTACTCCTTAGGCTGGACTGGAAAATTGGGGTTGTCCAATTGGTGGTTGAATTCGTTGGCTATGCAAACGATATAAGACAAAAGTCAAAGAGCATTGCCTTGCAGAAGCTATTTCTTATCTTCTTCAGCTTGTGCTCAAACATTGCACAACTTTTACTTCAATAATAAGGCTAGAATTGAGAATCTATAATAATAGAATAGTTAAGTATAATAGAGATTGAGTGCTTCATATATTGTGTGTGTTGCAAGGCAACCAGTAGGCGGGCCATAACATTCGATACTTAAAGAGCTGAGGAAGATCACTGGGGCGCCTTGGTACATGAGAACTAGGAACATTGAGCGAAACCTAAAGGTTCAAAAAATTGGCGACAAAATTCAAGAGATGGCCAAAAAGTACCTTGCGAGACTAAACTCTCACCCTGCCAGGCGCCTTGCTAATGCAGCTCAAAGCTCTGCTAGCCCCCGCACCGGACTCAGGCGTTAGCACCCTCAAGACTTATTGGATTGAGTCTTAATCTAAAAATTGTATATATGATCTCATGAGACCTATCTGTGTTTACTACGCCACAAAATCTCTTCCTTACCCTAAAATAGGTATCCTATTTTAGAACCTTCTATAGCTCTAAGCTGTAAATATGTAAAAAAAATTTATTTAGATTAAGTTGCCTATAAATAAATATTTAATTTAAAAAATAAAAAAAATTTAAAAAAATAAACTATTTATTAATTATTATTGATTTAATATTTCTTATTATTAAATTTATTAATTTTTTTATTTGTATATTTTAGTGGCATCTTAATCTAGTTTTACATAATAATAAATATTAAATAAATATTTGTCTAACTTCAACTCTTGAAGCTTTAAGTCAGCAACATTTCCAGCATTTTTGCTCCCTTCTACTTCAACTTCTACATCGCCTGTTGGGGAAGGTGGCAAGACATTCTTACACCGACATTCCTAGAAATGAGCAAAATAGCTAGCAAACAAGCAGCGCACCTCAAATTTGTTAAGATTAGCACACAATTCGCACACAGTCAACAGCGGCAGCCCCGTCCATTGGCAGCATCGACAACATTGACGGCAGTGGCCGAGATGCGGTCCGTTGTCTAATCTAATGGCTGCCGGCTGCCGGCTGCCGGCTGCTGTGGCAGCCTGTAAAACATTGACATTTTCTGTTATGTAATCAGACGCCCGGAGATATGCAACGAAAAACGAGAATTCCAAAAATGAAAAAACGAAAAACGTGCGCCCCACCCACCGACAGCAGACAACAGACAACGGACAACAGGCAGCAGACAGCAAACAACAGATGAAACGACGAAAGAACGCAATAAATTGTCGCGTAAAAATTGATGTTTTATTTTCAGGTGCGTTGCTTTCGCCTCGTGTTTCTCTGCAGGTTTCGCTTCTGTTGTTCTAATTTTTGGGCACGCAAAACGTGCACGGAAAACACAACACAAATTCCTGTGGTTAGCCCCAAAATAGATAAACAAAAAAAACAAAAAAAGAACTTATGCAAATGCTTATGTAATGTAAAATGTTCCACTAAGTGTAACCCACTGCGTAATACTCGCTTGCAGCAATTTGAAATAGGCACTAAATTCAATGCGAATTTGAACTCGAAACTTGATAGGGAAAATGTTGCTTAAGATTTTCCTTTTTTCGAACTTTTCGAATACATTTCAGCTACAGCAATATCAAGAAGATGTTAGAACTCTGAAACTTCCAGTTCTTATTCACCTCTAAAATCCTTTTAATGTTTTTTAAAAAATTTTAGAACTGAGTTATCGTTTTTTATTTATCACAGACGTTATCTCAGTGATGTATTTATAGACGTTTTTTCAATCTAAAATTGATTAAACACGAACAAAAACCTTCCGAAACTGTGTTTACTTATTCTCATCAATAATTCTCATGAGACTTCTATATAATCATATATATATTAAACTGGAGTAGCACCTAAGAAAATTTCCCTCCCAAGCTGTCTATGGTATTAGCTGGATAGAACAACAAACCTATATACTCCTTTCTGTATATGAACGAGCATATATACGAATAATTTTAGTAAGTTAAAACTAAATATTTATTCTATGTACTTGTGGAATATTGAAGCTTATTGAAATCCAGTTATTAATATAAACCATAAAACAATATATTGGAACTGATATAAATTCATCTGCTTGCCAAATCGAACATCTTTTAACTGATTCTCACTGTAAAAGTCTTACCAAGGATCTCAAACGTTCAACGCTGTATAAAAGAATAACAATAATATGTCAATGCTTTGAAAACCTATCTGACTGACATACAAAAAGCCTAAAGAACAAACTCATTTTACCTACTCTCACCTAAAAATTCACAATGCATTTCACTCTCTCAATACACAAAAACCTAAGTTGATCTGCTTGATCTGTTCAGCAAATGTCGAATGTCTATTCTATTCTATTCAATCACCTTTCTGACATGGCCAAAAATAAATTTTCGTATAATAAACTAAGCCAACCCTTTGGCAATGACATTTTCAGGAAAGACAAATCCAATTACCATTCTAAGATTGTCTAACCAAAAGCTGGCTGACTGACGGCCTAGCTGCTATTGGATATGTCTATGGCTAGTGTTTCGTTAGAGCTAGAAAGCCGACTAGCGAATTCATGATAATTTGACGCGGCATTTAGCTGAGCCATTTGTATCAAGTGGGCTTAGCACGCCCACGAAGAAAGTGCCACGACACAGCTGGCAAATTAATATTTGGCTCGTCGTATGTGAAGCACGGCGTATGCGTAACCCGAGGCCAATGACAAGTGAAAAATGCCTTATAATCCATAACATGGCCGCATCTGATTTCGAGCCAACAAAGACGAACAAAGAACAGGAACAGGAAGCCCAAAATGTTTTGCCAACTTGTTGTATGGAGAGTTAAGGTATGTATATATGTAGATATATACATACATATACATTTACATACACATGCACGTGTTGCTTATACTCTACTCAAAGGTCTACCTGTAGGTATGCCTGTGCATATGTATATGTATATAGGAAATATACACACAGTTGACTTTTTGAAACTCAAGTAATTTTATTGCCTTACTCTGCGATTCTCATTAATATAAGCTTATTATGAATGTGTTTAGTATGATCTATTCTAATACTTATTTACTACAGTTCGAGCTATATCTACATCCTCTTATTTCTCTCTCTCTCTTTCCTTTTTCGAATATATATGTATATAGTTAAAGAAATATTACAGTTAAATCTAACTTTCTAGTATCTATATAACTTAATATAAACTTTTTTAGCTTAAGTAACATAAATATAAAAAATATTTCATTAAAATTACTAATACAAGTTTATGGTTTCTTTTTTATCTATCATAAGGATATGTCATATTCTTGTTTAATTTTGCAATTTATATATATTAGATAATTGCAAAATGTATTAAAAAAAAGCAAAGCATCTCTTAGCCAAGTTAAGCAACAAACTATAAAGCGGCAACAGTCTAAGAAATCAAACCGCACTCCGCAAAAGATAACGATGTTCGGCTTTCTATCGCAGCTTGGCCTCTGCTATCATCAAATTTGGCCCGGAGGCTGAATCATCTTTCTGCAGCAGCAGCAGCAGAAGCAGCAGCAAGTAACAAGATAGCGCTCCGGAAATTTAAGCAATGCAGCCAAATTGCGTTAAACCAAGCAAACCCCTCAAAGGGCAAGTGCCCCAATGGAACGCGCAGTCGAACGCGGTCCGGGGACCTCAGAGCCATTCAGGTCCAGACAACTTCATGCTCACCTCAACTAAAGACAAACTGTGCGTTCAAAGCATAAATTCTTGATTGCAATAGATGCCGCTGCTGTTGACTGCGACTGCGACGGCGACCGAGACTGCGACTGCGACTGAGACTGAGACTGAGACAGCGACTATGACGTTAACAGCGACGTCGACATTGACGTCGTTGTCCTCATCGCTGTCAGCGGCAGCGACGTTGTCATCATTTTGACATCTTCTCATGAACTTGCGCCATATTTCACTCAAGGGTAGCGTTACAAAGGCCAGCCACGCCCACCCACAGGACAACAGAGCGACAGTCGAGCACTGGCAAGCAGTTAAATTGCGTCCAAACGTAACAAAGGGAACACGTGACATCTGCGACACATAAATAAACCACCATTGTGAATTATTACGCGCCATCATCAGCCACGATTTTGTAGAAGGTAGAAGGAAGTGGGAGATGGGAGATGGGAGGTGAGAGATGGGAGATGGGAGGTGGAGAGATGGAGCAGCATCCACACCGTGCCATCGTCCAGATCGCTGTTTTATTTATACAGCTCAAATCAATGGAGACTAAGTCGCAATAAAGCTCTCAACAGCTCAGTGCTCGTCCCCACTGTGCTCCTTGGAGCGTAGCTAACACGGCGTAGCCTACTTTTGGGGCAAATTAAGTGCTTAAATTTCAATTAAAACTTGTGTCTTTCGAATTCAATTGGAAATTTCCAGCCATTAGGGCTTAATAACAACGATACTTTATAGTAATTAGCTGCAGTCAAATTAAATTGCCATGAAGCTCGGCTAAAAGGTAATAACAGTTAGACTATTTAGGGTTAAAATAAATTATATTTCAAATGACTTTGACTCCATCAATGCGTTCAATTGAGTTAACAAGAAATTAACCAAATGTCAAAAGTGAAAATGTTAATTTTATTTACAGCATGAATTCAGACTTTAGTAAACCAAAAGTGGTTAGAATTTTGCAATCAAAAGCAAATAATTATAGTAAATTTCAGTTCATGATTCAATAATAGTGAAAAGTTATTTAAATATTGATATTTTCAGATTAGGCTAAGACTCAATGGGCGAAGCATATAAGGTCTATTGGAAGCGGAGCTTTCGTGCTAGGTCCTCTCACTTCAAGAACTGTAGAATATATAGTATTTGCCGATATGATATGACCACAATGGAGTTATATATGTTATATAATTTTGAGAATAATCTATAGAGGAGATCAACTGTAAGATACTATATAATTTATATACAGTTTTACAAAATTTAAATTTAAATCAATTTGTAGAGAAGGCCAACAATGAAATTTAGGAATTCTAGCTGTGCAATTATAGAAGATATAGTTTTAGTTCAAGTTGCCATAGAGGCTAGTTATTCAAACTAGATATGTTTATCTGTGCGTGGTATAATTGAATATGTATATATTATAATTACAAGTTATTCAAGCATGCGCATGGTATTAACGCCCAACTCATTGGGCTCTCTTTATCTAAATTGCTGTCGCCTTTATCTTCAAGTAAACTGCTAGAGATCATTGAGCATTGCGATCATCCTCAACATACAAAACGATCGATAAGCATGAGAAGAACTCTTGTAGAGGACTTGTAGACCATGACAATAGTGATAAGTTATTCTTAGAGAAATATGAATGTTTTTTTTGTAAGAAGAGTGTTCCTAGTTGATAAGAAGTTTTCAAATGTATTGACGATCAATTCGGCAAAAACTTTGCGACTCAAACATTTGGTCCTTCGCGCCATTCAGTACAGCAGAAATCGTTTTAACTCACTCAGTCAGACAAGTACATGTACGAATATATATTCTAAATTTCAAGTCTTAATTAAACTCAGTTTTACTTCATACACTGCTTCATTCACTTCTTCATAAACTTCCTCCCAATTGAACAGAATTAAAAAAATGAACAAACATATTTCTAGCTGGGTTAATTAAATTCATTTTGAACTGTTTATCAAACTGAAATGTTGAAAATTAGATTTTGGAATGTAGAATGCAAATAAATGAGAAAAAAAAAATAAATATATTTATTACTGTAAAATGCCTAATGCCAACTGTCAAGGAGTATTCAAAATACGAGAAATCCAAGTTGAAATTTGTTGCCGGATTGCTTTCTATTTTCTACGTTTGCCATTATTGCGAACGTCAGACAGACAGACAGACAGACAGCAGGAATTCGGAGGGGCAGAAATTTGTATTCGTTGAGCTCACAATACATTTCGGCTGCCATTTCTCTCGATTGCTGTCTTTGATTGCAGCTGACCTACTTGCTGCCTGATTACCCAACCGCACACACACACACACACACATACAAACATAGCAACATACATTTATAGAAACACATACGTACACATACATATATAGAGCGAGCACACACCATCGAATACTTTGCATAACTTAAGGCGCATTCCGCATACCGCGCTGGCAAATAACTTTGCATATTTGGCGGCGCCTTTGCCTTTGCCTTTGGCTCTTGCCTTGATTTATGCAAAGTTTTCACTGCTGCCGCAGCAGCTACTTCGATTAATTGCTGGCAGAGTTCCCAGAGTTGCCAGTTAAAGACTCGTACTCGTACTCGTACTCGCACGCTCCCCACTGCACATGAGAAACTTATGACAGGCAATTCTCAAAAAACCCCAAGCCAACTGGCAAAGTATCACATTAATTTCCAGCTCGCTTTTAAGGCACTTTCAAAGTTTTGTTTGCCTGCGACTTAGTTTGTCTCGTCTCCGCGCTAAGCTGTTCATTCTTTCCGTTTGTTTTCCTGTCAGCCTTAAATGCAAATTTTTACCATTTATATGAATTTGATAAGCATAATGAAATCAGCGAAGCATAATGAGATGTGCAATTCTTACATCTACTTGAGAGTGGCTCAGCTAACACTCTTGGAAATCGCTGTGCATCAATTTTGCTTGAAGGCAATGAGAGACAATGGGTATCCTTCGGCTTCTTCTAATTACATTTGTAATCATTTACCCAAAGAACT
Source organism: Drosophila nigricruria (assembly GCA_037075265.1). Classification (NCBI taxonomy): domain Eukaryota; kingdom Metazoa; phylum Arthropoda; class Insecta; order Diptera; family Drosophilidae; genus Drosophila; species Drosophila nigricruria. The sequence goes on from JBAMCI010000035.1 coordinate 14,633,483, forward strand.
TAACTTGATATTCATTTAGTCAAGAGAATATGCTTAGCTATTCACAAAATATCTCTAGTGCTTAGTATGTATTGATATCCATACATATTTTCTGTTACATTTCTTAGTTAGGATTAAAAGGTAATACATGATAAGGCAATACATGATCAGTTGTGTATGGTATTGTACTGTATTGTGCATTGTGTTATGTATTGTTTCAATTTTACTATGCTGGAAAGCTACATGTAAGTTCGAATGGATGTTGATGCATGCAAACATCGCATTCATATCTGAATTTGTATGCATGGATGCTTGTACCAACTGTTACTACTCCGAAATGCAACAAGAACTTGGGCTACTCATTTAAGCTTTTCTCTCTCAGTCTCTCTGTACTTCTGAATCTATATTTTAATCTGCCATTGTGTCTCTCATCATCCCTCTCTCTCTCTCTTTATATGCCATCTCTCTTTCTATAAATATGTTAGTCTATTCCTCTTTATCTCCTCATTCTCCCACTCGCTATCATCCCCTCTCCTTCGCATCTTCTATCTCTATCTCTGTCTCAATATCATTATTTCTCTCTTGTTCTCTCTCTCTTTTTTCTCTTTCTCTCTCTTTCTCTCTCTCTCTTTCTTTCTCTCTCTCTCTTTCTCTCTCTCTCTCTCCCTTTCTCTTTCTCTCCCTTTCTCTGTCTCTCATTTTCTCTATCTCTTTCTCTCCCTCTCTTTCTTTCCCTCTCTTTCTCTCGCTATCTTTCTCACTCTTTTTCTCTTTCTTTCTTTCTCTCTCTCTCTCGCTCTCTCTTTCTTCTTCCGTCTTTCCTTTGCCTCCATTTCTGAGCCCCTCTATCTCTCTCTTTCTTTTCCTTCCTCTGGCCCATTTCCTCATTCTTTCTCTTTCCCACTCTTTTACTCCCTCTCTCTACCCCCCTTTCTGGGCCAATCTGCCCTCTCACCGTCTAGCCCTTAATCTGACCCTCATGCCCTCATGCTCCTCCCAGCTAGCAATATTTTATTATTTGCATTTTACTTACACAAACTACTTTCGGCTAGCGTAAGCAGAATCTCAAAATCAAGCCAAGCGCGCTGCGAACCTGTCAACCGCAAGGACTCGCCGGCAACGGTGGTATGCAACACACATCGGTAGCTAAATGTGTAGTATATGGAGCGCAAACGAACTGCACCTGACGCACTGGCTAATGCACACACACACACACAAGCAGGTAACTTCGTTTTTGTGCTGCTTGGTCGACCTGTAGCTAATAGTTTACTTACGCTGAAATATTTGCTTTGCTGCTGCAGCATTTCTATTCCACACACACTCGCACAGTCAGACTCGCTCACACACACACACACACACGTTGAGTCAATTTTTATCAGAGCTGTTAAATTTGCATACGACATGACAGTTGACTATTCACTTGCGCCGTTGGTAACTGCAACTAGCCAAGATTATTTACCAAATGCCGCATGCAGTTGGCAGCAGCAGCAGATGAAGGTGCACCAGCAGCAGCATCGGAGTCAACCTCGATTTTCGTTGCGATTTTTCAAATATTTTCATTTCGACTCGCAGTTGGCATCGTTAGCAGCCGGCGCGTGCCTAAAACTGCATTTGAAGAAGAACATGCCCCGTGGGCCTTTGGGTGTTTAATGTGCCGGCTGTTTGCCGAAAAATTAAGATAATTACGCAGAAGGCGCTGGAGTTGCTGTCAGGATCAGCCGCAAATTGCCGTCATCATTCTCGACTACCTTTTGTTGTGCCAGGACTTATGAGAAAGGCCGAAATGTCATGTACAAAAGATAAAAAGGACACGCCGGCTAATGAAACAGCAGCAAAGCGTAATAACAAAAAAAAAAAAAATGAAGAAGAAAATACAAAAAAAAAATAAAAAAGAGAGTGAGAGACAGAAGAACCCATTGTACGGAGCAAACACCAAAAGGATTGTAGGGCGCATTTCCATTTTAGTCAAAACACCCACGCCCACGCCCACACGCCATAGCTTTTTGCCAACTGCTATTGTTGTTGCTATTGTTATTGTTGCTGTTGCTGTTGCTATTGCTACCGTTGCCTTTGTTAAATTGAAACAATTTGTCACTCTTGGCCAAGTTGCCAGCGGGCATTGTTTTTGTAGCCGAGCGAAGGCTGCGCCAGCGAAGGCCCAACCCATTTGATAATGAAATAAATGAAGAGTAAAGTGAGTGAGGGCATAAATATGTACAAATATTTTTTGTTTTCTTCTTCTTCTTGTTTTTTTTTGTTTAAATATTTCAGTGTGTTTTGTAATTGTATTGTATAAAATATGAGCGCGAGTGTTGGCAATTATTCAGGCATTATGCGATCTGAATTATCGCAACACAAAATTATGCTCAAATTACAAATTTCGTTTTTTTCTTTAAATATTTATGAACATGAAACAAAGACTTGTTTACATTATGTAAGTGTGCTTTGTTTAACAGCAAATTAGGAAGTATGAAGCAAATGAAATATCTACAACTGATGAATATGTAAATGCTACAAATTTACATCATGAATTTCGAAAGGCTAGGAAAACATAAAAATATTAAAAATTATTTTTTGACTACACTAAAATATTAATATAATATAATCATCCATAAAGATTATATCTATAAAGTTTTAAGTTTAATAAAGAAATAATATTATAATAGTCTTTGAGTAAATTTAAAAAAATTTTTAATTTTATTATTAAATATTAATAACTTTTTTAAGTTATATATTATGTACATCGCTTGTATGTCTTGAAGTACTTACTAAAGAGCCAGCTTCATCGTCCATTTATAGACAATATATAGAGACTATATATATCAGATTTGTGCTATATTATCGCTAGCTTTTCTAGTTGGTTTAATTGATAATAATTTGTTAAATTTTTATTATAAATTAGTAGATTTTATAAGTGCAGAGAGAACAGAAACAGGATTAGATTAGAAAAAGCTAAAATTGAAGATATATATGCTGGCTCACAGGCCCAAAATAGTTAGAGCTTACAGGAAGATGCGCTATAGACAGGCCCAAAATAGTTAGAGCTTACAGGAAGATGCGCTATAGACAAAAAGCTGCAAAAAAAGATTTGAGTTTATACATTATACTTAAGTTTAATTATTTATTATTGATATATTAACAATTTATTTTATTTTATTTAAATAATATTTATACAAATTTTGTAAAGCTGTTTTACATAAACTATAAGATAAGAAAAAAACAAGAAAATTTTTTATTTTTGCTTACATTATTATATATTTTAGTTTATTAAGCAAGTTGAGGAGCTCGATAGATGCGAGAAGTTTGCATTGCCTCGTTACACAAACTGTTCTCAAACTCTTTTTGATGAGATCAACTGGACATATAGTCCAATCTATATCTTAACTTATTGTATGTAATTAATATTGTATTGTATAAGTTTTCTCAAACTCTTTAATCCATATCTTCACTCTATATCTTTACTCCATAAAAGTATTTAATATTGTATTGTATAGGCTTTCTACATTTATATTTTATATATATTTATTATTAAATATATCATATATATCATATTTATCATATCACACACTCCAGTCGATATAACCCGTCCAAGAAAAACCCATTTCAGCCACATGTCTGGCTAAGGGTATTACAACTACGCAGTCAATGAAAGTTCGCTTCAGCCCGTGTTGTTGTTGTTAATGAATTTAAAGCTCCAGCATATTGTTTATATACACATGCATAATGTATAAATAAAAAAGTGTATATACGATATATATATTCGATATATATAATGCACACACAATGTAAAGAAACTCAAATTGAACTCCATTTGCTCAGTCGCTGTGTGGCCACGTGTGGGGAGGAGCAAAGCTGCGAGAGAATACAAAAAATAATAAAAACAGAAGGAAAAATCAACGCCAGTTAAATTTTATTTAAATGGCAATTTCATTTGCATAACTTACGCGCGGCGCATTACATTAAATTACATTAATATGCCAGATGGGCACTTAGTGCAAATAAAATCAATTTCAACTGCTCGATGGGCAGTTAAAGCAATGAACAAATGCCAGAAACCAATTCATTTTCCGTCATGCCCGTTGCTAGGTTTATTTAAGCCAAAGCTTCGAGTTCGAGTCCCTCCCACACACACACATACACACACACACACACACACACACACACACGCTCACAGCTGAATTCAGTTATCTCCATGCTTTTGACGTACTTAACCTCCGGTGGTCAGTGCCGCCTTATGATAAGCCCAAGGAGATCTGGCCAGCAAGTGGCCATTTGATCTGTTGCCCCTTTTCGATTTGCTGCCCGTTTGCCAAAGCGGCCTAAATGTCTAACGTAACAGGAAATAAATTCTCAACAGCCTTTTGTGCCATGTCTGGATGCTACTCGTACGTCCGCCACGCCCATTGTCCCGCCCAGCTGCCCCCCTCTGCCGCAGCAACTGTATTTACTGGACTTTGGCCGGACCAAAAGAAAACCTGGCAAAATGTTTGCTTTAAATGCGGTCACCTGGCCCAGACTTATTGCAGTTGATATTACACTTTGATTAAGGGCATATCGGCTAGGTCAACACACTTTACATTGAGATATTTTATTTGATTTTTTCTTATATATATCATATATCATTAGTAACTTACTTTTAGTTATTGCTATCAGATATACCAAAATATTTATATTAAGAGTAAGATAAGTTATGCAAATATGAGTTATTAACTAAGAATATTAGTTAACTAAGAATATTAGCAATAATCATTGCTATCTTCCTTTAAGGTATACCTATATGGTTCTCAGATCAGAAGTATAGTTTATAAGAAACTCAGTGCTACATACGGATCTAGCAATTCCTACAGTTCCAGAACTCATTGGGCAATAAAGATTAAGATACGAGAATAGACTGACAGACACAAAAAACATCAAATTTCTCAACCCATTCGTATTACAGGGTATTTATGACATTCGCATATGACCACGATTGATTGCGCATTCTTTTTATGTTGTTTATTTTGATGTACTTTAAGTGCAGAGCAAGAGTTGATGTCGACTTGTTGTTGTTGTTGTTGTTGTTGTTGCTGCTGTGCTTGCTGTGCTTTGTAGTGTTTGTGTCTGAGGCAGGACTGGTTCAAATGCAACATTTCACCGGAAAGGAGCGGAAGAGCTTTTATATGCCCGGGCTACTTCCGGTACCAAGTTGTTGTTGTTGTTGTTGTTGTTGTTTTTTGTTGCTGTCCCGAGTAGCTGCTCGGCACAGGCAGTTAACAATGGCAGCGCCTATGCATATGCTACAGATCCCTCTGCCAGTGCAGTCGAGTGCTAACAAAGTGTTGCATACTTAAAGGCGACGCCCTTAAACTTCCCAGCTGCAGTTTAATAAATGGCCATAAGAGTGCCATATACCAGCACTTGGGAAAACCAACTTACAGACCATTCAATCTATGCACTCGGGACCGTTTCGATTGCCTCTGTATACCCTATGATGATGGACACTTGCGGTATGATGGACTCACAGATCAGATTGATCAAAAAATATTATGGATAATTATCATAGAGAGAGAGAGAGAGAGAGAGAGAGAGAGAGAGAGAGAACTAGAGACTTGGATAATATGAAAACAAAGTTAAGATAAGATAAAAGATATATATAGAGCTATCAAATCGGACATATTAACTCTTCTTCTACTATAAAATTTGACAAGTGCGATACGCTTCTTTTACTCTACAGACTCATCTCACGTTATAAACTTATAACTCTCTTGGAGCTATGACAAATCACAGTTTTACAGCTCAGACTCCCAAGAGCTTGGAGACATAACAAATCGGAAAACGATATTGTCCCTAGTTATAGAACGAGGATCAGCAAGTTTCGTAATCAGATCGCTGTTGAGTTCAACTTCAACATCAGCTACTTAGCTTTCACACTCAAATGATACAAATATGCAAATATATTCAAGCATTTTGTGTCGAATTTGTAATCAGATTCAAGTAAAGTTCGGTCTAGAAAAGTAGTAAATAAAACACTGAAAATATGCCCCCGCGTAGAACAAAGAAGACCTCCTATCAGATTCTCAGCGAACGAATAATTCGCAATATCATAACAAATTTTTTTGTTCTCTTGATTCTACTTGGTTGCATACAAATAAGTGAGTATATCGGGAGCTCTTATGTTCCATTCCATTCTTATGCTCCATCTATAGTCACAGATACCGTTATATCGAAGTACGCATATTTCAGTTACAAGCAAACAGAGCAGGTGTTCGTCAGTCGAATCAATCATTGGAATGATAGTCAATATATTGGACCAGCTTTGATAAATGTGCGGACAATAGATGATATATGGAATTATTGTAGATATAATTTTCTGCATATTTTACACAACAAGTACGACTACGGCGGGGACCCTGAAAGTCCTAATCAATTTCCATACCTATACAATATGGGATTAATTGTGGGTCTGCCAAGGTTGCGGCAAATACGCGTCAAGCGCACAGATTGTACGCATAAAGTCGCTATTGGAAATGTGAAAACGAAAAAATGTTATCCAGATTATAAAGTTAAAAATGAATACAAAGGAACCTTTCAACAGTAAGTACGCTTTAATATTGGCCTGTGCTGTTTCACATCTCTAGCTCCTTCCCATTCTAGACTCATGCATCCCACTCTTTCTATCTTTCTCTTCATCTCCACCTCTTTGCACTGATCTCCATCTTACTCGCTCGATCTTCACCTTTCTGCCCGTTCTCTCTCTTCCTCTTCTCCATTTTTCTCCTCTTCATTCCTTAGTTTTCCCTATTTTCCGTGGCAAACCGTCTCTTCACCACTCTAGCTATCTCTTACTCTCTTTCTACCTCTCTCCATCGTTTTCCTCTCTCACTCCATCTCTCTCTCTCTCTTTTCTTCTTACACTATCTTCCACCATCCTCTCTTATGGCTCTCTCTCCCATCTCTTACCCTCTCTTAACATCTGACCTAAGCTCTCTACTTATCTCTGACCATCTCTTACCTTCTCTCTTAGGCTCTCTAACCCACTCTTGATTACTCTTACCCTCTCTCACCTTCTGTTAGCCTCTCCTACCCTCCCTTACCCTCTCTTTCCCTCATATCTTAACCTCTCTTATCCTCTTTCACCCCCTTATACCTTATATTACCTTCCTTCACCCTCTCTTCAATTTCTCCTCTTATATTCAGCATTTCTACTCTCTTTTTCCTTCCTTTTCCCCTTTTTACCTCCTCCCTTTCTTCTTCCTATCTCTCTCTCTGCCCCTTTCTTCCCCTCGATCCCCTGCTCCATTCCCTTACTCTATCCCTGTTGACTAGTGTAATTAATAAGATCAATGCATTTGATCTCCGCCATGCTAGGGTGGAGTACGCGTCAGATGCGAAACATCTTCCAACAGCCTTTTACACATATTCTGGCGGAGGATTTTCAGTTAACCTGAATTATGGTATGGATGACAATATGAGGACTATAGGCCGGTTAATTAACTCTCGGTGGATTGATTCGGCCACACGTCTGATGGTTATCGAATTCAATGTCTTCTTCGAGGGCCACAATATGTTTCAGGTAGTTAAGTAAGTTTCAGGTTCTATTCCATTCCATTTCTTTTCTCTCCCATTGTCGTTATACGAATTTCAGATTAATGTTCGAAATAATGCCGACGGGGTTTGTGGTGCCCTCGGCGTACATACAATGCATACACCTCCAAGGTTTTCTAACTCGAGAAGTCTATACGATTAGTGCCGGAGCTGTCTTCTATACGATTGTCTTATACTATACGTATTTGGAAGTTCGTGAGATTCATTGGATGGGTCTAGAAGCCTATTTCAAATATGTATATAACTATGTTGATCTAATTTTCCTGGTTGTGCGTAAATTTAACGTCGATTCGATTTATAATATTGACTTGATGCCCATTTTTCAGACAGCGTACTTGGTGTTCATCTATAATATTTGGCGAATATTTTTGATTAGAGACATCTACGCACATTTCGTAGAGGATCGCAATAGATATATCAATATGGATGATCTGATTTTAGGCTGGGATGTGTATGTCCATATAATAGGAATTATGAATGTGGTGGCCTGGCTCAAGCAAATACGATTCATATCGTTTCACAGGTCCATTCAACAGGTGATGGCTGCCGTGAGATTGGTAAGACAAGGACTTCCATGATGTTATCTCATTTTTTTGACCCCCTATTTGCAGTCCATTAAGAGTATAGTCGGCTTATGTTTCTTCTGTATGATCACAACATACGCATTCTCCCAGTTGGGCTACATTGCGTTTAGTCAAGCGCATCAGGAATATACAACAGACTTTGCATCTGTCGTCGCCCAAATCCGCTTCCTCATGACCGACATATCCTATAAGTCTCTGGAAGAGGCCAATCCTGTGATCGCACCATTCTTCCTTGTTGTCCTTGTTGTGACGACCTATGGCATTGTACTGGTAAGTCCATTGTCCATTGGCGACGCCCTTCGACGAGCTTCCATTGATGCAAGTCTTAGAATCTATTCAAAGCCATTTATCTGAGAGCCGGTTCGGAAGTGAAGAAGCAAATGATCATCAACGATAATGTCGTAGTTCGCATGCTACAGCAGGGCTTCAAGCAATATCTGTGCTTCTGGCGCAAGCGCCGAACTGAAGAAATTGACCTAACCCCGAAGCTACGACGCATTGATCGTTCCCCTGGGATAAACATAGAAAAACAACCGAAAGCCAATTATCAAATGGAAATGATTGTTGAGCTTCGCGAGCAACTGGCACTGTGAGTTCCTCATATTCTTGATATCGTTTCATAATATACAAATTCTATTTTCAATTTCCACTTTAGAGAGACCGAACGTTGTTCGCGCATCGAGACGATATTAGAGACATTTGTGGACACATTGGAAAACATTGAAAAGCTGAGCAGCAAGAAAGGAAGGCGTAAGAAAAATAAGAAATATTTTTTGATATGATATATATTCATATTAATTAATATTTCTTTTGTATAAAATCAATTTTTAAGAGCACAAAAATACAGATTTATACCCATTGCTCACATGGGTGAACAGGGTATAATGTTTTTAAGCAGGCCAAGTCCCATATACTATATACTATATTTGATCTTTTTCGATATCAATAACTAAGTCTGATTTAGCATCTGTTCTTCTGTCTCTTTATCTATGCAATAAAAATCTTAAAAATATATTTAACTTTCGACTTAACGCGTAACTTCTTCTCTCTTCTATATTGTTTGTTTCAAATAATAAAAAAAAAAATAAATAAATATTAATTTTATATAATTTATGTAAGTAAAAAAATAAATAAAAATCTTTAAAGAAAAATCTATAAAAATAAAAATAAAATTAAAATTAAAAAATTAATAAAAATAAAAAAGGAAAATGAAAATAAACCAAAACAACAACAATAAAAAATATAATTACATTTATTTAGGAAATATAGAAAAATGTTATAAGTGCTATATATTTAAATCAATTGTTTACCTTACCCTAAAATTATTTTTTTACATATACTTTTTTTAAATTAAATTATTAAAATTAAAAAAATTATTTTTTTATATTCTTTAGTTTAGTTTAGTTTTCATTTTTTAGTTTAGTTTTTTTTTTTTAATTTTTAGTTTTTTTTATAATTTTTTTTTTTTTTATAAATTTTCAAATTAATTTTTTATGTTTATTTGTATTTTTTATTTAATTTTATTTATTTCTTAATTTTTTACGCTTTCATTTTTTATTTATACAAATTTATAAACCTTTTTTTATTTATAATTTTAAAATTCGCATTTAAACTTTCTTTTATTTTCAATCTTTCATTTAAAATTTTTTTCTTAATTATAAAAAAAATTATAAGTTATCAAATTCGGGAAGAGAAGTAGCTGTTTTTTTTTATAGAGTTTGACTATCTAAGCCAAGCAATCTTTTCCGACTCTATAGATAGTCAAGTTCCTTGGAAGTAGCGCCTCCTCCTCTGCTTCTGCCAAGCCACTTCATTTTCACAAACCTTAAACATTTTTTTTTGTTTTTTTTTTGTTTTTTTTTATTTTTTTTATTTTTTTGATATTGTTAGCTAATTTCAATTTTGGAAACTTTAGACTTTAATTGAAATCGCAAACGCCGCTGCGGACCACCACACCGCCTCGTCCCACACCCGCCCCGCTTTTGCCATTTGCTTAAATGAATGCGGATGAACAAGGAGCGTGTCGGTCGGGCCTCAGAGATAAAGCGAACACAAAAATAAGTCAAGAGGAAAACAAAAAAAAAAAGCGCAGGTTAATGGATTTTTCTTGTGATATTTGACTTGAGACACACGGCGATGACCACCCGACCCCACATACCCTTACACTCCTATATATATGTATATATATATTTTGATACCCTGTGCCCATTGAAAATGGAGAATCTGGGTATATTGGTTTTACTGAAATGTATGTAACAGGCAGAAATAGGCGTGGCAGAGCCCATAAAGTATAAATATTCTTGATCAGCGCGACGAGCTGAGTCGATTTAGCCCTGTTCGTCCGTCCGTCCGTCTGTCCGTCCGTCCGTCCGTCCGTCTTTGTGTCCGTCCGTCTGTCCGTCCATCTGTCCGTCCGTATGTCCGGTCGTCTATCTGTCCGTCTGTCCGTCAAAGGATCTCCTAGCAGGACATCTCCTAGTCGAGCAGTCTCGACTAGAGCTCTCTTATTTGTGTTTTTTTTTGGCCTTAAGACGACTTCCATTTTATTTGGCTTTCACTCTTTATGCTGTGGCGGATTTTACAAGTGAAAAAGTTTACATTTATTATCAAGATGTCTAGAGTAGGCGGCTCCATTTTGGAGGGACAACAAACAACACATTACGTTTAATTGAATGTTGCGGTTGTCGCTTGTCGTCGTCGGCACACGACAACAACAACAACAACAACAACAACAGCAGCAGCAGCAGCAACAATGAGAACATTTTGATGGCCGGCCGCCTGGGCTGAGCTTTTGTGTTTGCCGGGCACGCGCCTAAGCAGAGCCAAAATTATAATGTAGTGTAAATATTTAATGGTGATGTGGCTTTAGATTATGTTGGCATCACGTGGCCGCCTCCTGCTGCGCGCCTGTCGCTTGGCCAATTCAATGAACTGTAAATTTCACGTACTTTCGGCGGAAAGTAAAAGAAAAAACAAAAACCTTGGATGTCATAACTTATTTGTATGTGCGAATCACTGAGCTGCAGACAGATAATAAAAGCGAAATGAATATGTAAATGTAATTTGCATATATTTCAGTGAAAGTTTCTCATAAATAAAAGTTAATGCAGCAAGTGAAATTTGAAATTTACGCGCGTTGCACACTGGCGCCATCTGTGCTTAACTTTGGTAAGTAAAATTACCTAATGCGTTATATAGCAATCAGCTTATGTATTGAATGCTGCAATCGAGTAACTTAAATCGAAGTTGCTTAACAATTGACATATCGAATATGTATCGATTGGCGTGACTTACTCGATACCTTGTGATAGAGAAAATGTACGTCATGTGATTGTGGATTCTTTTTTTTCGCACGAAGCAGTCACCTGTCGGCCGAGAAAAATACAATTACGCCTGCAATTTGGTAAATAGCAATTGAAATTCATTTAAAATCAGAGTTTATAAAGTGTTTTAAACAATAGACAGACAAAAAAACGTGCAAGATGGCGCCCCAAATACGCACAGTCGTGACCCAAACATTTCTATGGCTCTTCCTCGCCGCGGCCACAATTCTAATACTCTACTTTGTTATGACTGGCAAGGGCGAACGCGTAAGCGTAGGTTGGTTCCTGACCACATCTAGTCCGTACATGTGGGCCTGTCTGGGTATCGGATTATCGGTTTCCCTGTCTGTCGTTGGCGCTGCCCTTGGCATACACACCACGGGCACCAGCATTGTGGGCGGTGGCGTTAAGGCGCCACGCATTAAGACCAAAAATTTGATTTCGGTTATTTTCTGTGAGGCTGTCGCCATTTACGGCCTAATCACTGCCATCGTGCTCTCTGGCCAGCTGGAGCAGTTCAAAATGGAATCTGCGCTCGCCAGCGAGACCGTGATGAGCACAAACTGGTTCTCGGGCTATTTGATTTTTGGTGCAGGCCTTGCCGTCGGCCTGGTGAACTTGTTCTGCGGTATCGCGGTCGGTATTGTTGGTTCCGGAGCGGCGCTCTCGGATGCTGCCAACGCTGCGCTGTTTGTCAAAATTCTGATTGTGGAGATTTTCGGCTCGGCCATTGGTCTCTTTGGTTTGATTGTGGGCATATATATGACATCCAAAGCTAAAATGGGTGATAAGGACTAAGTGGCCGTGAGTATTCATTAATTTAAAACGATATACAACATACTTCAAGCACTTAACTCAAGTTTTTACAGTTTTATGTGTCACGCGCCCAATCAAAAACAAAAGAAAAGAGAAAAAAATAAATAGATACTACAAAAACAAGAACAACAATCAGTCATCAAGCCATTCCGACAAAAAACAAAACACAACAACAGCGGTGTTCCATCTTTTGGAAATTACAAACTCGATATACGCAGTTACCGTTACAGAAGTAACCCCCCTGCTCGCCCGACCGCCGCCCAACCGCTCGCCCCCTCTGCAACGCTCACGACAACATGGGACTTTAGTTACTTATTAAGTTATAAAGTTATACAAGAAAAAAATCAACAATTTTTACGCTGCGCGCGTTTCGTTCCTTTTTCAGCATCAAACGCTTAATGCGCGCTGTGTAAAAATTGCAATGATTTTCGTTTTTATTTTATATTGTTATCAGTTTAAGTGTGTGTGTTTCTATGATCTAGCTAAATGTAGTTGTTTATATTATTTGTTCAATTTTGGCACTTGTATTTCTAAAACAAACAAAATGTATTATATTAACTACAACTACAGATAATAAACATATAACTGTATAATCTTATGCGACTGTTAATGCAGAAGTTATAGAAAATACAATAACAATATTATTATTATTATTAATCTATAGAAAGTATTCCATATGAAAAAGCTATTAAATACACGAGTTTTGTTAAACCAACCCCAATAACTTGAGTGATCCAACTTGAATATAACCATATATATTATTATATATTCATATAATAATTTTCATAATTTCATAACTCATTTCCATACGAATCTAAACCGATGTTTAAATTCTGGCCGATAGTTTGCCTCATTTGCATCTCTATCGAAATAGTTCAAAGATTGTCGCATTCGCTTGTTCCGATCAAGGACACACAACATTGTTAAGGTTGTATCATGTTTCGTCATTTGAACCACTTCTGCTTGCTTGCTCGCCTGCTCTGCTCCGATTATAATTATTCGACTGTTCACTTCAGCTGCAGGAATACCTATATGTAGTTTAAATGAGCGAACTATTAGCTCCACTGTCAGATTTCAGGAATGCCTGTACTTCACTCTATCAGAGCTTGGCCGCACGTCAAACATTTAAGCATTGTCACGCAGCCTGATCAAACCTAATTTTGTCTTCAGTTGAAATTCTCTAATTTCCAATGTAAGTTTTTTTGCAAAAAGAAAAAAAAAGAAAAGCGCGAAAAAAGCTTGTAAATTTCTAAATGAAATCATTTCGTCCCATTTAGAACTACAACTGCAAACATGTCTGAATACGGAGAATCCTCATTTGAGCCTAGCTACGATAATTCCGAGCAGCAGCAGCTACAGGACCCAAGTCAGGTGCAGCAGCCAATTGAAGATGCCATCTGGGAGGAGAACGATGCGAATGGCTACGACCAGCCGGCCAGCAATGAGTGGCCCGAAATCAAGATCTTTGGCCGCTGGAGCTGCGATGAGATTACTATAAGCGACATTTCGCTGCAGGACTATATCGCTGTTAAGGAGAAGTTCGCTCGCTATTTGCCGCACTCGGCCGGACGCTATGCGGCCAAGCGTTTCCGCAAAGCCCAGTGCCCCATTGTGGAGCGTCTGACGTGCGGCCTGATGATGAAGGGACGCAGCAATGGCAAGAAGCTGCTCGCCTGTCGCATCGTGAAGCACGCCTTCGAGATTATCCACTTGCTGACCGGCGAGAATCCGCTCCAGGTCACTGTCAATGCCATTGTTAACGCTGGCCCGCGCGAAGACTCCACGCGCATCGGACGCGCCGGCACCGTGCGTCGCCAGGCTGTAGACGTCTCGCCCTTGCGTCGCGTCAATCAGGTGAGTCCCTAGCCTCAGCCCTTAACAACGTTAACAATTCCTAACGCTTTTCTTTTATCATACTCCAGGCCATTTGGCTCATCTGCACAGGCGCACGTGAGGCAGCTTTTCGCAATATCAAGACCATTGCCGAGTGCCTGGCCGACGAGATGATCAATGCAGCCAAGGGCTCATCCAATTCCTATGCTATCAAGAAGAAGGATGAGCTTGAGCGCGTGGCCAAATCTAATCGTTAAATGCAAATTTAACAAATACCAAAAAAACTAAAACAAAAAAAACGAATTTAAAAAAAAAAAAAGTTTAACTAAAATAATACCAAAAACAAAATATTCAACTTCAAGTGAAATATTCTAAAAAAAAAACACAAAAACAAAATATTTAACTTCACATAAAATATGAAATATTCAACTTGAAATACTTTACACAAAACAAAACCAAAAGGAAAACCAAATATTGAGTGTCTAATCGAAACGATGAATATTACACATTTTCAAAATAAACTAATCACTGTAACACAAAAAACAAGTATTGTAACTTATATATATATATAAATATATAATTATATAAAATAAAACTAATACTAAATATTCTTATTCAAATTCGACGTTAATTGTGAATGAAATGAATTTCTGAGATCAGTGCTGCCAACTTATTATCAGAAAAAAAACTGTTTTTAACGGCGAGAAAAGCGAAAGAAAGTTAAATATTACACAAAACAAGTAAGAGTGCTCTAGTCGAGACTGCTCGACTAAGAGATACTCTGAACCCTGGGAAGAGCCAATATTCCCAGCATTCTATGCTTATGTACATACATATGCAAATGTAAGATATATCAAGCAACACATGCACACACACACACACAGAGAGAGACACCCATACACACACGCAAACGTATAAGCTCGCGCTCTGCGCAGTTAACGCAGCGATTGCGCTTGGGCTGCGCTTATGGCTTTTACTATGGGAAATTAAATGTTTTATAACGGACGAACAGACGCACATGATTATATCGACTCAGCTCGTCGCCCTGATCAAGCATATATACTTTATGGGGCCTGCCATGCCTCCTTCTGCCTGTTAACATATATTTTGACGAAAAAATATTCTTGACTTCCCATTTTCAATGGGAATACGCAGGAAAATTGTGATGTAGCTGCATTTTAATGCGGATCAACGAATAACAACCTCCAAATAAATCCAAGTTTATGCAATCTTGACTTATTTCCGTGTATTTAATGCCTGTCCATATCAAAATTCATACAAAAATTCCCTGAAAACCATAAAAAGCTTTGTTACTAGAGTTTTAACTAGTTTCCTTTTTCCAGCTTTTTTAAGTCGAGTTGGCAGCACTGGCCAGAGGCTTCGTTACAACTGCCTGGAATCATTGAAATTTTATTTCAAATTCAGCTGAGAATTAATTTTCGAATTTGCTGTAAGCATTGACTTTAAGAAAGCCTAAAAAAATGCGTTTACGCACAATATTTTTTATATTCTTTGGCCTATTTTTCTTTGTGCTGATCGTCAAAGTTATGGCGAATGTGGTAAACGGATTGGGAGAACGTTGCGGCTTAAGCTGGTTCCTTTACACAACTAGCCCGCTGATGTGGGGCGGTTTGGGCATCGGACTGTGCGTCTCGCTGTCTGTTGTGGGCGCTGCCATTGGCATCTATATGACGGGCGTCAGCATTGTCGGCGGAGGAGTGCGTGCGCCTCGCATCAAGACGAAGAATCTGATCTCGGTGATATTTTGCGAAGCCGTTGCCATTTACGGTCTGATCACGTCAATTGTGTTCTCGAGCAATCTGCAGAGATACGTGATGCACAGTGTGATCAACAATCGCAAGGTTTTGACTCGCAACATATTCACGGGATTCGCCACCTTTGGCGCCGGCCTGTCCGTCGGCTTGGTCAATCTCAGCTGCGGCATTTGCGTCGGCATTGTCGGCTCTGGAGCAGCTCTGGCGGATGCTGCCAATTCAGCGTTATTTGTCAAGATTTTGATTGTGGAGATCTTTGGCTCGGCCATTGGATTGTTTGGTTTGATTGTTGGCATTTACATGACATCCAATGCGGAAATGGTTAATTAGTTAATTAATTTTTATTAAAAACTAGAGCTTAAATACTATTTATTCATCTTCGCTATCTTCTGCGCTGTTTCCATCGTCTTCGTCGGCTTCTTCTTCGTCCTCTTCGTCCCAGTGCTTGATTTTCTTGTTGGTCATGAAGTCCTCGCGCAGCACATTCCATTCGGATTTCTTTTTATTGCCCACACCGTTTGTGGGCTCATCCTCATCCCCGTCCTCATCCTCATCTGTCGTCGACTCGGGCTCTTCCTTCTTCACCGCATTGTCTATGGCACTGGACTTGGAGCGTTTTCCGCTCATCAGTACGTCCAGGAACTTGCCCTTGTCTATGTTGTTGAGCACTGCATCCTTTCGGCTGTCCAGCGGCCCGGCCTCAGCCAGCTGCTGTTCCAGATCCTTCTGCTGGATACGCACTGCATTGAAGAACTGAACCGTGCCCCGTGTTGCCACCTTGCGAAGATTGCGCTCTCGCTCGATATCCTGTTTATCGGGCTTGACGCGCAGCTGCAGTGGCACATTCTTGCGCTGTTGACGCTTTAGATCAGTGTCCAGTGCGGAGGGCTTCTCCTCCTTGATATCCTTTTCTTTTTTGGGCTCCACTTCCGTTCCTTCGATCTCAAAGTCGTACTCCTTCTTGCCTTTACTGCTACTGCTCTGAGCATCGTTGGGCTTCAGTTTCTTGGCGCGGGAGAGCACTGTCTTCTTTTGCTTCTCTGGTGGGTTCTGCTGCAGCAGCTTGGCGATCGTCCTAGCCCAAGCGGGATTGCCTTCATTGTCGCAGTCATCAATTTGGCCTTCATCTTCTTCGTTTTCCGAGGCAGAAGATGCCTCAACATCTGCGGCAGGTGGCGCCCTTTTCTTAGACAACAACGCCATCAATTTAAGTTGATAAATAGATTTATGTACTACAAAAAATAGCTGTGCCGCCTGTCAGCACGTGGAAGCATCAACAATAACTGCAATGCAGCCAGCTGTTCATAAGTGTTGAAAAGCGTTGCAAATAGTTGGCGCTACTTTCAGTTCAGTTGGAACTAGTTCCGAAGTATGGGCTTATTTTAGTCCGCGCGCAACTTTGAATAGCATTGATTTACCTAATAAATCACAAAAAAATAGCTGCGCGGCCTGTCGGCCTGAAATTCAGTCAGCTGTTCAGCAGTGCTGAAAACTGTTGCAAATAGTTGGCACCAATTAGAGTTCAGTTCGAACTAGTTCCGAAGTTATTTTAGTTAGCGCGCAAATCTAAATTGAATTAGTCCCACTCAAATTAAGAAAAAGAATTATAATCTTTTGAATATTTTGATCAAATTTATTTATCAATAACAAGCTGTAAGCTCTCCAAGGCAGTCAGGTAGTTCTGTAGATTACAAGGAGCTTGATGATCCGGTGAACCGCTTTTCAGTTGATAAATGAAAATCTCTATAAACTGATGCGTTAGCTATGAAAAATAACGAAATTAGCGCATTATAGCATATCAGAATACTAGAACTAACCCTTTTGACTTGCTTATTGCCTTCATGGACGCGAATGCATTCCAGAAGCACAGCAACAAACTTGGCATAAAATTCATGCAAATGGACACGCAACGTCTGGAGAGGAATGGGCAGGATATAGACTAGAAAACAGCGCTGCATCTCGACCAGCAGCTGTGTGGCAGCATCCATGCTGCGCAGCAGCTTCTCCGACTCCAGCACAAGCATTTCCAACAGGCTCTTGGCCCATCGATAATTGGTGCTGATATTCAACGAGCCGCAGATCTCAAGGCAGTCAGCCAAGCGATTTGGCTCCGTTAGGTCAGTGGGTAAAACAGCCTCGATTTCGCTCTTGTTGAGGGCAAAGTAGTAGCCCAGCTTTGTTATAAAGCGCATGAGAGAAAGGGACATTTCCGTACCTGAGGCCAGTGAAACGTTTTGAATAAGTCGCTCGAGCATGTCATCGCACAGATTCCACTGAAAGACGAAGGATTAGTCTCACATAGTGTACAGGGTTTGTCCGGAAAGTAATAGGACCGCATCCAGAAGGCACGCGCGCTCTCCGCAAGACAGTCGTCCTATTTTTTTCTGGACGAACCCTATATATATATAGATATCTCTGATATGATCTATTTCTACCGTAAAAGCATCCAGCTCAACGAAATGATCCAAGCACAGGCAGAGACAATTCCAATTGCAAATTGTGGCGTCAATCGACTCCATGCTCAGGACATCCCTGAAGACACGCTCGTAGATAACGCTGTGCACATTCAGTTTCTGAATGTCAGCAGAATGCTGTGTGTTAAGATATATATATGATATAGATAAAGAAAAGCTTAGATATCTGCTTACTCCGTGCTTTAAGATAAACGTAAATATCCGCACGCCCAGCTGTTTGTACTCCGAGTCGTGGCTCTCGCGCACGTTGAGGCCCACAGCTAGGCTGAAAGTTAGCATTTGTGTTGACATTTGGACATCGTTAGCGTGTCGATGCTGTAATACAATTAACTTTGCTTAATATTATTTAAATTTAAGTTATTTATCCATTATTCAACCTGCAAATATCGAACGTAGCCATGCACCGCGCCCAGCTGACGCTTCCAACTGTCCTTATGCAGCTTTTCCTCATAATAAGTGAAAATTAGCTTTTCCTCAGCCGCGCCACAGCTGGCAGCAAGTACCGTAAGCAGTTGATTCGCATTCTGCAGCAACTGTTCACAGTCGCCATTCAAACTGTAAACCGTTGGCGCAGCGGTAAGTTCACAGAGCAGCAAAACGAGCTCTGCTCGTATCTAGCATAGCAAATGTATGTAAATTACATAGATTACAGTTACAGTTATTCATTAGGTAAATACCTCTTGGTGTGGAAAATCATTTACTAAAACATTTTCGTTGCTCTGCAGTAAATCGTATAATTTGGGCAACTCTTGCTCGAGCATGGAATGGTAGGCTTTAAAGTGCTGGGGCACAGTCGGAACTGCATCGAGATCCATTTTGGTGCTAGGCAGCATGCAAATCCGTATCTGCTCAGATATAAGCGCCAATTGTCGTTCCATTATAAATATACAATTATCAAATAGAATCAAAAGTTTTTATCAATTGGCAATCGAATGCAGCTGTGCGGGAGTGTGCCCAGCTGTCATTCGGTATATAAATATACAATTATCAAATAGAATTAAACAGTTTTTTACAATTGACAATCGAATGCATTTTATCGATAAGTGACAGCTGTGTGTGGAGTGTGCCCAGATCTCATTCGGTATATTAAACGGTCATATTTTTTATTAGTGCACCCGGCCGGATTTCTGTATGTTTATTTGCTAATTTGTTATTATTATCTATTAGAAGCTGCAGGAACAAAATAATGTTAAAACAAAAACTCGAGGCACTGGGTCACCCCACACCCTGCGATGTTGCTTTAAGCAGTGAGTATACAAATTGTAAGCACTCAAAATTCATGGATTAAGCCCTTCCTACCGCCCACAGATCGCAAGGAATTTGCCAGCACAGTCCTCTGGCTGGAGGATCAAAAGATACGTCTCTATACGATCGATGATCGCGAGAAACTGCGCAACTTAGAGAACATGTTGGTGTGGGAAGAGGGCTACAAGCAGTACTGCATTGACCTGAACATGCCCCCATACGAGACACAGCTGGAACAAATCACCTGGATGGTGGGGCACGCGATACGTCTCGAGTTTCTCGACGATCCCGCTCAATACGAGGCCATCAACTGCCAGCCCACCGGCCAAACAAAAACCAACGGAGCGCTCTCGCAACAGAAAATTCAAACCATATTCAATGGCAAGATAAACGGTGAGTTTCACAGGTAAAATCAATAGAGATTGATAATTCTAATATCTATTAAACAGTCCATGACAAGGAGTTTATTGCCGGCGTGCGTTCCTTGGCCACAAAGCTTAAGGTGCCCCACCACCCCAATCATTTGCTGCAGCTGGAGGCCGTCGCCCGCATTGTGCATGAGCGCGTTGCTCCAACCGCCAGCCACAAAACTGCGATCACTGGCACCCCATTCCCCTTCGATAAGGGCAACGATGTTGTCTCAGCCAACGATCCGAGTCTCGATTATCCAATGCGCATTTTGCGCCTGTTGCAAATACAAAGCTTACGCCAGCTGCAAACCCAGATCAATGAAACGATTGTCGCCGTTCAGAGCTTAACTGCCAATCCGAAGACTGACACCAAGCTGGGAAAGGTGGGACGCTAAAGCCGAGAAGTGTGTCTAAATACAAAAGAGTAAATGTACTGAACAAATTAAATTTAACTAACACGTTTATAATTAAATGACATCAGCGCTTAAAGAACGGATGATCTCCTGTAATTTTTTTCTGCTCCTTTGCGGGTTCTGCCTTTGCCTTCAGGAAATCTGCATCCGCCAAACGTGCGACACCCAAAAATCCAGCAACTATTTGAAAATATTATGTGTGTGTGAATTTGCTTTGATCATTGCTCTGCATTATACCCACCTGCCGCAATGCTTTTCATAGCGTAGTGCTCCACAGGTGAGCGGCGACGTTTTGCCTGTGAGAGAAGAAACGCTCCAATGCCGAGCATTCCGAAACCGCTTATTAGCCGGCATGAAACACACTCCACGGACTCCGAGACATTGTCCCGGTACCAAGCTGATAATTTCCCAATCATTGTTTTCGAATTTTCCAGAGATTATGTTGTTTTGATTTGTTTTTCTTTCAAGTTGTGTTGAAGTTTGTTCAAACGAATGGAGCATATGATTGAAGTTCATTTATTTCCTTCCAGTCGTTCGTTGAACTACTTATCGAAATATCGATATATAAACGGAAGTTTCTGTTATGAACTGCCGATATTTAAACAAATATATTGTGATCTATAAGAAAATTCGTATTTTTGCAGTAATTGTAGCAATTGTGGTTTACAATGTTATTTAGATAACTACTGATCGAAATTAAGCTTCCACTTCAACAATTCTTTATTTAGTGTCGCATTTATATAATTATCGCTAGACCACCACACTCTATCGACCATGCAACGCCGACCGCCACTCTTTGCAGTGAAACAAACTCAAAGCAATAATACAAACACGAGTGGAGAAAATCGCTAATTTAAATGGTTAAATTTCAACATTAACACTTACTCCAACGATAAAAATTGTAAGTTTCGCATCCTATTAGAATTGGCTAAGTTTTCAAAGTAATCATTATGTAAAAGCATATGAAAATGTTATTGAAAATAGATGCCGAAAATGAAAGAAAAAAAAAATTGCCGACGCGACAACGCTACACACACATTCAAAGACACACGCACACATACACGTATACAACACTTGCTTGCAAATGGCGGATGGTCCCAACAGCAAAAACTGCATGCATATACTGTGTATATGTGTGTGTGTGTAGAAATATTGCTATGTGATTTTGATGTGAAAATGTTGTAAAATTGTCGACGTTGCAAGAAGTTGAAAAAAGTCAAAAACGATAATTGTATAAAGTTAAAGCAGGTACATATGTACGTATGTATGCATAGCTCTGCCTACGGCTCGCCGTGTGTGTGTGTGTAAAAGTCTAGTGCATTTGTTGTTTTTGTGCGATGGCAGCAGCGACGCCCTTTTGTCTTCAGCTTACGTACATTGCCTTTTTGCATAGATCTCTGCTTGACTCTTTACGCCCCCGCATTAACTCAGAGCGCCGCTTCGTTTGCTATGTGCATGTGTGCGTGCGTGTGTGTCTCTGTATGTGTTAGCTTTGCTCCACATCTACCAGGCAAAAGACGAATACAAACAGCCGCAAAATCGGGTTTAGGTCACTTGGCAGGCGCATACAAACATATATATACATTATATATATTTCGAATTATTCTTTTTGTTTTCCTCAGTCTCGCCAATTAAGCGCTTAATAAGCCACGTTGTATGTTTTTTCTTGAATAAATACTTTCACTCTATGCCAATTAATTAAGCATCATTAAAGTGAAATTAATAAATGGCTGCAAAGAAAATGTATTTAGTTATTTATTTTTGTTAATTGCAAGTTGTTTGTTTTGCCAAAAAAAAACGTTTTTGCGTCTGATTGTCCTTTGTCAATGTGTGTGTGAGTGTGACTATGTGTCTGTGTGTCACTGTATGTGTGTGTGTGTCGTTGCCTTGCCTTTTTTCTGATTGTATCAAACAAGAAATAAACATAATTGATGTGCTGGCCCCTATATGTTGCACTCGCACATATATATGTACTTGAATGTGTGTTTGTATGTGTGTGTCTGTCGTCGTATGGTCATTTCTTTTGACATTTACACATTGCTGGCAGCCAGCAGCCCAGCCGAGCCGAGCAGACACAAGCCCCGCCTCGGCCCGGCCCTTTCATTTGAATACCCACTTTTATTCACACAGCCTGACAGTTTCTCATAAATAAATTTTCATTCATTGTGATTGTCGCTTGACCACTTTTGACAAACAGCATTATCAATCGATAATAATTAACGTACATCAAAGACTTCTTTTAATTACCAGTGAGTAGTGAGTATTTATTTATAATTTACCTTTTGGGCATATTGAGGGAGTGAGTCAGAGTTTTGTGACCTACCTAAGAGAGAAAAAAAATTAGCATCGTCAGCAGCGAACTTGATGCTTGCTCCCGCTCCCACTCCCACGAAATCGCACGCTCTCGTTATTAAGGCGCGCATAACAACATTGCATGTTGCATAAACATAAATAAAAATAAAAAAAACTTTGAGAACTTTCTATAATTATCACTTGCCCGTTGCAGCAGCAGCGGCCTGCCTGCCTGCCTGACTATCAAAAATAGCAAAAGCAAAATTGCATTTATGAATAACATAAAACAAAGGCGGCGAACGAATAATAACAAAAAGTAAAAGAGAGAGGGAGAGAGAGAGAAAGAGAACAAAACTGAATGAATGTTTGTGTGCGCCCTTGTCAGAGCGAGAGAGAGTGCTGCTGAGCACTTGCACCGTTACCGTTACAGCAATTGGCTGTGAGTGAAAAATTCCATATGGGTAGCGGCAGCTTTTTCCGACTAATTGAACAACAACAACAACATAAAATTGGGCCATATTTGCAGTTGGCGCAGCTTGCAACCGGGCCAGCAGTAAATTTAGCAAACGACTCAGCCATAAACATATATGTAAAGTGATTTAGGCACACTCACACACACACATCCATATGTTTGTACTTGTTGCAGCTGTAGTTGTTGCTTGGCTGATAATAATTCTCGGAGCTGTGCCAGCGTACCGTAGCCGCAGCCAGTTTTGACTTTCATACATACAACCGAACGTTGTGTGTGTATATGTGTATGTGGGCATATATTTGAGCACATTCCGCAGCGGCGCTCTTCCGGTTGATGACCTTTACCGGCTTTTATTTGTAGTTTCTTCTTTACGGCCGCTGGACGCTCGAAGAAATGCCGCTTTTGTTGGCATCGTTCAAGTGTAGTCAGATCACTCTGACTGGCACACATTTAGCACAGAGCTGTTAAATGTTTAATTCCAAAACTATCATTAGACGACGTCAGAGTAACTCTGGCTGCCTGCTATAGTAATGACGTATCGCAGTCAGTGTTGCCATAGCCGTTGTTTTCCCGTCAGATCTGGCCTTTTTTTAAAAGGCCATTGAATGGCTTTATTTCAGCGAGAACAAAATGTGATTTTTTGGAAGGTATAATTATATAAGAGCCGATAGTCAAAAAAAAAATATGAGAATATACCTAAAAAGTTGGCAACACTGCTGAGATGACTTGTGAAAATAACCTGAGCAGTTTTGTGTAAATTTTTAGCTTTTTTCGCTTTCCATTCCCGCTAAAAACAGTTTTTTTGTCTGATAAAAAAAATGGCAACACTGCTCACAGTCAGTGCACGCTGGCAGTCGCAATAGCGTCGTCATCAAAATTAACTGGAATTTATAGTGCGCAAATCGGACAATATTGACACAGCAAGTGATTAACACAATAAAGAAGAGAGATAGAAAGAAAGAAAGTAAAAAAGTGTGTACACTGTGAATCCCCAACCAAATACGAAAATACATTGGAAATACATACCTAAATAAATAACAGTAAAAATGTATAGGACGAGTTCCAATAAAGATTAAATCATATGTATATATATATATATATATATATATATATATATATATATATATATATATATATATATATATATATATATATATATATATGTATATATATATGTATATGTATATATATACTTATGTACATTTGTATTGCAGCAGTAACATGTATAAGTAAAGAGCTTAAAGTTGTTAAGTTGAATCTGCTGAAATTCTTCAGTTAATAGCCAAGCAGAGCTGAGTGAAGCAAAAAAACATGACGTTGTTCCGAGACAGTTGTTTGCCGAGTGAGAAAGAGAGAGGGAGAAGGAGAGAGCAACAACCTTGAATTGAATTTGCAATTTGTGAATTCTCCAACACAGTTGAGAAGAAGAACAAGCGGCAACAAAAGCAAACGAAGCTTACGGGAGCACACTTAATATTTCAAGTTCTAACTGTATGCTGTAGCCGTACGTGTGAGCGAAAGAGCGAGAGCTAGAGATAGAGAACGAGAACCAGAGAGCGTTGAGCTGAGCTTTGGCATCGGCTTCAGTGTTGCGTCGTTGCTGTTAGCTGGCAGTTTGTGTCATTCGTGTTGTGTCCATTTAGCGCTCGGTACACAATAGGCGTTCAAGCGCGTTTGAACAAAAAAAAAAAAAAAGAAGCGTAGACGATCCCCACAGTAAGTGCTTTTCGATATTTTGCATACGTGTGCGTCAAAGAGCAATGTTTTGTGTGCGTGCTTGTATGTGTGTGTGTGTAAATTTCCTGTTATATTTGCAAGTCTTTCTTTGGTTATTCATTGTGGGCAGTTTTTACTGTTGTATCCGCTTCATCCAAATAAATTGATTTGAAACTCTGCTTAAATAAGTCAAAACTAGTTGCTATGGGCTTTGTGCGTTTGCCTACGCGTAATGCTTCAAGTTCCGTCAATCGATAGACAAGAGAGGCAAGCTTTTATCGATGCATGTTATCGATCCTAGCAACACCGAATATTGCTGTATATGTATGTATGTGCATACATATATACGGTGTAAAGTGCATCGGCTATCTCAATTACGAAACGAAAGCCTAATAAACAACATAACAATAACAAACAACAACGATATAAACAAGTCCATTTATATTTACAACACGTCCGCGAACAATGACGATAACAATTGTATACTTTAGTATCATTCACCGGCCGGCAAAGCTGATAAGCATGAACCGTGTTCATAGCCGCCTGGCACAAGCACCAACACAACGTTCGAGTGAATGACAATTATAATTGATTTTGATTGCCGAGTCGAGTCGTTGATCTTACTTTTTGTTTAATGTGAAGCACTCGAAACAGCTTCAACAGTCAGCGATTCACTAATTGCAAAGCTACACGTCATCGGCAATTCCACAAAAAAGCTCCCAACTGTTAAATGTGAAAAGTATTCCAAAAATTTAATCACCTACAAAATTTAGTCATTTGTAGCCAGCGCTGGCAGATCTATTGAGACCACACAAAAAACACGTAGACTTGTTTCTGAATCATATATGAAGTCATGCAAATACTCAAATATTAACAGTAGAATATTAATAGAAAAATCGTGTGAATCACATAAATAAATATTCGTTGGTTAAAGAGTTGATTTAACCCAGTATATGTATTTTTAATGTTAATTAAATGTTATTAAATTATTATATAAACAATATTCGGTAAATTCTCACTAATTATCATTATTAAATAAATGAGTATAATAAATATATACAATAAATGTAGATAGTTATATATAGAAAGTTAACAAAAGAGATAGGCGAGCAAATACCCAGCATTTAGTCCACTTATATCAGCTAAATATATTTTTGACCAGTATTCCTTAAGAGCTTGTTTTAAAACCATTGGCTTTTGTCTTTGCAGCAACTCACAAAAGCATAACAACTGCGCTCTTCACACAAATATCAACTGTTGCCGGCAAAGTATGCAAATATGGATTTTCACATACTGATCGTCATTGGCTGTGTGATCGGCGCATCGCTGCTGTCCTTTTTGTTCATCAACAAGATCTTCAGGCGCAAGACCTTTGAGGAGGTTGTGGCGGAGAAGCGCGCACTGAGTGCCAATCTGTATGCGCAGAACAAAAGCGGAGGAGGCAATGCATCCTCTCAGCGCAAGCCGAAGAAGAAGGAACTGAAGCGCGAAAAGAAGCAGCGACAGCGCGAACAGCAAAAGGACAATGCCAGCAACAATGATCAGGAGGAGCAAGACGATTATTCCGATGGGCATTCCGAGGGTCAGGGCTCAGTTGGTGTGGAAGAGGAGGCACAACCCGGATTGTCCAAGCAGCATGTGGAATTCGATCCAGATCCAGAGGTCCTAAACGAGCAGCAGCGCCGACCCAGCAGTGCCGAAAAGGAAAACCAACCCAACAACATCAATAACAAGAAAGGCAAGAAGGATAAACGCAATGGTTCAGGATCCAAGGCAGCTGTGGGCATTCTGGTGAACAAGAACGAAGCCGTGGCCGTTAGGCAAGCAACTGCTGAGGAAACGCCCACTCTGAACAACTTTGAGGTGCGTGCGCCAAAGGATGTGGTTGAGCTGAAGAAGCAGGAGCAAAAGGAACGCAAGGAGGACAACAACAATAGCACCAAGCAACAGACACAAAAGAAAAACGGCAATGCTGCCAAAAAGGAGAAACCCATAGCCGCTGTAGCGCTGATCACCGCTGCCATGGAACAGCCCGTGGAAGTGCCACATGTACCCAAGCAAATAATACTCAAGCAACAGGCGACAGGCTCACCCAAACTGCAACACAATAACGTGAATAGCAAAAACAGCAAACAGCAACAGCACGCGGGCAAGAAGCAAAAGGAGACATCACTGAGCGTCAAGGATCTTGTGCAGGCGCTTGACAAACTGGCCGAGAATCAGACTATTGGGGTCTCGGCTTTGATGAATGTCTTTTCGCGCGCCGAGCTGAATCGTTCCGAGATACAAATGCTCATTGAGTATCTGCTCAACAGACAGCAGGATATGCCCGCCAGTCATGGCGATTGGTCGGACGATATATGCCAGAAACTGAAGCGTCAACTGGATGAGAAGGAGAAGCTGCTGGCCGAGGAACAGGAGGCTTCGATCGGCATCCAAGCCAAGTTGCGTGAACTTCGCCAAGAGATTAATACCGAACGCGCCCAAATACACAGTCGTAGCCAGGCATTCAATGAGAAGCTATTAAGCAAAGATCAGGAGTTGGCGGCACTTAACCAAGAGCTAGCCAGTGCCAATGAGAAACTGGCGCTGGAGCGCCAACAATTCCAGGCAAAGCTGTTGCGCGAAAAGCAATCCAGCTCACAAGATCTGTTGCCGCAGCTACAGCGCCTGCAGCAGGACCTGGCCCACAAAGAAAAGGTTATTGCGGACATGACCAGCTTTGTAAATGCCGAGGTACAGCAGAAGAATGAGGTCATACAGCAGCAGGCACAGCAGCTAATCGCGCTGGAGCAGCAGCGCGACGAGCTGGAGGGTCGCCTCAACAACAGCGTCTTCGAACTGGAACAGCGCAGGCAGCTCGAAACTGAGAATGCTGAAATCAAAGAGGAGCTGCGCAATCTGAACAATGCTCTCGAGTCCGCTAAGGTCGAGCTTGCGCAATCACAGGGCGAGCTAACACGCGTCTGCAACACAGAACTGCACGAGCTGCGCCAACAGACGGCAACACTGGAAGCCAGCAACGTCAGCCTTAACCAGCAGCTCAACCAGGCCAACAGTCAGGCCGTACAGGCTGTGCAGGCATCCGCACAGCAGTCGGAGCAGGCTCAGGTGCAGGCCGAGGCGCTAACCAACCTCCAGTCAGAGCTGCGCACTCTGAACGATAGCCAAGCCACGCAACAGCAACAGACAACCGTTCTGCGGTCCCAGCTCGAGGAGGCGCGACAGCGCGCCGAGAAGCTGCAGGCTAGGGAGCGACAGCTGGAGCAAGAGCTGCAGGAGCAGCGCGAGAAAAATAATGTGAGTGCTAATATTTATATTAAAGAGTGAGCTGAGTAATTTCAGTCATATCTGTATAAATATGTCTGTACGTCCGTATGAACGCACAAATCTTGCAAACTATAATAACTAGAGATTTGAAATATTTATATATGGAAGGGAACAAACGGAACAAGGGCTTATCAGTTTATATTCTCGCACACAACTATTTCCTGTTTTATTTGAATATTATCAAGCTATGCTAAACTGTACAAGAAGAATCTAAAAGTTTATACTATTTTAGTATAATTAATTATTTTTATAGTAAGTCAATGACTCTTAGACAGGAGGCTCAATAACAGGTGCTCCTTGACCAATTTTGGCATCTACAAAGACCTCACACTTCCTCTTGTCAAAGTTGAAATAAAAACAAGCTCAGATAGATATATAAATAGGTAATATGACCATGGCAATGTTTTAGCACTAGGGCTACTAGATAACTAGTTTAATAATAACTGAAGGCGTCTAAAAAGCGTCCACGTCCTGGACCTGTCAAACAGATAGTAGATAACAATATAATTATGTAAATATATGGATTGATATATGGATATTGATATGATATATGGAGGTCAAACTATTCGGTTAATTAATAGTTATTGTCAGTCCATTTCCTTACTATCTAGTTTAAGATAGATTGCAAGTAAATCATGAATTTTTTAAATAAATATTGAAATTAAATTTAAATAAATTTATTATACTAACATCTTATTATTAGTCAATAATAATATTTCCCAAACCAGTTTGTCATATTTACTATTTCCCTTTATGTTCTATGTTATTTGTTTGTTGTGTTAATCCTTTCATTCCGCTTTGTTACTAATTGCCACGTATTTGTGTTTCGTCAGGACATTCGTATGAAAAATTGGAAGTTGATTGAAGCGTTGCAAAATGCCGAAGCAACCGCCAGATCCACAACAACAGCAAAGACGAAAACAAATACAGCGCAAAATGTAGGCGTAAGTGCATGCACTCCAACATTATTATACTTTGAAGATATTCATTTGTTAAGAAATTTAATTTTGATAGTTTTTAAAGTGTAAAGTAAAGACAAACCTTTTCCTCTTCTGTAAGTCACTTTCTCACTAACTCGTGTGGGCTATAATTGCCAAGTTGCCAGCTTTAATTGTAAATATTTATTTTTTTCAATTTACAGCAACAACACATACAGTTGCAGCAGCAGCAGCAACTGCAGCAAAAGGCAGCCGCTGCCAATGGCGACGACTTGAGCCGTGCATCCACCAACTCAGCCAAGGCGGAGCAGCAGCGCATACGAGAGCTTTACCAGCGCTTGTATCCGGATGCTGTTAAGGCGCATGCTGCCACCGCACTCAATAGCTCCTTTGAGGAGTGGCTGCAGCAGGTGCTCGCCACACACATTAAGCAGCAGCAGCCAACAACAGTTGCAGCATCAACAGCAACAACAACAACAAGCAGTAGTCATAAATCCACGCAATCAAGCAACAGCGATAGCAGCAGTAGCAGCGATCACAATAGCAGCCACAACAATATTAGTAGCAATAATAGTAATTCGAATAGTAAATTCTCCGCTAGTGCTGCCGAGCAGCAGGAGCTGCACACACAGAACCTGAAGCTGCGCAAGCGGAACGAAGAGCTGACGCAGCTGGTCACAAAAACGGTAAGCTCGACCAGCTCCATTAATAATACTATAATTATAAAAAACAATTGTTTTTTTTGTAGAGCAACACTCTGGTGGACTTGGAAGAGCGGGCCCGCGAGCAGGATGAGCACTGGCGCGGCATTGTCAGCCAAAAGGAGCAGCTCATATCCAAGTTGCAGCAGCATGCTTCAAACGGCGAACAGGTGAGCAAATGTGTAAATTCAATTTATGCACAGTTATCAATTAATCTATGATTATTTTAGGACATTTAATGTCATAGTGTCGGATCGCCGCACTTGATAATAAACAGCAGAACCACAACGATAATTGACAGCAATCACAGCGTGTGTCGAACTTCCCAAAAAACACAACAACAACAACAACAACAATTCTAAAAAATCTATTAAGTTTAAAGTTAATATTAAAAATATTTGAAATATAACAAACAAACAACTACAAAACTACAAAATAGGTGGAACAAAAACGGAAAGCAAATATTAAACGAGCCTAACAGCAACATTTAACATTTTAAAGTAGAAAAAATGATGAAATTAAGTAGTGCTTTAAAGATTTATGTTTATATATATATACATATATACATATATACATATACATAAACTAAAAACAAGCAAACAAAACTTGTGCAATGTTGAACATCTAAATGTGAAGCGAAGGAATGAATTATTATTATTCGAATTGATGAGTATATATATATATAAATATATATGGCCTGTTAGCTGCTCGTCTGTAGTTAGGACTTGCTGCTTAGGCAAGAGCAGCGTGCAATTGAAACCACGCCCACGCCCACAAATTGCTGCTGTTGCACTTGCATGCCTGCACACACACACACCCATTCAAGCATATAAATTGTCTGTAATTCTGATTATTTATATATACACACACATACACACATTTATATATATATACATACATATATATTATTATACTATATTATATTATATTATGTTATATTATGCTATATTATTTGTGTTTACCTGCATTTATAAACCACTAAAAAGTGCGCGCTAACACTTTTCGATATGTTTCATTATGTTAAGCAACTGAATTTAAAGTCCACAACAACTCAATAAAATCATGCAAAAATCAAACAATTGTAAATGTTGTCACACATAAGAAATTCCTTTTAGAGTATATGTTCCGTTAGAGAAATTGTTTTATTTTGTATCTTCTGTTCGTTTAGTTTTGTAAACAGCGCAAAGTATTCAATGTAGCCGCAGCAGTAAATGTGTTAGTAGAGCAAATGGTTAAGCCCACAACAGCAACATTTAATTAAGCATATAATAAATAAAAATATATTTAAAAACAAAAAACAAAACAGAAAACCCAACAAAAAACTATTTTTATATACATATAATAAATGATTAAAAGAAAAAACATTAATTTAGTATATAAGTAAAGGCAAATTATAAATGAACCACAAACTCAAACCGATTGTTGTGCGAAGGTTAAGAAAGGTAAAGGAAAGTAAATTAGCAATTAATGTCAATACTTGTTGCATTACGATAAAGTTAAATTAGGAAAAAAACAAATTGAAAACAAAAACAAAACAAGTTACAACAAAAACAGGTCGCAAATTCAGCATTGTTATTGATTAACACTGAACGCTGGCGTATCCTTAAACCGATATTGGGCGCTGCATTATAACAATTAATGATGTATAATTTATGCTAAATGAGAATTAAATACACACACACACATATGGAAATTCAGTGCATTATATTTCTGTGTTTCATTCATATAAAATGTGTAGGAAAAAAAAAGCCAAATGAAACTTATTACTAAATGGAGAGCTATTCTAATTTAGCGCTTGGACTCCAACTGCAGATTCTGTAAGGGTATTACCATATGGAATGGATACTTGAGCAGCTCCACGCACGAGGGCCGCTTCTTCGGATTCAGCTGTAGGCAATTCTTGACCATCTGCGGGGAATAGAAAACAGTTTTAGTTCGACTTATAAATTGTCTTTATACAAGTTATATATACTCACATGCACCAGCATGAGCGGATAGTAAATTGGTAAGGCCGGATACTCGATGCTTGTGCCGGGATTGGCAATCGCGCTCATCTTTGCATTGATGTTCCTAATATGACCAAATGGCGTCTTCTGATACAGCAACAGATACAAGATGCAGCCGAGCGACCAAACATCAGATTTCGTTGATATCTTTATCTTGGGCTGATTGCTGCCACGCATCGGACTCGATCCGCTGGAGATGTCCGTAAGGGCTTCCGGACTGATGTAATTGAATGTGCCAGCCTGTGAAAACTTGATGATGCTCGTCGAGTCCACGGCAATGTTGCTGGCAATGCCGAAGTCTATCAGCTTCAGCCGACCATTGACCATCAGAAAGTTAGCTGGCTTCAGATCAGAGTGAATTACTCCATTCTGGTGTATATAGTTGACAGCCTGCAGCATTTGGTAGAGTATGTTCATCAGATTATAGAGCGGCAGGTTTGTTGTGAATCCTTGCAAGATCTTATTCAAATCACAGTCTCCCTTCTCCATTACCATGTAGAGTTTGGACTCTTGCCGCAACAGTTGGCTGAGTGGAATACAGTGATGATGAACAATGATGATTTGATAGTCATAAATAATAGAACTTACTAGTCATAGAGCGACACAACGCATACATTGCCTTGAAGCTTTTCGAGCAGCTTCGTTTCGTTAAGATAGCCCTGCACCACTACGGGATCGGCCTGCAGATCGACCACTTTTAACGCGAATTCCTGACCTGTATCCTTGCGCCGTGCTAAATACACAGAGCTTGAGCCGCCACAGCCCAATTTCTTCACCATGTGATACACATGGTTCTTGATTTGCAGCACATTCGATTTGGAGGTTGTTTCCGGTTTGTCAGGCAGCGTAGCAGCGGGTGCAACCGGCACGGACAAGGCCACTTCAGGCTTCTCCTGCTCGCTATGACGAAACTGGCATTCCAGAGACTTTTTCGATTTGCTGGCGAATGGCACTTCTACTTTTGGCGGTGGTTGAGCAGGCGTATCGGGACTCTCGCTGATGGTGTCGCATAGTGAGAAACTAAGGCTGTCGCTTGTGAAAGGCGCTGCCCGACTAACTGTCATGGGCGTCTGGAAGAGCACCTTCTGCGATCGGAATTCATTGGCCAGTTCAGTTCGTGTCTTTTGGGTGGTTTGTGTGCGCGTACTTTGCCTAGTGGCAAGACTGCAAACCTGTGGCGTTACGAATTCCGTTTCGGGCTTCGGCTGTTTTTTCAAAGATGGCGCTATCGAGGTACGCAACGGCGTTTTGCTGGACACAGCCTTGCGTTGCTCCGCAATGATTTGTAATGTTGAGGGCGGTGGTTTCTTGATTGGCGGTTCGATTGGTTGTTGTTGTTGCTGCTGTTCCACTGGTAAAGCTGGCGATTTGCTGATGCTGCTATTGATGCCCATGTTGCCAAATCGACCCAGAAAGGACAAGTTCGAGTCACTGGCCCGTAAAGCCCCCGCCGCTTGAGAGGGCATGCTTGTGTTGCTACCGGTTAGCTCGTGCATGGGACTTAGCACGAAGGAGTCGTTGAGAATGGCGCAGTTCAAGTTATGATCATTCTTATTGTCTTCATCATCACTGTCCGAGTCCATCATTGTCAGCTCTGCCGGCCGCCTGGGACTGTAACGGGAAATTCCCTGAAAGTCGGATATTGCCTCGACCCTTAGTCTAGGAAGCGTACTTACAATAAGACCTTAGCTGCGGGTGCGGGTCTGATTGCCTTGGCCGTTTGATGGCGTGTCGCCTGGGGCTGATCTTCATTCTCCTTGTTGCCATTGTTGCTACAGTTAAAGGAAGTTAGCAAAGACAATTGATCTGTTTCTGTAAACAACTTACAAAGCTTCCGCTTTTCTTGTATTTGCGTCGGACTCATCTTCTGAGTCCGAACCAAATGCTAACAAATCTCTAACATGGCGCGGCGCAGGTGTAGTCATTTGTAACCCTTAGTAGTATATATGCAATTTTCTTTTAAACAATTAATTCACAATTCAATTTGAATTTGTGCAACAACAAATCCCTCGCAATGTTTTATATTTTTCAGAGTTGTTATCGTTTATATCGATATACCGACAACAACAAATTGTCACCTCGATATGTATGCGAAATATATTTATAAAAAGAAATATTATTGGAAATTGAATCATTATAAATAAAATTTAAAAAATAATATTTATTAATTTGTATTAAATATAACATTTTATTTTACAATATACGAAATAAATACTCGACACTTTCTTTATTCCAATTTGAATCAAATTATATGTATATATATCGATAATTAGGTTTTTATCGAATAAAATGTATTGGGAACTATCTGGCAACGCCACGCAAGTGTCATTTCTTGTTGCACCGTCAACAAACAACAAACAAAGCAAATTTGCGTTAGGTGCTGCGCAGTAGACGCCGTTAAAACACACAAAAGCAACAAAAGATGGACAATGAAGCAACAGGCGCAGCTATACAAACCAGTGGCCAGCACGGCCACAACCAGGACACAGAGGAACTGCTCGATCCCGTACTGTTCTCGGACAACAATGGTTCATTTAAGCTGAAAACTGTGCCCGCATTCAGGTATGTACTATGTACGAGGCCGCCGGCACTGTTATGAATCACACTCCAAAGGGGTGATGCGTCTGCTGATATCAGCAGCGCAACTCAATTAACATATACTAATGCATTTTTATTCATTCTATGTGTAATTTTTGTCGCTAGTATACATTTGCTTATCTCGACGATCATTTCGTTTGTGGGCATTGGTCTCGCGGCGCTCTTTCCCGAGGATCGCCGCTGCGAGGCCTATTTTATAATGCTCTACCTGCGCGCCACATTCTGGGTGATCACGTTTGTAAGTACAAAGTACTCAATAATGAATAAGCTTTGACCAGGTCTCTCCCATTTCTTACAGATTTTCGATCATATTGTTAAGAAACAGCATGACGACTTGCGCATGAATGGCTACCATGACTTCCATCGGGACACGAGCATGCAGAAAGGCATTCCACTGCAAATAGTTTCACTGTGGAACTCCATGCTGTTGGCTGTTCAGGCGCTGATCCATCACTACTATGGCGATCAGTTCTACACGCACTGCGCTGCCGGCTGGCTCTCGCCCATCAGCTATGTAACTACTTTCAACGTGGCTGAGAATTTGGTACTCGCAGTCACCCATGGCTGCTACATAGGTGCGTTGGCTTAGAGTTATGTTAATTTACATATATATTTATGCGTTATATCGTCCTTCAGATAAGGTGCGTAAGTTTAACAAAGCCAAGCTGTCGCCAGATGTTCTACGTGGCGCCGATCGCGCTGGCGGTTCATTGGGACTCATGCAGCCCGGTGGTGATACAGCAGAGCTGCTTGAGAAACAAGCCGATCTTATTGCCTACTTGCGGGATCATACCCACAAGCTCAACCAGAAGCTGCACCAAATGCAAACGAACGTGCATCCAGTGCGCGTGCCACAAATTCCTTAAAATCGAATGCAGCATGCCGACATATACGTATTCCTTATTACCCGCATCGTACATCAAATACAGGCGTATGCAATACATATAAACATATATATATATATACAGACATATTTTACTTCATTTTTACGACTTTGATTTCTAATTAGTTATTTTTTAAGCGACGAAGAAATATTCTTCATAATTATAATGATCGCTAACACAATAACACAGAGCTTTAACTTAAATATTTTCAACTGTAAATACAGAGAGAATCACTTGACAGAAATTATTTAAAGAAGTATTGTAAGAACTATAACATTTTCAAAAATATAAATTATATTTCAATTGCTGATTCCTTAATCGGAAGTCGGTTGATCCAAATTCAGCAATTCCGACGGTATTTTAAGTATTTCCAAGGAGTTGTCCTTTGACGACGTGACGACCTGGATGCAAGTAAAAAGCCAAGTAAATACAGAATTTCCTTTTATTATGAATACACAAATATCTTTACCTTGTCGCCGGCGATGGCCAAAGCAAGCACCAAACGTCCAGGTCCCTGGAAGCGACCCAATTGCAAGCCAGTCTCTTTGTCCAGCACATAGATGAAGCCATCGTAGCAGCCTATGAGCAAATATCTGTCTCCATACGAGGCCATGGCAACGGCCCCATTGCCGCATCTAAGCGTATTGGTCATCGAGCCAGTCTAGTAATTGGAAATATACAAAAAATGAGTCTACAAATAATGATTCGATTTTCAGATATTACTCACGGCAAAGTCGAACTTGAACACCTCATTCTTCTGGGTGCCACAAAACACATGGCCATCAATCAAAAGTAAACTGTAAACATTGAGACCATCGGGCACGCTGAGGCGACGCAATAGCAAACCAGTTGCCGCATCGTGCAAGAACACAATGTTTCCTTTGCAGCCCAATAGAATTATCTTGCGAACGCCCTCTTT
Organism: Drosophila nigricruria; assembly: GCA_037075265.1. Taxonomy (NCBI): domain Eukaryota; kingdom Metazoa; phylum Arthropoda; class Insecta; order Diptera; family Drosophilidae; genus Drosophila; species Drosophila nigricruria. The sequence goes on from JBAMCI010000035.1 coordinate 14,669,775, forward strand.
GGCGGCCTTGACGGCAATGATGGACTGGCCAGTTGATAGCAGCGGCATGTCCATCACTTTGTTGGCCTGCAATTGAAAGAAAAGGGAATTAATCAAATTTGCTTAATAAATAATAAAAAAGAAAATTATAAAAAAGAACAAATGTCCTGGAGATGCGGGGCATCGATCCCCGTACCTCTCACATGCTAAGCGAGCGCTCTACCATCTGAGCTACATCCCCGTTATGTCTCCTGGGCATTTATTGGCCCACAAAAGCGTTGACAATTGCGTTTCCAATTTCGTTTTGCCACCAAATACAATTTTTGTGCTTTGCATAGTAATTTCTGTTTGTCATTTCGAATTGTGCAACGCAATTGGACAACAAAAAATAAACAACAATTTGCTTTCATTTCTCTTTTAAGTACGCACGCTACACACTTTTTATAAACTTTTATAAATAGATTTGTAGCTGTAAACTATTTATATAAAATATACTTATTTCTTGCGATAGGCGTGCAACTTTAATTATAACAAACTGGTGATAAGATAGCTTTTTTAAATTTATTTGTTATAGAATTCATTTTTTTAATGTTTGCTGTGTAATTATTTACAACAATTATAAGTCTTATAAAAAGCTATAGGCTCTATTAATTATAGATATAGACTCGATAATTGCTGTGAATTCATAAAGTTGACTGAAATTCGAAAAAGTTTTAGGTTTTTACATATAAGATTATGCAATTATAGAGAATGCAGAGAAGTATAAATAGATATTGATGGATTTTAAAACTTATTTATAATTTTTTAGGATGAATGGAACATTCTATTCAATCTCCTCTTGCGAATATCCAGAGCATGAAGAAGTTTTTATGCTTTCTTAAGATTGTTTTGAAGTTGCTTGGCAAATCTTATTGCAGACTAATACCTCTTAGCCACATTTTCTGTTGCGGTAAGTCTTTTCAGTTGGCACACCGATTCGTTCTATAGAGTTGAGCATACGTCTGAGGTTAGGCTAATGTAATGTAACGCTAATGCAATTTGTTTATTCAGCGGCTTGAAAAAAATGTCAAAAGTGATAATGCCAGTCGTGCGCAATAAAATTTGATAACGATAAGAAACAATTGCATGGTGAAATTTATACATATTGAGTTGGTTAGTCTACTAGACAAAGTATTTAATGCAACTCACTTCCGATAAGATATTGAATATCAATATACTAAGTATAAAATCGTTTTAAAACCGGTAAATTCAAGATATATGTAAGGTCAATTATGAAAATATTATTGATTATAAAAGTGAAACTTTATCAACGAAACATCAGCTCAAATATAAGTTAAAGATTAGAAAATTGGTCAACCAGAATCTCAATATACATGTATGGCATGATTTTACATAAATCATTCTAGAACTTCAAATTGGTTTAAAAGAAAAAGATCATTGAATTAATGCTGAGAATGATATTAAACATGATTGGAACTCTGCCAAAAATTAGTCTTCTTTGGTTTTAAGAATTCAGAGAACGATTATAACTATCAATAAAGCTTTGATTTAATTATTTTAGTTTTAATAAAATTTATTTGGAATCTGCAATAAAATTCTGCAAACATTATTAAAATTTGTACTAAACAAAGACAAACTAATCACAGCAGAATAATTGTTTGGTCAGAGTAGCTAGAAATTAAAATTGAAAGCAAACAAGGGGAGGTTCTTTGAGCTGGAACTATGATAAATGAGACTAGTACCCGACTCCTACTCATGTACACTACACATTGCATAAGCTCTAATCAAACACACACATATACATGCATATGTATGAGGGACAATAAAATCAACAACATTTAAAAAGAGTGCGAAAGGGAAAGACGCACTGCAGCTCTATTATATATATATATATATATGTGCCTGTATCTATGTACAGTAATTTGCAAGATGGCGTCCTACGTTCGCAATTCAACTAAAAAGTGCAAGAAAACGCAAAACAGACAAACAAATACAGAAATGCTTTTTAAATTGCAGGAGGCGCACCGAAAATCGCCGAAGCAGCAGCCGTTGGGTTGCTTTGTTTATTTAGTGGTTGCAAGTGTGCCCGCCACACCCACATTGGCCGCATGGACGTATGCAATTTGCTGCTGCGTCGGATGCTGTTTCTATAAAAACAACAATAACAGCACAAACGAATAACAGTTACTTCCATACAGCGTCGGGGCCTGGGCTGGAGCTGGCAAACAACCAACCCGATTCGTCAGACTCAACCAATGAGAAAGCAGCGTTGCCACACACTCACATCCACATACACGCATAGACATACAGACAGGCGGCGTCATTTTCCAGAGACACAACACAACAAAACAGGAGCCAACCAGCAAGAAAGGCAGGCAAGCAGGCAGCCAGCCAGCCAACCACCCACCCACAACAACAATAACAGCCACAGCAACAGCAACAGCAACAACACACAGCACAGGGACGAAGACATTCCAACTGCAGCGCCTTGGAAGGCTTTGCCTGCAATAAGCGAACGACAGAGAAAGCGAGAGCAGACAAGTCGAGAGAGTGCGAGTGCCGGCAAGAGTAAGAGAGTGCGAGTGTGAGTGAGAGCTGATTGTGAGTACATAGTTTGTATTTTATTTAAAATTGTTTTCAGTAAATAGCATATAAACATTTTATTTGCTGCTGCCAAATTGCCGATGCCATTGCCAATGCCGACGTTGAATATAACGAATGAGTGAGTGCAAGAAGTACAAAACTAACCGAGCTAACGGCTTATGCAGCAACAAGAAACTGCAGCAGAAAGAGACATGCGCATTACAGTGTGAGAGAAGAGTAACGAAGGCTTAACAGCTTCGTGCCGGCAGCTGAACACCGACCCAGAAATGAGAGTGTGAGAGAGCGCACGAGCGGGCAATGAACGTTGCAGTGTGTGTGCGAAAGTGTGAGTCAGCAAAATATACAGTAAACTAAACATGAACACATAAAAACTTAAATAAACAACAATAGAGAACGAGCGTGTGCGAGCGAGAAAGCGTCAGCGCACGCCATTGAGAGAGGGATAATTTTAAAAGCAGCACCCATTCTCGCTGCAAGCAGCTTGCGCTGCAGTTTGCTGTTGTTTGTTGCAACTAACCCCCAGCCTTGACTATATATACCACTATGTATTAGGTTTTTGGCCAAACAACGTGCAGCAAAGCCAAACACTCTCACACACACATGCATGCAAAATAAAAACACACAACACCGACACAGCAAAATATCAAGCAATAGCAGCAAAGCAAAATTGCAACAAGCAACGCCTTCTTGCATACATAGGGACGTGGACGTACGTTGGCTTGGATCGGTACATTGGGTTGGGTCTATAGCCCCATATAACTGCACTGGGGCGTGTCTGTTGCCTAGGTAAAGCTAAATATTTAGTAAATAACTGAAGGCGTGCAATGCACAAGTACAGTTGCCGCCAAAGTACAGTTGCCCCAGCAGCAGTTGTTGCAGTGCATACGGAACAAAAAGTTCCGAATCATAATTTTGGGCAACAGCCGCGTATTACCCGCACGTCGCACCCATAAATCGAATGCTGCCAAAAATTAAGACTTATCGCCATTTGCCCCCAGTGCAAAGTTGTAATGAAGTGCCAGCTTTGCACCATCATCCGTGCCATCGCACCATCGCACCATCGCACCACCGCACCACATCCAATTTGCGTATATCGCTGGCGGAATGCGAAAGAAAAAATAAATTCGATTTGATTTTCATTGTCTAGACATTGGGTTCATTCGATGGCTGCTTAATGCCAATTCGTTGTTTTCCTTGTTACTCTTGCGCCCGCCGATGGGGCCATATTGAGGTGTGCACACCACCAGAGTGTGTGGCTGGTGTAGCCAAACGTGGACTCTCTTACATGTCCACGTTCTTCACTTTTTAATTGAATATTTTCAAGTGTGTTGATTCGACAAGCTAAATATTTAATGAGCTGCAAATTAATTGAATGCGGCAGATATCTCTGGATATTTTTAGCAGACATGAAAATAACTGTTAAGCTATAGCAGTTTATATTGAAATTAACAATGGGATATGCAAGATATATGCTAAAATAATATTTCAAGCTGACGCTCGTGCTATTTGCATTATTATTTGCACTGCGCCTTGGGGTATGCAACATATTTGTTATAATATTATCTCAAGTGGTATGCGTATCATACGAAAATATATTTTCTGATGAAAATAGATATAGTAACTCGTTTCTATAGCAGTTTATTTGCAATAAAATATCAACTAGGGGTAAGAACTATAATTATTTTCAAAATATTTCAAATGAATCCATTGCTTTACGACAGCAGACAATAGGACTACATCGAATATAAATAATTTGATATAAACTTTTTATATATTTTGATCATTAAGCCTAGCTTCTTTAACAACCAAATGTTCAAGTTTAAATATCGTTATAATAGATTAAAAGGAAAAGCAAAACTCTTTAAATAAGAACAAGTAAGAGTGATCTTTGCAGGAGTGCTCGACTAGAAGATACCCTGACCTCTGCATATAACCAAATCTATACTAAAGCCCTTCCCTTCTGTGAAACAAATCACATTTAAGTGATTTCAAAATTTTATCTTCGCTTAATTCATATTATCCACCACCAGAAAAAAACCACATATAGAATTTAAAAATCTCTAAACTTACCGCTATATTATAGGTGAAAATGTTGCCCCAACGGCTGCCGATAAACGCAATGCCCCATTCGATGTCAATAGACTGCAGAGGTTCCTTTAGGTATACTGTCTGCATTACACGTTCCAGATTCTGTTAGAGAATACGCGGATTATACAAATCAATTACAGCTTTTCACATACACTTATTCTTCAGTTACTCACCTCTAGTGAGGATTTCTTAAGGAAGCCATCCAGTGATGTGGTGTATAAATAGGATTCCTTCTCACACAGATACATATTCGTAATGGCTTCACTATGCTTGGTTATTTGACGTTCCAGCTTATGATTGGCAATGTTGAACATGAAGACATCGCCATTCTCCGAGGCGGCTATGATGTACACCTTATAGATGCGTATCTGGGTGATGGGACTGGTGATATTATGCAATCGTCCGACTGGTATGAAGCCATAGTTATAGCTCTCCATGTTCGCAGTTATGTGAGTATCGGGAGACGGCAGCAGTGACGCAGTAGGCTTTAGCAACATACGCGGCAGATCATATGACATGTTGGCAAATGGCTCCGGCGGCGGTGGTGGTGGTGGCAGCGGTGGTATAATCGCCATCGTTTGCTGCGCTATGTTGGCAGCAACAGATCTGGTCAAATGATGGCGTTTGGTGGTGTTACCATTTGCAGTTGAGTTTGAGACTTCTTTGCTCGGAAGTTCGCTTGGTTCGCTGGACGGCGCTGGCATCTCTATATTCTCCTCCTTGATTTGCAACTGCAACGCCATAGGCTGGGGGATACTGGGGGCAGGCACTGTCTCTTTTGGGGTAACTTTTTCATCAGCTTCTTGGCTCGGCGTGGGCTCGGTCAATCTTTTGGCCAGACGCCTACGTTTAGGCAAGATCTTTACACGTTTGACGATGACGGCACGGCGTTTACGCTTACGATTGCTGACTTCAGAAGTAGCAGGAGCTGCTGATGCTGCGGCTTCTGTTGCTGGCGCTGGATTGACAGTTGGAATTGGTAGCGGTGGCGAGTTCGTGGGCGTTACGGTTGTTAGAGGCGTCATTGTCGTCGCTTGATTCCTTGCAATCACCGTATTGAGCAGCAGGAACTTGCGACTCTGCAACTCCAGGCTGTGCATCTCCAAATCAGATTTCTCACGCTGAAACTTCATAATCATCTCCTCGAGAAAGCCGCGACGATTTTGATTCTCCAGCAGACGTCGATCGATTTCGAGTAGACTGTGCGTCACCGAATCGCCCATCAACATGATCGGTTCGCTGGGCGAAAAGCTGCCGGGCGACAGGCGGGACACAGTTGAATCCAGACCCACATAGGGCAGACCCATAGGCAATGCGTGCAGCGGACGTGTCGTTGCTGCAACAGTTGCGGGCGTGGGCGTGCCATTCCGTGGCGGTGTGGGCGGCATTAGAGCTTGCGCTGATGTTGCGGTTGCCGGCTCAACAGCTTCTCTTTGATGTGACTCAGACGCGGGCTCAGCATTTTTCGATACATTGGCATTCGAAGCGGGCAAAGTGATGATAAGCTCATTAGGCGTCTGCCGCCCCTTCTCCAAATGCTGTCTGCGTCGCGCCGTTGCTGTTTGCTTCTGCAAACTGACAACATTAACGATTTCACGCAACAGGAACTCAATGGCCTGGCGATAATCGTTTGATTTGAGATTCTGCTGTATCTTGGCAACTTCCATTTTACTAAAGCTCTGAGAGTTGTGCTCACTGCTGGTCACCACGCAGGAGATGAAGTGCAGGCGACTTTGCAGGTTGCCACAGTGGCTGCTGCGATAGCGTTCCGCCAACGACTCCTTCAGCTGCGGCAATATCAGTTTGTCAAAGCTATCGACAATGTTGTTGGCATCGCTCTCAAGTTTTAGTTGATAGCGACGCTTGGTGGACTCACTGCTGCAGCTGGACGAGTTCGAATGATCGCTGTCAGCGTCGCTCAACTCAGCATCAATAGCCTTTTTACTCTTTTGCTGCGACAGTTGATCAACACCAATATCCTCGTCTTCATTCTCATCCTCGGAGGAGCTGACCACAACAATAACGGAGCATTTTTCCTTTGATTTCCTTGATTCTATTTGAATTTCCTTCTTAATGGGTATGGGATTTACTACTTCGACTGATGTCAACTCTTTCTGCGGTTGTTGTTTGCCTTGTGTTGGGTATCTGCTCTCAGTTCTTTTTCTTTGTGGACTAGACTTTTGAATGCTATCTGAAGTTTTAGCTGACTTGATCTGCAAGCTGGGACTTTTAGACTTTTCGCTTAGCTGTTTATTTTTACATTTTTTGGCTGTCATCGTCCTGAATTGCTCGGCCACTTTTAGGCGTTCCATTAAGTCCGTGGAGTTTCCCATAGCCATGTTCTCTGTTGGCTCTGTGATCTTCTCCTGTGTTGGATCTTTCTCCTTATTAGTGATTTCGCTCTCTTTAATAACCTGCTCGCATTCAACCGAACCAACGTTGTCTTTTGACGCGTTAATCTCTATCGTCTTCGCCACTGATATGTCTATGCCGAAACACTTTTCAATCTCTTGCAGAAGAAATTGTGGCAGCTTGATGGCCTCAACGATTTCGTCTTCGACCAACTCCTTGGCTGGCTTATCCTTTGGCTGATCTAATTCAATTTCCCTTAGCTGCCGTCGTATCTCCTCGCGCAGACGTCGTCGCGCTTGCAACTTTAGATGCTCGTTATATATCGTATCACTATTGTTGATTATGTTCTTCAGGCCCTCCTTGTCCATATTGGCCAGACGCTCATTGATGCTATAGTCACTGTTGCCATTGTGATTGTTGTTGCTGGTAGTCCGACGACGACTTTGGATCGTTGGCTGTTGGCCAGGTTTAACGGGGTTAGCACTAATAGCACCTGTGTCGGCAGCCAGTAGCTGCTCCTGAGTGACCGCTATTATTTCCTGCTTCAGCAGCTCAGCCAACGGTCGTACTTGTATCTTGGGATATGTTCTATCTGCCTCGGATTGTTCTTGCTGTTTAGCCCCTGTGGGTTCAGACTGCGTCTGTTGTGGCCTTAAACACTTCTTAGGCTCTGTAATACTTAATTTGTTTTCTATCGATTTGGTTAGTTTCGTGTGATTCTTGGGCGCACTGTTGCGTCTTAAGGGACACGGTATACTATTTCCAAGCGATCTCAATTTGGAGTAGCTGATAGTTTTGTTATTTACTTTTTTTGGGCATGGTTTTGCCTCCTTTTCACTATCCTTTAAGTCTTCAACTTTTTCCTGAGTTTGTTCTTCCTTGCTTTTTGATTCTTCCGTTGGGTCTCCTATGGATTCTAATTCGGATGTAATATTATTTTCATTAGCTTTTATATCAGATTGCACTTCTGTTGGGCTTTCCGTAGATTGTTCTCTAGATTTGATCTTAATTTGTTCTTTTCCACTATCAATTGGTTGTTCTACAGCATTTTTTTCAGCATCAGTAATCGTATTTTCTGACTGATTTATGTACTCGGGAGTTTGTTCATTCAATTGACTTTCTTTACTCTTAGAGCAAAGTTCGATTTCTTCACTGGCTATATCTTCTGTTTCGCTTACATTATTTTGTAGCTCTTTACTTGGCCATGTTCTACTTGGAGTCGAATCAGGATATGAGCTAATTAAGGGCTCCCTTTTTCTATTTGCACTTGGGTTCCTATAGAAATCGGATCTTCCGCGGTACGATAAGTCCCTGCGATAATCTCGTCCACCAAACGATTGACTTGATGATTGATTCCAATTGTTCTTGTCTATTCTATAATTTGACGATTTCTTCCAATGATTGTTGTCTTGGGTATAATTACGATACGAATCACATGAACTGTTTTGCGGATAATATTGATTCGGGCCGTAGTTCTTCCACTGCGCAAAGAGAAAGATCCATTCGAATATAGAGTGGAGCTCTGGCTGTTAAGCTATATTATTAATACTTACATTATTATTGAAATTTTTATTATTATTATATGAGTGGTTCCTGCAAGAAATGGAAAATACAAACTTAGAATTAGGGTTTTTAATTAGACAATTAGAGTTAGCGCACGTTCATTACAAAAGCATAAACTACACAAAACATATAAATCAAGAAAAAAGTCAAGTTCTACAAACAATAAAGGAATAATTAATGTAATCAAGCAACGTGGCTCGGTTTCTTCGAAGTTTTTAGTCAACTTTGAGGCACGTAAGAATGAAAGAACTCTGAGCCATTAATTTAGCAGATTTAAAATTTATAACCACACGCCCCCTTCCCAGCAGTCCGGGCCGAAACCCCCTATTTGTGTATGCAAAGGTGCGAATTCCTTTGGCGTTCAGCATTTTCGTTTCTTTTTTTATACCCTGAACCCATTGAAAATGGGAAATCAGGGTATAATGTTTTTGTGAAATGTATGTAACAGGCAGAAGGAGACATCGCAGACCCCATAAAGTATATATATTCTTGATCAGCTCGATGAGCTGAGTTGAAATAGCCCTGTCCGTCTGTCCGTCCGTCCGTCCGTCCGTCCGTCCGTCCGTCCGTCCGTCCGTATGAACGCAGCGATCTCGTAAACCACAAAAGCTAGATATATGAAATTTTCAGAGAATACTCGTCTATAGCCTACGCAGTACGAGTTTTTTTTAGATTTTCGATAACTCATCCCGTTTCCTTATTATCGATAAAAATCGATAACTTTTCTTCCGCTTAGCATACCGTAAGAGCTAGAGACTCCAAATTTACTGTGTGGATTTGTGTAATGAATGCGGACATTTTGTCATTTTTGGATTTTGGATGCCACGCCTCCTTCGCCCCCAATTTGCAAAATTCGTATTTCAAATACTAGAGACTTGTGCTTTGGCAAATACATACATATGAATGACATGATTACGCTGCGCAAGTTTGATTAAGAAAGTCCATCCACAAAAAAAGTTATTAAACATTAAATTTCCCATACAATAGGCATATTGCAGCCCAAGCGCAGTCGCTGCGTCAACTGCGCAGTCAGCAGAGCGCGTGCTTATGCGTGCGTGCGTATGCATGTGTGTGTGTGTGCGTTTCTCGCAATATTTGTATATGTAAAATAAGCATATAATTTTGGGAAGATTGGATCTTCGCAGGGTTCAGGGTATCTCGTAGTCGAGCCGTCTCGACTAGAGCACTCTTACTTGTTTTTATATATTTTTGTTCTTCTACTTTTCGGCATGTCCGCTTTTGTTGTGAGTTCGCTCGAAAATCTCGTTAAGAAATGCTAAAATATACGACCACAAATCTTGTTGCTTTACTGTTAATGTAATTTGTAACTTCAACTAATTAAAAATTTAAAATGTCACAATGGGAATTTTAATGCAATAGGATATCTGCTTAACTTCTCTTACAAAAGATTGAGGATAGGTGGAGCCTTAAGGTATATTGGATATGTAAAGTAGATTAGGTATAAATACTTAAAAATAAATATTATTTCAAGTTTTGTTAATACTTTTTGAAATAATCTAAAACTTTTTAAGTCAGATTGCCTATAAGAAAGCAATTCAAATTTATTTGTAGTGTATATTATTTATAAATAAAATTAAAGAAAAAACTAAAAATAAAATGACTAGAACTATTTTACAGAAAAAAGGCTTCGTTAAACCTGAACTATTTTTAAAAATCTTACAAATTTCATTTTAAGCAAAAAATAAAAAAAAACAAGTTACTTCGCATGACACCACAGTCAACAATCTGTGGTGCCACCTTTGTTGTAAAAATACAAATAATAAAAAATAAAAATATTCATTCAAAGCCTAGTACAAATATTTTGGGTCGCAAAAATCGAAATTAATATGCATAACGCGTTACGGAAAGAAAAAACTTAAGAAAATTTATGCAGTGATGAGTGAAAAAGGCTGCCAAAAGGCGGCCCAAGTGTCTGGAAAATAAAGTCAAAACACGCTCGCCGTCCGGAAGGCAAAGCCAAATGTCACTGGGCGTATGTGACAAGTGCTCCCTAATGAGCAGGAGGATACATTTTCAAAAGGCACCTACCTAAGTATTTGTCAAATCAAGCCAAAGCCCTAACTAACAAAAAAAGAAACCAATGAAGCTTCAGCGGGACATTCCAGGCGAAGGCAAGTCAATTAAAAAAAAGTCAAAGCAGCGAAAAGTACGTGACGCTAGAGATAGAGACGAGCCGAAGGAGAGGGCATGGCTTTGGAGTTTTGTGCAAATATTTTGAGGACAGCAACTAAAAGTCGCAGACTGTCTTGAAATTAAAATTACAAGACGCTTGGATGAGTCGTCTCTGCACCAGGTGCAGGGGCACAAAGGGAGGCGCAAACGGTGACAAAAGTTTTGAGGTAACATTTCTTTTACGATTCGCATGGGTGCCAGAAAGTAAGCAAAAGTAAGTCGGAAAAGTGCCACTCGTGGCGCCTCTGTCATTAATTTTGTATATCATTGAGTTTTACGATGCTCATAAATATGAAAACGTTTAACTCTTTTGCCAAGACACAAAAACTCAAACCACCCACCGTTGGCTACCTTTGTCAGCCTTCTGCTGTTTATATGAGACAAACTAATTGTTGCTGCTTACGCGCTTCGCTCTGCTCGTAATGTCTTTTTAAGCGGGGACACGCTTCCCACATGTTTTCACAATGTTTCACTGATAAAACAAGAACAACCAGAGCAGACAAGAGCAATTAGTGGGTTGATTGTGGGGCACACACACATTGTGCTGAAGGGGGCTACTGTATTGTCGCTTTATCGCTCGAGCTCTTCAGTCTCCTCAGTCTTGATGTGCAACAGCTTGAGGTAATTTTCAACTTTTCTCAACGGCTTCTCGTTGACAGGCGTTTGCCTGTTTTGTTTGGTTTTAATTAAAGCCCCAAAACACATAATGTGTACAAGATACTCAAGCACACATTCTATATAGGGTGGGTTGGATAAATTTATAATAAATAAGGAATGCAAGAGAAATTGACATTTAATTGTGGTTTTTCAAAAACTAAAATTGAAAATGTTTTCGAGAAAATGTAAAAAGTATGTCCGCTGAAGAAATCCAAATCCGAATCATAATATATGTCTTTATTATCAATCAATTCCCTAAAGCGAACAAATATATTTTGTAGTTTATCTTGGCGTATACTTAATATTTGCAATTTCTTGACTTATAGTTGGAATAATATGCGAATATGCTTTACTTCTTAATCAGCCTTTATTATAGAACAGATTCTTGGCCGGACAGTAGTGCTGTAACCTTAAGCTGTCTACCCTTAGAAGACTTCACTGTGCTATGGACTGAGCTGATCTAGTCATGACTGCCTATCTGAACTCTCATTTCAATAAGCATCCTCCAAATTTTTACCATTTGATATCCGGATATTTCATAAAAATCATTCCAGATGATCATTCGAATGCATTACAAACTTGAAATCCGATCAGAGCTCAGTTTTAGTACTTGGAAAGATAAATAACATATAAGTATATATATTTTAAGTATAAGTCAGACAATATGTAGACACTATCATGTATTTTTAAGTTTTCATAACAATTTTACTTCGCTCTACGACAATGCTCTTCAGCTTTAAGCTTTAGGACAAAAAAATCCATGACCATTAAATAGCTACCATGGCCACACCCAGCCAAGACCCAGGCATGCAGTACATACATGTACTTCAGGTAGCGGTTTTTAAGCCGAAAACCAGTTCAGGTCAAGCGTAAAAAACAAATCTAGGCCAATTGCGACGCTTGAATTTAAATTGAATCAACATTAATTGTAATCGAGAGTCGACAAGTTGTTGGAGTTGTGGGTACGAAAAATGCATTAGTTATAAAGCCGTTATGTAGTAGAGCAACACAAGGGGATGTAGCTCAGATGGTAGAGCGCTCGCTTAGCATGTGAGAGGTACGGGGATCGATGCCCCGCATCTCCAAGGATTTAACCAACTTTTTGCTGAAGCCACCCACCCAGCACTCAACTTATTGTGTTTTTTATATACATTTATTTTTCAGCCACTATTGAAAAACAAACTAAAATAAAAACACCAAAAAGTCGAAACATAACAAAACACTTAAAACAATTAAAAAATAGCAAAACACATAAATTTTGAAAAGAGAACAGCAAGAGCTTAACTAGCTTAGCAGTCGTCAGGGAGGAAAGTTTGTCCTGTGCGGTGCAAAAATTAAAACAAAGGCTACTCATAAATAGCACATCATGTATCATTTACAATACCCAAACCTTCGTCGAGTGGACCCATGAGTTCTCTTTGCTTTCTGTGTGCTGCCTGCGGCTGTTGCTGTGGCAGTAACTCACTGAACAGCTGCCCCCAGCTCCTGTTCGTCCTGGGACCATGTAGCTGGCTTTGGCTGCCTGTTTAATTGCTGGCAAAGTTCTGCGAATGCAGGCGAGTAAACAAACATTGGCATATTGTGCCTGATTTATGTGCGACAATGTGTTCTGTTCGCCGTGTGTGTGTTGCCTGCTTGGAATGGGCGGCAAATCAAATTACGCGACCTGATTGTCGACATGGGGGCGCCGCAGAGTGAATGCAGCTCAGTGTCTGTGTGGCATCTAATGCCAAAGTCGTTTGGCAGTTACAAAGCGGCCTTTGAATATTCATTAATGCGCCAGCCTCTTCTTGCCTGTCAAGAAATGCAGACGTCTGCGTATTTGTAAGTCTATTGGCGGTACAAAAAAAAAGAAGGAAACCCATTTTTGCTGGATTTCGCATATATATCTTGGAGATGCGGGGCATCGATCCCCGTACCTCTCACATGCTAAGCGAGCGCTCTACCATCTGAGCTACATCCCCATATACGCTGCTGGCCAAACAATTGCCATGTTCAAGTGGCCAAAAGTGTTGACAAAGTGCAATGCCAGCGAAAAGCAAGAAGTGAAGGGAAAGCTTTTGGCCCAGCCAACACTTGGCAACTTCAATTCTGTTTCGATTCAATAAGCGTTCAAAGAAACTGAACTGAATCGCACATGAATATTGTTTCTTAATTGATAAGCACCTTATCTATGTTTAGAAGTAAATTTATTTAATTAAAAGTTCCAATTCAAGTGCCGATAAATTTATATATTATATATAAATTTAAATAGCATGGTCTGATTTAGATATTGTTTTATTTTCTTTTGTAACGAAATGAAACACAAATCTAAAAATATATTTCTATTTGTGTATTCTACTAAATTTATCTTTGATTTTATTCCCAAAATCAATTATTATATAAATAATGTAAAAATATTAGCATTAGATAATTGCAGTATAAAACTGTTTGCATATTACTAACTGAATATATATAAATATATATGTATATAAGAAGCAAGAAAAAATCAAATATATTCTAAAATCAATATATTCTGATTTCCCATGCTCAATGGGCTGATCATATAATTTATACGTTTATCTATGGAGTCGTAGATCCTCCTCCAATTTAACGCTTTTAAATTTGAAATATATAGTTTTCTTATTTTATTTTCCACGCCCCCAGTGAGCGTATGAAGAAAATCTTAGAGCTTTATAAGATGTGTTTTATATTTATATTTATTTTTTTATAATTATTTATTTTTAATTTATATTTCATTTGTAACGTTCAGTAATTTTTGCAGTTTTATAAATTGAAACCTTAATGCTATATGCTATCCATACGCACAATCAATCGGAAATATACTTTACGAATAAAAATACTGTAAAGAGTATATATAATGCTCCCATTATTCGTTTTTCTGAACGGCCATTAAACAATCGAAACTTTAATAGAAGTGTAAGTAACCCGCATAATCAACTGCCTGGCATTTGTATCATTTGTTTTTTTTCTTTTTGGCCAAATTTGCGACGCTTTTTGTCGTTGTTGCGTTGCGGGGACTGCAAGTCGCATGAAACAAAACAAACAAACAATAAAATATTGAGCACATTAATGTTTAGTCAGACGTAAAATTACTTTTAAGTCTACTTTTGGGCGAGGAGCGCCAAACAATGTCAGAGCTGGGTGGCTGGCAGAGATAGAGGACGAGCTATAAAGACGTTAGATAAACGTTAGATGCATATTTATGATTTAGCACTCGAAAATACGAGCAGGAGTGAGATACGTGGCTATTCACAAACACTCCTGACACTTGGCTGACTGTCAATTTTTGAATTCTCTTAATTTTTTTTTGGGTGCGCAAAGCTTTCATAATGCTCGATAATGAAAAATGAAAATTTTTCACTTTTGCTACATTGACAAATGGCCCAAGAGTGGGGGCGAGAAAACAGCAAGAAATGAGGTAGATTGGCGGATTGGTGAGCTTATGGCCCTGTCTTGGCCATAATAAAAGTTTATGCAAGTGTTTGGGATTTAATTAAGAATAAGAAAAATGAAAATGAAAATGCCAAACTTTTCGATTGCCAGATGCGCGCGTCTCGCCTAAGCGGATTTGCCAGAGACATTTATTATTATTATTATTATTTCTGCTTCAAATTTGTTTACGTTAATTAGAGGGAAGCTGTGCAAAAAGCCTGAAGATGATTTTCGTGTGCATTTAATGATTTGATTAAACGGAATTGAATTGATGCCTGCACAAATTATTTTTGTGTGAAATAATAATAGCTAAGGATTTTAATTAATGTTGATTTCTTTTCAAATACAAAGTGAAAATTTTAAAATAATAAGAAAATTATAAAAAGATTTTTTTTGAAGAGAAATTTTAATTTTAATTTCTAGTCTAGAATTCTAGGGAAACTCTTTAAAAAATATTTATAGCTAGCTTATATATTTATTATTGACCATAGATAGAATATTATTAGATTTTCTATCTTGAAAAATATAGCGTTTTCTTCAT
Organism: Drosophila nigricruria; assembly: GCA_037075265.1. NCBI lineage: Eukaryota > Metazoa > Arthropoda > Insecta > Diptera > Drosophilidae > Drosophila > Drosophila nigricruria. The sequence goes on from JBAMCI010000035.1 coordinate 14,685,187, forward strand.
CTTTGAAAAGATTTCTTATTGTTTATGCAAGTAAAAGGTAATTATTAAGAATAGTAAGAATCGAATTCTTGATTTTCGAATTTATTTTTCTTTAGTTTTAAAACTCAATTTTATATGATATTTAATGCTCATCGGAGAGAAGTATAGATTTGATGAGTAAACATCAGGATAAGAATCATATTTTTAGCTCGAAGATATAGACAACCGAGAAACACTATATCTTTCAAGCTGGATAGACTTAAGTTTTCATTGGCAATCTTGAGTTTTCATTTATCAGCCAATATAAAAAGAATATATATATAAATAAATATAAATATAAATATATAAAATCTTAAGAGTTTCTTTAAATGTTGTTTAATTTGTATCGTATTTTGAAATAATATTTATGTAACATTTAGTAATCAAAAATATTAATTGTAAAACATTAGCTCACCTCGCGCCTTTTGGAAAACAATAATATTCTGTATTCGTATTTTTGCGTTGTAAGGACATAGGCATTAAAAACGCAATGCAATAAAAATAATCACAGATTTGGCAACTTTGTTGCCAGTCACTAAACGAACCTAATTCAGTCTCTGTTAATAACTCAAACAATTAGATTGCCAAAGTTGACCATTCTTAAGTTCAGCAAGTTAACTCAATCACAATAATTCAGTTGGCGTTAAACGTTTATACGAAACATGACAATATCAATCACAACATTCCGCAAACACCACACGTTCCGACACTCTAAATGACACTTAATTGCTTATGAATTGTTTGACGGGCTGAGCGTGTGTATGAGTATTTGTGTGTGTTGGAAGCGCCCTGCTTGTTAGGCTATGAATTTACTGTATTTTTTTGTTCACACGCTGCGTTTTGACAGCTATGCGGAAACGGAAGTTTGCCTGTGGATTTTAGATTTGATTTTGTTTCTTGAAATTTTGGTTTTGGAAATTTCAAAATGAAGTCTATTTATTTATAGTTTTTGTTTTGTTAACACAGTTACTATTGAAAGATTATTAAATTATATTGTATATAAATTATATTATTTTATGTTCTTTTAAAAATCATATATTTCATTAAACAGCGTTGATTATTTTATTTTTTAATTATTGTAATATAAATTCAGAAAGTTTATTTATTTTATAATTTTATTGTTTTTCAAATTTTCCGTATTATTTTGCCTCTCGTATACTATGTTATGTACCTATCCGAATAATTTCTAAATTGTTGAAGCGGCTTAGCCGATGTTGATGACCGGGACAGCAATACGCACAATACACAGCACAACACAACACAACACAGCACAGCACTACACAATAGGCTGACCACGAGAACTTTCTGCCTGCCTGTCGAGTTGCCAAATGCCGTTAACCGACGGATATGCTCCTGCAGTTGGAGTAGTTTAGAGAGCAAAACAGCAATAGCAACAGCGATAAGAACAAGAACAACACTAGCAGTTGTGGCTGGTATATGGGCATGCAAAGGCAAAAACAACAATTGCAAAAACACACAACACAATAACGAGAAGAAGAAGAACAACAACAACAGCAATATCGTACACACAACCAACTCATATACAACGAACGAGCGTCGAGCCGAGGATCATAACGGCTTGTACATAACACGAAGTCACGGCCCGAGAGGCGGCCGCTGCACGGCAAGCAGCAAAACAAAACACAGCACAAAACAATGCAAAATACAACAACAGCAGCAGGAGGAGCAGCAGCAAAGTGTAACTAAATAAGATGCAACGGCTGTGTGCAATGGTAGTTGTATTGGTGGTGGATGGGGTAAAGGGTATGCAGCAGCCATCATCCGCCCACGCTGCCCGCTGCCCGCTGCCGGCAGCGCACGACGAACGAGCGAGCTGAAAAGACCGAGCGAGACTGACGGGACAGCCAAGGAGTAGAGCTGTTAGCGAGCTTTTCGCTTGGACACGAAGTGCTTAACACGATTGCACCCGACAGAGATAGAGAGAGCGAGAGAGGGAGCGCAGCAGAGAGAGAGCGTTAGAGAGTGAGCGAGTGCGCATGAGAAACTAAGCAAAAAAGCGCATTGGGAAATAAAATAAAATACAAGCAAAACAAAATAAGCAACAACAACAGCAATAACAACAACAACAATGGCAGATGCAATGTGCAATTAATACTCCCTAAAAGAGCGAAAGAGCGAGAGAGAGGCAGGCAACTGCAAACGCTGCCTGGTTGGCTGTTGCATACTGCTATACAAGCCCCTGGTGTGAGTGTTGGCATTATTGTTTGTAAACTACATACAACAATACAATAAGCAAGGCATGCAGTTGGGGGCTAGCAACTAGAAACGGGACTGGAATATCGCATCTCCCGTTTACTTGCTCGCTGTACATATGTATGAACCAAATTCGGCGCATGTCATTTGATTGTTCTGCCTATAAAAGTCAGTTAGGCTATGTGCTTGAGCTCAGTTGAATTTCAACTACCAGCCTTTGGACTTCGATTGAGTTTGTCTTCTTCTCAACGCTACAACAAGCAACAAATAGACAAGCATATCACTTATTGCAATAGGTGTTTCTGTTGTGCCCTGAAGGAGCCTTTTTTTGTGAGTTCATTGCCAAAAGACGGCAAGACTCTTGGATCCCAGCGCGAGCCAGTGGCTTACTGAGGTACGTATTCTGTGTTAGTGTGTGTGTGTGTGAATATATATATGTGATAAGAATATACAGTCATTAGTTTGAGATATATATGTATTTGTGTATATATGTATGTACTATATATCTATGAGTACTTCGGGTAGTAATATTAAGTGCAAGAGTTAATTGAATAAGATGAAATTATTTTTATAAAAGTGTTAATATTAAAATAACGTTGGCATTAGTTATGATAATAATCAACAATCGAATGTCATTCAAATTATCCAGCTAAAATTATACTTAAAAGTATGCTACAAAAATTGATATAATAAAAGTTCAATCAATTGCTGATCTGTCAATTTCCTTATAAATTTTGATACTATTTATGCCAACCCATATATTTTTCAAAAACACAAAAAGATATTGAAAGTATTTTTAGAGTTTTTCTATATATAAAGACAACGTTTGATCTATTTCGTATATTAAAGCTTTGACTAATATCTAAAAGATTTAGATTAACTTTTTTGAAAGTTGATCGTGAAAATGATCAGAATTTTTAAAAATGTATCAAAAATACACACCTTAAATGCAGATGTAATATTATTTAAAAACACAATTAAATAGCTTAAAGACTTTTTGAAAACTTCACTTAGAATATTTACAAAGCTCTTCGTGATATCATATCAACTTCTCGACTATTCCACTCTCTTTCAGATCAACAATATCAACTGCGAGCGATATACGAACAGCGTCAGCTGCTTCAACTGAGCATCGGCTATATAGCCAAATCGAATTCTTGTGTGTAAATCGTTAGTTCGCATACAGCGAGCCAACTGTAAGTAGAAACCCGTTAAAATGACACCAAACATGGATGGAATAAATAGCTGTAATACATGCTATATGGCGGCAAAAAAAGAGTCGAGGTTAAGGAGTATGCGTATTAAGATACCAAATATCTAATACCAAAATAATATAACATAACCATCAAAGTAAAACCCAGAAATATATGTAACCAATAGTAGGGCAAATATGTAGCCAATATTATACTCAAACGTATGTAACCACAAGTATATAGATAAGCTGCTTAAGCAGTAATATAAACAGCAATGCATAGGCAGGAGACTAATGGTAATAGACTTAAGATAAACTTATCATCGATTTAAATACACATGTAATGTGTCGAATCCAAACGAAAATCCGAATACAATGATTATGATAATACCGTATCGTGCGATTTAACTTTTTGACAAATGATCTCCCAGCGAGAGCTAAACATTGGCCTTATCTGTTCTATCCGGGGCTGGTGCTCTGCTTGCCCAAAATATCCAGCTAACAAAATTATCCGTGGCTAATCTTGAAAGGGATGTCCGAACTTGCTAAACGCGTACGCGTCGGTTCAATTGCTAACAATTGGGGCCAGGGTCCGGACCCTTGCTGTATCGCGATCTACGAGCCGTGCGACATGCGGCAGTCGCCCCACGCGTCGGTTGGGCGGGTGGTGGGTAACATTGATGTTACACGTTGGGATTGCGTTCGTACTTCCAGGTGTATTTATGTCTTTGGTTTATACCTACAAATATCGCATGCTGCATGATAATACAATATTAATGTTACGGATTTTTGATCTGACCATTTGATCATTAATCTGTCAGCGGTCAAAAACTATTATCAATATTGTGAAATATTTTCAATGCATACTAGAACTTTTCTAAGGTTTTCCTTTTGCATATTTAAAAATATTTTTCAATATTTTCAGAAATTGTCTTTTTATTTACTAATTATTTTTATTTTCTATATTTTATTATTATTTTCTATATTTTATTATTATTTTCTTTATAATTATTTTGATTATTATAATTTTATTGTATTATGTTTACAAATACATTATGACATAGAATGGAACTTTTTTTATGCTAATTCAGTGATAGGAATCTGAAAGGGTTTTTGATTGCGTGTTCAAAAAATCACTTTTACTAATTTAAAAAAAAAAATTTATTAGAACTATGTGAACTACAAAATGCTAGTAGCAAAATTATGTTGAATTTCGACTTTTCGGACAGATTTGGAATTTATACACAGAAAAAATCTTCTAGCCCTTTCACTCGAGTTGTAGCTGGAATATGAATATTATAGGCCTTGCTTGCAAAATCTCAGTGTTCAACTGACTTGTTTTAAATACATTGAGCAGTTATATACTGTTGTAAAAACAGTAGAAGATTTTGGAATAAATAGGCAAATTTCTTACAGCCTCTTACAAATCTTTAAATCTGATAAGTACTTTCAAACGAGTTCTATCGAGTGAAAGCAATAAATCAATTCAAAGCTAATTCCGCATAGACCTGCGAAAACAGATTTAATTGTTTATTTATAACTTAAAATTTTGTTTTGTTTTGGGGAAATTTAACTAAAAATAGAATTGTTGAAGCCTACTTACATATACCTCAAATAGTTTCTTATAATTACTATATCAAGCAGATATCATATATCATGTGTTTTGCATATCTAGGCAAATATAATAGTATCTTATTTCAAATTTAGATACGCCTGCAGTTTATCTTAGACATTTTTCAAGTATATTTTTTGCAAGTATAGGCTTTGTCAACTTTGAATTCGCATTTGTGGTAGTATTTGTTTTGGAAACCCTTAACACAAACCTTGTTAACGCTTCTTGCTGTCAACAGCGTCGACCAAGAAATGCATATTTAGTCAAGTGTTAATAATGCGGTTGCCTTCCCTTGGGCAAACTAGCCCGCCCACTCACTCACACACATTGCGTTCGCGAAGGTGCAAACGTGCGTTAAGCCAAAGAGAAAGCCCAAAAAAAACACACACACAGAAGTAAAGCAAACAAACAAAACACAGAGCGGAAGACAAAACAAATGGCGGGCAGAACGACTGACACGAAGGATTTTTTAGTGTGGGTTAAAAATGAAAAAGAATAAGAAAAGAAAAACTTGCCTGCGTCCATTCTGCCAGGGCTGGCCATTATAATTCGAGGAGTTCATCTGGCGCCTGTGGAAACGAGAAAAATAAATATAAAAAATTTAAATAAAAAAATAAAATGAAGAACAAAAAAGAAATGCAAAAAAAAAAAAAACACTGGGAAATGCATAACTAAACAGCGCAGATCTTACAAATAGAGTTCGAGCTGAAGTTTGGGGCTGCTCTTAATTTTGTTATTCAAAATGTTTTCTGAGATTCGCGACGTTTATTTATTTCCGCATTGCAGCGGCCCTTTACCATTTTTCTCAGCATTGACTTGCTGGAACTTGGGGTTCCATTGTTGGCTTGATTTCTTTTTTAAGTTGGGCCTGCATGGAGTTGATAATGAATTGGATTTTTGCTGGCGCATAATTAAAGTGGCAAGCGAGTCTGTGGTACTAATTTGCACACAATAAAGCGGACTTAGGCAGTCAGAATGTATCTGTCAGATACTTTTCTGCGGCAAGTCACGTGCTTTCAACGTCAATTGGCCAACAAGTTATTGCCTAGGTGAATTGACAGCCAGCACACTGGACGCACTCGCACGGAAATTTCAATGACAATCGCCGGGGTCCAGTCCAACCGCAACCGGCAGTCCGAGTCACCCAAGCGTGAGGCAAAGGTATCTTATGGAGTGCCGCAGGGCACTTCCCCTATGACACCACCCACTTAAAATTTATGTGTTAATTTCAAGATGCCCGCGACCCACAGGGTTTTTCAGCATTTTTTTTTTATTGCCTCGGACGGGGCAGCATTTTTCACAAAGTTTTCAGCCTTGGAGTGGGCCTTGCTGGGGGATCTGCTCCAGGTGCTGCCAGGGTCAGCACTTGGTGGTAATAAATGAGCTAATAATAAGCGAAATGTGCTTTTGAGTGACCCTAAACAATGGCTACGGGCTGCCTGTGGAGTAGCCAGTTGGGAGCAGTAGGGGCCCCGTCCCTGTCCAGAAATTGCTGTGAAATTGAGTTTGAAAAAAAAGAAAGAACTTTTCGATGGGTTGCTGAAAAATGCGCAAAAGTGTCGCAAATTCCGTTGCTGACATGAAAAGATTTGTTTATAATTAATTTCGGTGTTTTTTTTTTCTTAACGGTCCAAAACATGTGACGCGGTACGAAATTAATTACGTTAATACCTATGGTTAGATATTTTTTACCCTAGACTATACGGAATGGGCTATATGTGGAATATGTTTGTTCCAAAGCGTAACATCTATATATTCTTGAGGTTCTAGTTAGTTCTTGTATGGCAATGTTATAGACAACCTATGAAAAGCGATTTTTGTGAGTTTTGCAATGTGGCCAAGGACCCAGGACCAAGGGGCAAATATGTAGCAGCAAACAAGCTCAATGCTCAAGTGTTGATGTGTTTCAATGGGCTCTGGGAACAAGGAAGAATGTACTAGGAACAAGAAAAAAAAAAAACTGTAGCCGCATGTTGTAAATTCCAATCAATTTCGATAGCTTATGGTAGTTGAGGTGAGGTTGAAGCACAGTCGAGATGACGACGTCGAGTCATTTGTCGGAAAATTGAGTAGACATGCATATCCGCCGTGCTGGCTGCCGGACAACGGAAATGGTCAAGATGCAAACCAGCAGGCAGGTGTCCAGTCAGGCAGGCCATCAATTAGAGGTGCTTTTTTTGTGGACCTGTGGCTTTGTCTTAGCGCCAGTGTCTGCAGCATGTTTGGTTAACAAGATGAAGTTGACGGAGCTGCAGGCCATGGCTAAGGACAACGTCATTGAGACAAGCATGCACAGCTAACAAACAAGCAAACAAATAAACAACAGCAGCAAAAACAACATCCACAAAGTTGTCTATGAGCCGCTTTTGTGTTGTTTTTGGCAACATTTGCGGCCTAATGGAATTTGCCGTTCACTAACTGGCAAAAAATTGCTCAAGCAGCTGGGGGAAAAGTCCTTGCTATATGTGGCATATGAGCTGCTGCTGCTACTGCTGCTGCTGTTGCTGCTTCGAATTGAAAATCGAAGTTAATATGCGCTGCAGACTGTGAAACAAATCATTTTCAAGTTGTTATGCGAAATCGACACGTTTTGCCCATTTTATATTTATTATGAACACTTTCGAATGTTTTTCTGATTTTTTTTTTTAGCAGCTGTTACAGGACATAAGGAAAGTTTTTAGGTTGGGGAAGCAGCCAGGCCCGGTGGAAGGCATAAAAGCTAATAATTTGAGAATATTTCGTATGTGTTGATGGGCTTGGCAGAATAAAGCGAAATCAAGGATAAGAATTAGAGCAGGGCTTGCAATGCAGCTGGTTTATATAAGGATTAGAGTGCTTGGAATTAAGCAGAATTATGAATTAGAATTGTATAAGAATTTTACTAATATTATGCAAAATTTTTGCAATATTTCTAATATGATTTTTAGCTTTATTAAATATTTTAAAATACTATTTTATTTAATCAAAGTATGATTTTAAAATATTTTTTTTTATTTATTCAAAGTATGATTTATGCAAATCTTTATTTTTGACATCTAAAGGCAAAGTAATTCTAAAATTATTTTAATTTTAAAATTTCAGATTTCAGATTAACTATTTTCGAAATTTCTATTCAAATAAATATTAGCAACTTCAAATATGTATATATCTTTATATACAACAAATGCTGTGCAATCTAGCGCCTTGTTAACGTAATAAGCTCAAGCCCAAAATATTTTGTAGCCATACCAAATAGTCCTGCTGTTAGAGCAGCAGTCATGCAGGAGCCAAAGCTCAACAAGGTACTAGAGTATGTAAAACAGGAGACGGCAAAAAATTCGTTAAGGCAAGCTATTTTAGCATGATGCGCGTGATGTGTTATGCCGTCTACAGCACATTATGTTTATGCCACTTGGAGCAAGGCCTGTGATCCTGGGTGGATGGCAGCACATAAAATTAGCAAGGACGTAAGCACATCGCGTCGCTGTATTTGATGGCCTGCCTCATTATCATAGCATTTTTTTGTGCGAACGTTGGCAATTTTCGAGCATGAAACGGCATGGTATACACGTAGATAGATGAGGTCCCTAATGCATGCCTCTGTAGTGCATATAACATATATATATGTGTGTGTGTCTTTGTGTGTATGTAAATGTCTTTGAATATGCGTCCAATAAGATTTCTATATGAAATTGTAACTCACCAGTTAGTGGTATTCGGTGGTCCATTTGCATTGTGATGACGTTGCTGTTGCAGACCACCTGTATGGCATCTATTGCGCTCCTTTGGGGCAGGGGCCGCTGCTGCTGCAACATCGCTGCCCGAAGCTAAAGCCGACAACGCTTCGGAGCCGGCAGTTGTTGCTGTTGTTATTGCTGCAGTAGCTGTGTCGGCGGCAGCTGTTACAGCTGCTTCGCGACGGTCTTTCATCACTAAACTTAACAATACATATATATATATATATGTATAAATATACACTATTTAAATATTAACATTAACTTTATTCATTATTAAAGCAACGCCTATCACGTTAGTTGCCTGCATTTCACTGCTAATTGCAAAACAAATTACATTTTTGTACTCTCTCTTATTGTGGGAAACCATAGAAGAGCGTCTTAAATGCTCAGCACATGTCGTTGCTGAATTATTGTCTTGTTTCGTGCTTTTATAAATTTTTATTCATATTTTGTTTTGTATATTTGAACACAACACTCTCAAGCTTTTTGTATATAAACTTACAAATTAAATGCTTGACAGAACTCTTACTTTTATTTTACATGTGAGAGCACTGACCGAATCAGCTGTTCCCAGAGTTGCATCTGTGACTGCGTTGCCACCTGATGAAAAAATAAATGGGCGCGTTAAATGTCAGATTTTCAAATATTGTCTGCACGCTATCAATATTGTGGCATGTTTTGAGTTTATGTAAATACTTGCTTGCTTCTTTCTTTCCCCAGAGCATTGTACTCCTTATATCATTTTGTTTTGTCGCAACTTTTATTTACACTGGCAAAATCGTTACGACTGCTGGCGTTGATTTTTCATTTGGGAGCCATTTGCTGTAGCGTTGCTGTCGTTGGGTGGCGAAATTTCCATAATTATATGCATCAGATGGCAGGTGGTTGGAGCGGATGCTGAAGACGTTGTGCAAAGCTCAAAACAATAACGCAAAGAAAACAAAACAATACAATAAAATGAAAATTGCGCGAGAGTGTGTATTTTTGTAATTTTTATGGCAGACTGAACCTGCGCCAAGTGTAAATATTGACAGTTTTTAAAAGCGAATAAATAATAAAGCAAGAATGCAACCAAAAAGAAAATGCGTAAATTAATTTCTTTTGTTTACTGAGGGATGCCGTTGGGCACGCACTTTGTGGGCTGTTTCATTCCAGATCGTTCCAAAGGTAAGCAGCATTTGATTTGGACATAGTGAACAGCCCTGCGGAATGACACGTATTTCGGACCGCCAATGATCATCAGGGGATGTAGCTCAGATGGTAGAGCGCTCGCTTAGCATGTGAGAGGTACGGGGATCGATGCCCCGCATCTCCAACTGGAATTTCTTTTTATATTTTTGTAATAAACTTTGATTTGTATATATAAGACAAATAAAGGCTTTATAGAGTTAAATAAATATTCATATTGTGTTTTCATTTAAATCAGCAATTACTGTTTATAGCTGGTTATTTGGTAATTGTATTTTTTCAAGGAGGTGAAGTATAGTTAGTTATAGTAAAAAATATCGGATTCGTTTTTATACCTTAGTTAACTACCGATCACGATTCAATAAATGTTTAATATTTTTCAAAATATACAAATGAATTTTTGAATACAAGTAAAATCCAGAAAATTGTCTTTTAAGACAATGTCCTTGGAGATGCGGGGCATCGATCCCCGTACCTCTCACATGCTAAGCGAGCGCTCTACCATCTGAGCTACATCCCCGTTGTTAAATTGGCCAACTAAGTGGCCAAAAAGTGACAAAAATGCTACTCATGTGGTTTAAAAATAGATTGGTAAATTAGCCATTCCAAATATTGACCATGGTCAGCTTTTGTTGAAAATAATGACCGTGACAATCGTGTCGAACGACAAACCTTTTATGCAATACAGACCAAATTTCTTTGGTGGAATAATAAATACTTTACAGTCCTTAAGCATATAAAGTGTAGAGTAATGAAAAACTCACTAAAGGTGCATAATAATGTTCTCAGACTGAGGTAAAAAATATTCAATAAAAGTTTTCCAAAGAGAAAGTTGGGCTACTTAAGAGTTATTTTGTAACATATCTTCAAAAATGTATTGAACAACGCGTCAATAAATATTTATATCTTTTTTAGGGTATTAGCCACGCATAATTGTCCAAACACCATTCAAAACTGCCAACGAAGTAAAATATTCACATTCAGCCGATTTTACTAAGCAAGAAATGTCAACAAAGTAGTTTTCAAAAAAACTTCACTAAACCTGAATTGCCAAGAAACGAAATAAAGTTACGAAAAACTGGTTTATTTTCAAATGTTAAAGTGTTTTACTTGACAAACTTGAAACGAATTATAATCTAACTGAAAAATAATTTTACAAAGATAGTATACAAGTCAAGATAGTAGATAATATTAAGGCAATTTAAAATTAAAATAAAAACAATGGGCTCAACCGGGATTTGAACCCGGGACCTCTCGCACCCAAAGCGAGAATCATACCCCTAGACCATTGAGCCTCATGCATTGACGATCGCCCAGTAGTGTTTATAAGCAACTAAATTACCAAATAGTCAAAATAGACCCGAAATATCTGTTTATTATGCATCAAACCAGTTTTAGTTTTATTAAAATTCATGGCCCTTTCCCAAAATCCAAGGTTAAATGCATTAAATAATGCATAAATCACTGCGTGACATTTGCTTGCTTTCAAAATTCACTATTTTTTACAACGGTTTCAACTGGGGATGTAGCTCAGATGGTAGAGCGCTCGCTTAGCATGTGAGAGGTACGGGGATCGATGCCCCGCATCTCCAAATAATACAGTTCGGTGACTTTTACTTTTTTTGTTTAATTATTTTCCTTTTTTGTGTAATTAACTGCGGCTGTGCACATAATTTCCACTTTAATGCACTCGAAATGGACGGCAATTATTTGCATTAACGTTTTTGCGGTCTGCTGTCCCTAAATAAATGAATAGCAAATGGATGGATGGTAAATCTTAGAGTTGAAACGGGCGAGTAGATAATGAGAGAAGTTCTAAGATAGAAATTGCTCTTTGTGAAACAAAAAAGAAAAGAAGAATATATAGAGAGATAGATAGAAAGAGATATTCACATATATTCCAGAAAATAATAGGATGAGAATATTTTCTCTCACATAACAAATCTTTAGCACATATGAATTGATATTTATAAATTAATGATTATATAAATTCCATGATTCTAAAAGTAAATTCTTCATATCCTATATATATCAATAAATCGTTCATACTTTTATACAAATAGATCTCTAGCCCCTTCAGCTATTGACCGCGACCATCAGCCAAATGGAGAGCACTCGAACTCCAAATTCACGTCGAGAGTCTGCAACCTGCGCAAATATTTAATTATTCATAACTTTAAACAATCACAGCGACGTCAGCGTCATGGCATATAACCCCAGGGCTACGCCAGGCCGACGTCTCCAGCCCAAATGCCATTTACGTCTCAACAAACACAACATACAATACAAGGGATCCAGGCAGCCATCCAACCCCCGTCGAAAGCCTTCCTCGCCGCCTCGTAATAACATTGTCGTAAAATCATGTTTGGCTTATCGTTATCCCAGCTGGGTAGACGAGGACAGCACGCAGCGTCCCAGGCTGTTAGGCTGCCAGGATGCGAGTCGCGCGCGCTGCATTTAAATGCCGTTGAAAATGGCGTGAATTATAGTAGCGCAGGTTAAATGCCTTTAGACAGCCGCATAAACTACAACAGCAGAAGAGAGAGCGAGGGGGAGAGGGGAAACTGAGTAACCCTTTCGCTTTTGACAGGATAGATTTCAAAAATTGTTGAATCTACGTAAAAGTTTTGCTGTCGTCTGCTTTTAATTTTTGTAAAATTATTTGCATTCGCATACGCAGCTAACAAACAAAGCTAAAACTAGTACTTGGCCTGCTCCTGTGCTCCTGTGTTCCTGTGGCTGGTTGGCTCGCCTGGTTGCTTCGCCTGTTTTCTTGTAATTATCGCCTTTGTTTGTTAGTTGAACTTTTGCCAGGTCTGCCCGCCGGCCAACATACAAAATTAGCGTGGCGAAATTACTAAACAATATTTGCTAGGAAACTTGCCGACTCAAGATGCTGTTGCCACCGCTTTTGCCGCTGCGGCAAAGCAAGCAACATATTGTCCTTGTCGCTGTCGTAATTTTCTAATTGGCCAAAGTTACTGCCAAGTTTTTGGCTGCAGCCTCAAAACAGCCAACAAGATTTGTGTTTAGTTTCGTTTGCTAATTCAATTTTAATGCTTGATTTCATATTAATTGAAAAATAAATTTCGCTTGCTGCCGCCCAAAGGCTTGAAGCAGGCATCATCTGAACATTTAAGAAACTTTTAAGCTGACTTATGAATATTTGGAAGAATCAGTATGTTATATGGATATGTATAACATTATCTTATTGTTGAATGAGACGCAGAAAATCTTTAAAAATCATAAAGTTTTGTATTTCATTCTAAATGTTTCTCAACTTTCTTAAATATTTACTGATAGGCGTTCAGCCTATTCTCACCTGATCACCAATTGTCCTTTAGTATTCTGTATCACTGAATTATAAAATATTTGATATATATACCTAGTTTTTTAGCTTTTGGGTTCAATTTTACATAAATCTAAAAACCTTAAGTGAATTCAGGTAAAGTCATTAAGCAATATCAGTTAAGCATAGCAAACATTATAACCTATTTAGCCTTAAGAACCCTAGAAGTAGAAGATATAAGAACCTTGAAGGCGGGTATGATCGATTGAAATTTTCATTCAAGCTCTATAAGCAGTTCAATCTATTCAAATAAAAAATATTTTCGGATTTATATATATATATATATAATGATTCACCTGCAAAATTAACCGATTTTAGTTCTAAAACTGTAATACATACAGAGCTCATATGCGCTGCTATTATTTTGAACACAACTGTACATGATTCTTGCCAAAATCTCAATAGGCGTAGGTAAAGTATTTTTGATCAATCTAAAGATGGGCTTTACATTAGCTTTTATGGCTCTAGCTTTAAAACTATGTAAACAAGTAAGAGTGCTCTAGTCGAGACGGCTCGACTACGAGATACCCTGAACCCTGCGAAGATCCAATCTTCCCAACATTATATGCTTATTTTACATATACAAATATTGCGAGCAACGCACACACACACGCACACATGCATACACACGCACGCATAAGCATGCGCTCTGCTGACTGCGCAGCTGACGCAGCGACTGCGCTTGGGCTGCAATATGCCTATTGTATGGGAAATTAAATGTTTAATAACTTTTTTTGTGGATAGACTTTCTTAATCAAACTTGCGCAGCGTAATTATGTCATTTATATGTATGTATTTGCCAAAGCACAAGTATCTAGTATTTGAAATACGAATTTTGCAAATTGGGGGCGAAGGAGGCGTGGCATCCAAAATCCAAAAATGACAAAATGTCCGCATTAATTACACAAATCTACACAGTAAATTTGAAGTCTCTAGCTCTTACGGTATGCTTAGCGGAAGAAAAGTTATCGATTTTTATCGATAATAAGGAAACGGGATGAGTTATCGAAAATCTAAAAAAACTCGTACTGCGTAGGCTATAGACGAGTATTCTCTGAAAATTTCATATATCTAGCTTTTGTGGTTTACGAGATCGCTGCGTTCATACGGACGGACGGACGGACGGACGGACGGACGGACGGACGGACAGACGGACAGGGCTATTTCAACTCAGCTCATCGAGCTGATCAAGAATATATATACTTTATGGGGTCTGCGATGTCTCCTTCTGCCTGTTACATACATTTCATAAAAACATTATACCCTGATTTCCCATTTTCAATGGGTTCAGGGTATAAAAAGATATATATTTTCGATATGCAACAAAAACGAATAGCAAGACTAACATTCCACAAAGCCAATATACTCTCTTCATGTCGTGAACGAGCAGAAAAATATTTCCTTAGCTGGCTAATATCCAAGCAATTGCCTTTAGTCTTTTGGGGCAATAATTTCGTGTGTGGCTCGCTTTTATTAAACTAATAATTTACATGGACACACATTGTCGTTAGAAACAAAAATTTCGTGTGCCGAGCACACAAAAACCTCGGAGATTTATAAGCTGACGGCAGTCAAAGGAAACCGTACTACCCGCATTAAAAATCCGAGTCATAAACATATTTGAAGCGATAAAAAGGTCAGCCCACAGCCCCCGCGCCAACTGATGACCTTTGTGCTCTATGCCCTGTTCTAAGCTGTAAGTAAACTTATTGAATGTCTTAAGTTTTTTACATCAGCCTCGAACCATCCCAGACTGCCTTCTGCTTGTTTTCATTTCATTTTTATGACAACGTTTAGAAATTGCTGTAGATATATTGTTGGTGCTGCTGCAGCTGCTGTTTGTCTTTCCTTTGCCTGCTTTTGGCCACATTTAGCGCGGCCCCCACCGTATTGACATTTGATCTTTATTTGGGCATGGTCTCTACCGCCCCTCTGCACCCTATACCGCCCCAGTAGACGAGCACTCGTGTGTTGACTGTGTCGCTTTGTTTGTCTGCAGGCATCTTTTTATGACTCGAGTGTGTTTGCCTTTTGGCTTTGTGCATGCCATAAAGAAAGCACAAAAAATGGAATACAAGTTCTAGAAATCAAACTGCTTCTGCTTCGGACGATGGAGCTATGGATGGGGTGGCCACAAATATGAGGTCATCTGTTATGAACGCGCGCTCAACTGGCTTAAGAAGCCTTTAAGTAAATACAAGCTGTGCGGCGTTCTTATGAAATGTTCCGTGACAATTGAATTTTACTTCGATTTTAGAACTTTCATTTCTTAAAGAAATTTTTGATATTAAATGCAATAAACACACAAGAGTCAGTCTACTCGGTAATGCCCGACTAGGAGATACCACAACCGCTTTCCGTGCAACTCTTTTATTACTTATCAAAACACCAGATTTGTTGAGTCAAGCTTGAAGATAAATAGAAGCAATATAAGAGAAAGTTATTCATAGTAGTAATAGAGTATCTAGTTCTTGAACTCAATTCTTCTATTGCTTCTATTTGTATAGAAGGACATATGTTTAAGAGTAGATCGTTTTAGCTGTTGATCTAAATCAAGAATTCAAATACTTTGGGCATATATTTAACTGCGGGTTATACACTTTATATGCCTATTAATATCAAAGTATTAATTAGAATTTTTATAAATTAAAATCTCCACTATGATTTCTAGCCAATACGGAAACCTTCTTGCCTAACAGCTTTAAATAAACAGAGCCACTGAGACAACCCAACCAAGTCTGCAAAAGTAAATTATTGTAAAGAGTTAATCTCATCATTATCCCATACAAGCCCAAGAACTAGTATTTAATGTGCACTAATTCCAAGTCCACACCATATTTCGAGCTACGCTGCTCAAGAAGCGAAACACACACAAGACATCTTAATCAAATCAGAGCAGCTAAATGGCTGGAGAGACCCTCATAAATATGTCAATTAATGGCACGCCCCGGCCAGGCTGGTGCAGGTCTCTTATCGCAATGAAGACATAAACGCCGTGATATCAATTTATGTCAACGCAAATGGGACGGATTGCATTGGAGCGTGAGTGGGTCTAGTCCTTGTTTAATATATGCACAGCCACTTGACTGCCCGGGAACATGTGTCAGCGAATCTTAAGTGGAGCTTATGAAACTATTAAAAGGCACAGACAACGAACAGCACATGTCTCTGTCTGGTGTCCCTTACAACAATAACAAAGCAAACAACTAAACAAGAGTGTCCCACACACATGTTGTCGGAGCGGGGGTAATTAGTTTACTACACGCTTGAGGCGTGCCTGATGCCAGGCCGAGGCTGCCCGCACAGTTGTCGACCTGCGAGACTCTCTCTCTCTCTCTCTCTCTCTCTCTCTTTCGCCTTTGCCCGTTATGAATAATTCAGTCTTTGGGCAAAAACTTTGACCAGCTGGCTGAAGGTTGAGTTAGCCGCAAAGAAGGCAACCGCAAGTCGTAAGAAGAAGAAGATGCGGTGCACAGATTTCATTGCTGTCGAGCCATAATCATTGTGGAGCTCTTAAACGCAGATTACTCATACGCACGGTTGCCGGCGAGCATTCATTATTTAGCTGCTAAGTCTGACAGCTCAATAAAGAAATGTTGCTAATGTTAATTGCTTTTGTGCCGCAACGTCATTTGCATAATTTCCTTTAAACAATAAAAATCTAATTTGCCCGTCTCGCATTCTCCACGGCACTTAAATATATAATTTCTTGTTAAATTCATAATTGTTAATTTTGTTGTTGCGGCCGGCCACATTTGCCTTCTTCTGCTTCTTTTGTCTTCTTTTCTTTTGCCTGGGCTTAACTTTAATTAAGAGACAAGTTTATTTTCTGGCCATGCTCTTTCAAGGGTTGTTGTTTTACCGGTTGTGCCCAGTGGGCCAAAGGCTAGCATAGCCGGTTCTATTATGGCCAACAAGATGGCAATTAAGACAACGAGCAAATGAGATTAGTTACAATTAGATAAAGTATACTTTTTTTTTAGTTATATTTCTGAAACATGTGTGTTTTAGGTAAAACATGGCTATTAATGAGTTTTTCAAACCTTTAAAATCAATTTTAATTCCTAGTTTTAGTTTGGGAAATGTAAATTGAAGGACAGAGGGCTACGGGAGTTACTCATCAAGCATCAGATCTCTTAATGTTTTTTAAGTACTTCATCAAAATTTTGAAAACAGAAGAGTCTTTTAGCAGAGTCTTGGACAGATAAAAAGTATAAAAAAAAATTGCAGAAACACTAAAAAAAAGTAGTCAAAATTAAAAAAAAGTAAAAACTACGCATTTATCGAATATATTTGGTATTCTGGAAAATTAGAAATATTTTTTTGCGTGCGCTCTAAAATCCTTTTTAAATTTCTAAAATATTTTTTACTTCCATCAAGAAATAGTCTGTTAAAAAAAAAGAGCAATTCCAATAGATAATATCTAAATGATTTATTTAGATTCGGTTTCATAAATCATTAGTTATTCATTAATCATAAAAATTTAGTCCGATTCTAACTAACTTTAATCCAATTTTGGTTGGCCTGGCATTACTAAATAGTTTAAAAACCATCTAAGAACTCTTAACCACTTAACATATAGTAGTATAACCAAACTAAGCACTTTAATAATATTATAAGGCTGTCCACTCGAAAGTCCTTTGCCATCTCCATTGTTCACACAACACTTAAAATTAATGGCTTACTATTTGCACAACAGCTGCATGGCATTTGGTTATTTTACTTCCAAATTTGACAACTCGAAAAAAGGTAAGCAAACCATTTTGCAACTCCACTGGCCCCACACACAGCTGACACGAGCAATTGGATTGTTGGTAAACACACACACACACAAACCTTTTGTAACTCATTCGCGACAGTTTCCCCTGGCCATTGTCGTTGCTCTGACATATGAGTCGAATATGTTGCAAATTCAATATTTGCCAACAATTTTGCAGCATTTCTTGTTCTTTTTTTCCCCTTTTTTTTGTTTTGGCAACATTTTTGCTTCTTTATTTTTTTTTTGTACTCTTTTTCCACATGTCCGAAACGACAGTTGTAACAAGCAAACAGGCCAACAACAACAACAACAATGAACATAACGGCTGTTCACTGTCAAAAAAAAAAGAAGGAGAATGTTTAAAGCAAATAAAATCATTTGATCCAACACACAGAGCAGATATGTAAGAAACAATGCAATGATAGAGTAGATAATGAACTTGTATTACTCTATCTATTAATAAAGGTTTTTTTTTTTCATAAAAAATAAAATGAATACATAAGAAAATTGTATTTAATATTCCAAATAAAATTATTATAAACAAAAGAATCTAAATGTATTTCGATTTTCTTTAAATATAGACAATTTATATATATTTTTTACTAACTAATATATTTTATTTAACCATATTTCGCTATATATACCAAAATCTGAAAAATAACAAATACAAAATTAAATAATTTATGCTTTTCTATTGATACCTATTTATTATTTAATTTTCTTTCTTATATTATATATTAGTAATTCAAAAGTTTTTACTTTCTGATTAAATTATTGCAATCCATTCTACAATAAAGTACTTGGATTATTTTCTTTACTTAATATACTATCTTTAAATTAATATTTAATTTATTTAAATTATTTTTTTTTAGATTATAGATTTTTTTAGATTCTTTTCTTTACTTTATTTATTATATTTATATTAATATTTAATTTATTTTAATTATTTTATTATAGATTATAGATTTTTTGTAGATTATTTTCTTTAATTTATTTATTATATTTATTTTAATATTTAATTTATGGTCATTAATTATTTATTTAAATATTTATATATATATATATAAACTTGTTATTTTAATGATTTAATTGATCATATGTAGACTTATATTCTATAAAACTATATAAATTATATTTTTTAATGAATATCCAAAAATTTAAAAAGTATTTGATACTATCAAAAGAGTAAGTGTCATGTGAGATCTGAGCTAAAAAGCGATAAATTGATCTTTTTCAAATGTGGGAAAGACTCCCAGAGTGTACTGTGTGTGTGTAATTCTTGATCAGATGAAATGAGTAATTATTTCTACTTCTACTTTCTACTTATATTTTTTTATATTTTTTATTTTAAATTTCAATATATCCCTGATGCCAGAGATACCGGATCAGTTGTGTGATATACCTATAATACCTTACATACATTCGCACTAGGTTTGGTAGCAAGCAAATGTGTTGCTTTTATTTTGGTTGGGTGGAATCCACATTTCCGGTTTCATATGGTTTCATATGGCCGCAGGGCAACTCTGCAACTGACCGGCTAAAGGACGGCATCTGCCTCTGTCCTTCGGTCGCCTTTTAACGTGTGCTTTGTTTAACGAATCGTGCAAATGCGGGTGGAATTGGAATATGCCCAGCCCCGTGGGGCGATGAGCAGTTTATTTTTCACATTTTTGTGCATTTATTTGATTACGTTGAGTATTTTATTTTTCAATAAACACGCGAAACACACAAAAAAATAAAATAAAGAAGTAAAAGAAAGGAAACTGGCGCCGCTCATTAAATTTTGATTGTTTCTTGGCCATAAAAATCACAGCAAAAGTTTTAACTGTGCGCCAGCAGCAATCACACAACTACTACCGTAAAAAAACAAACAACAACAAATTATGCTGATGGCTACATAATAGCCAGTGCTTGGGCAGCAGCCCCCTGCTGTCTGCCCATTGAAACTTTGGCGTCTAAACAGCAGAAAAACTGACTCGTGACTGGCTGAAATCGCTTTAGGCATTTCCCAAAAATGATGATAATTAGCCGAAAAACCGCTAGCCACCCAGTCAGCCAGTCAGGCAGCCAGTCAGACAATCAGCGACAAAAAGTAAAAGTCAAATCAAAAACTAAACAAAAGTGCCAAGGAAGCCACGTCTCCTGGGTGGAGTGTCAGTGGTGTCCCAATGTGAAAATTAACTTGTAAACGCTTATAAGAATTGGCCGAGCAGGCAGATACCAACACCGTCTAAAGTCTACCGTCTAACGTCTAATGCCTCCCGTCTCCCGGGACTCTGGACTTAACGATTTACAATCAAACGAAGCGCCAAAGTCAAAATAAAAACTTTTGCATTTTATTTCGACTTTTGATATTTGCGCAGATTTCTTGCTCGCTACTTTCGAGTGCGATTAAATTTGTTTTAATGGTTTTTGTTCTTAGCCTGCCTGGGTTGGGTGTGTTGGGGGCGTGAGACTGCCCGCAGTTGGGGGTGCAACACTTAAAGTTTGTTTTTTAATGGCCGCAGCTTTGGTGGAGCATTGTGGTTGCCGGGGCCTCCTAATTGCCGCCACACAAACAAACCGCTTAAGGGCGTTAAAGTCTTTAGGAATTTCCCCTGCTGGAAGGTAAAGGCTAAAGCAATTTGTCTTAATGGAAGAAAAGTTGTCTTAAAGGTTTTTTGATTGATTTTGCTTATGATTTAATGGAAGTTTTTGTATGTATCTAAGCAAAAAGAATTTAATAAATATATAATAATAATAATAATATATGATAATATTAGAGCTGAAACTAAACTACTAAACAGTATATGAACTACTATAAATTATTAATTATTGTAAACAAATTAAAACAAGTAAGAACGTTGCAGTCGGGCGCTACCGACTGCGGGATACTCATTCACACCCGCACAGATCACGACCATTGCCACGCCCACAATTCGTTTGTACATATATCATTTTTGGGAAATCAATAGAGGTGGCGAAAATTACAGGGTATTTATTAGCCGGGCATGCCCCATAAGGGGCGTAAAAATTATTTTTAGGGCATCGATAGAGGAGCTCACCAGTAACTCAACCATCCAATTTTGAAGCTTCTAGCTCTAAAACTGTAGGAGCTATAAGTTTTTACGGTTTGCCACGCCCCCTATGGGCGTAGATATATCCGCGATATCTTTTTCAACTTTGGTTGTTAACCCGAGTATATATACCAAGTTTGAAGTCTCTAGGATTCATAGTGCTCAAAATATTACAGAATTTGAAAAATCACTATATAGTCAGATCCGATTTGCCACGCCCCTAGTAGGCGTGGATATATAGTTATTTAATCGATCTTCATAGGATCGTAGCAGTAACCTACGTGCCAAATTTGGGCGTTCTAGCTCTAAAACTATAGAAGATACAGTTTTACCCGATTTGCCACGCCCCCAATGGGCGTAGATATATCCGCCATAGCTTTTTCATTTTGAGTTGTCAACACGAGTATACATTTTAAATTGCAACTCTCTAGCACTTCTAAAAGTAGTGTTTCTGAGATATCGGAAAATGCATTTTCTGATTTGCCCCGCCCCTAGTGGGCGTATCGGGAAAATCTTGACACTTTATAATTCGAGGGTATACACGAGTATATATTCCAAATTTCAACTCTCTAGCTTCAAAGCTGTGCAAATGGTTTGCGTTCATACGGACAGACGGACGGACAGCGTGACGGACATTGCACAAAACCAATATACTCATTTCACTTTGTGAATGAGTATAATTAAATTTAAAATGGTTTAAACTTAATTTAAATTCTGAATCATGAATGATAAATTCTTCAAAACTATCTATATATATTTGATTATATTAACCATCAAGTTTTATATTACTCATCTAATCACTCCACTAAAGAACTCTATTGTAAATAGATTTAAAGTCAACAATATGCATATATATAAGCTAAGCTAAAAAGAATATCTTTTTGTTTCATAAATTTAGCTTAAGTCTTGCACTTCAACTGTGGCTTTGGCCAAACAATAACAAGTGAATTTCTGTAGTTAAATAATTTTTGCTATCAACATTGTCACACACTGTCCAGTTGTGCCCAGCTTAAGGACATGCCTGCCCCACCTCAGAACCACCTTTGTCACACAGACCTAAGCTTATGCCGAGCCCGAGTTCCTTAGCTTCAGCTACAGCTCCAGCTGGATGCGGTCCAAGTAACTATAACATTTAAGCAGCTTTGCACAAGTTGTGCGCCATTTGATAGCCATGAAAAGTTGAAAATGAATTTTATATAAATGTTTTTTTCATATAGAATAAGCAAGAGTCGGCAGTGCTTGACTACGAGATACGCTGTAGTTCGTGTCGAGCTGAAGATATAAAAATTGTGGTTTACTTCTTCAGTCTACTAAAAGGCTTTCAATGCATAGATCGTCATGCTGGTCAAGAACAAGATTCCACATAAACCTAATACTCCCTCTATACACTTTCTATGTTTTCAGAGTATTAAATGAAAGAATTTGCCTTTCCAAAAATAAAAAAAAGGCAAGCATTTTATTTTTATGGCAGCCAACTAACAAGGTTCAGTGGCCGTTGACTAAATCATCTAAGGATTTGCGTTTATCACAAGGCAGCCAAAGCATTTGGTGTCGCAACGCCCGATTGTCTGTCTTCGTGTCCAGGCCAGGGGCACCTTTGGCGACAGGAAATTGAAAATTTCCACTGGCAGAGCAGCAGCAGTAAAAGAGTGCGTGGCATGTGTGGCATGTCAGCGATTCCAGCTACAGCTGATGCGAACCCAAGGGCCAATAACATTTACGCTAATTTGATAATCTGCACACGCACAAGGGTTGCGCCAAAGTCAAAACATTTGCATAGCGAAGCAATTGGGTGGACGTCGTGACGGCGGGCAGCCATAACAGACGCACCTAATTGGCTGCAATGGGACCCGAGGGAGTCCTCGCTGACCAGGCATGCCGCAGCGAACTGTTTCCAATCCCTTGCACATTATCAGCGCGTTATCATCGCATTCTTTCCACTCTTGAGCGCGTCCGGCTTTTGGCTGGCAATTCTCTTGCGGTCAGCGAGTTTATTATTTGGCCTTTTATTTTATGCTGGCTTATCTGTTTTGTTAATGCTCCATTCTTATTGTTGTTGTTGCTGTTGTTGTTGTCATTTTTGTTGCTGTTGCAGAAGCTGTTTTTGCTACGGTCGCTCCAAATCGCCTGCGTAATCGCTTTTACACGCTTGACTTCAACTAGCTGCGGGTTTTTAGATATCCCATTTCATATTGTTGTGGGTTTGGCAAATAAATAAGGTATATATATATATATATATATATATATATTCAACTATACAATTATTTATTAGCATTTAAATTTAGTTGAATTTAATTATTAAGTTTTGAGCTTGAGTTTAAATTTGGTTTTTGATTTTTGTGTCCAATTTTAAAATATTTTAATTATTTTATGTGTGCAGAATGTTATATAAGAGTTCATTTCTATCTCTATTATTCTAGAATTTCATAATATGAATATATTTAATAAGTAATAATTTTGTACTAGATTATTGTATTAAACTTTAGTTTAAATATATTTATATAAAATTAATAATGATATAATAATAATAATAATAATAATAATTTTGTACTAGATTATTGTATTATACTTTAATTTAAATATATTTATATACAATTTTTATATATTTATACAATATATCTTCTATATATTCTCAACCAATTCTACTCTGTCTAGCTTTAACATTAACATCATTAGCAGTTTTGCTCTTGCACGTTGTCTGTCGTTGGTATTTAACTAGCCTAAACGGATATCTACGCCCTCTTGGCGTATGCGCAATCTGCTTTCCCTTATATGCATATTTATAAGTTACTCATACGCCCCTTGGGCTAGATATATATATATATGTGTGTTTATATATATGTTCGTGTGTGTTTTGGCATCCTGGTGTGTGCGACAAGATTTATGCCTGGTTTCTTTTTCTGGCATCAAGCATCTCAACGCCTGCAAATTTGCTAATTAATTAGTTTAAATGTGTGCGAGGGTTATGGCCATGGCTAAAAGGGAAAGTGAAAGATTTGTAAATGTTAAAAATACCATGCTCTTGCCAAAAAAAAGTACAAATCAGTGGCACTTCTCCATATCACAGCCCGGACGCTTGTAATTAATGTGTTTATGAGCCGTGGCCATAAAAACCGCAGGCAAAAAACGCGCGCGTTTTTACACGCGTGTAATTTGTTTAGCAGAAAAAAAAGCTGTGCAGCCCTTTTTTTTTGTTTGTTGGGTCCTTTTCACATACTTTTGGGGTAAATAAAAAATTAATTTAACGCATGTTTCTCATACGGCAGCATAATGAAATTGATTTAAGGTTATTAATGCGAGACCTCCTCGGCAAATTCCAGCCAGGCGCTGCCTAAGTAAATGTTTGGCATTTCATAATGTTGCTTCAACCTTTAACGTCAATTTTATGCAAATTATGTTATTTCTGCTGCGGCTGCTGTAGATTTGTGGCCAAAGCAGTTCGGAGGGGGCGTGGCTGCATCCATGTAGCGACGGGGCGTCGCTGTAAAGTTCCTTTTTTTTATCAAGTGGGTCTGGGTGTTGTTATTGAAGTTTTTGGGCGTCTCGCTGCCTGCTGCCTGCTGCCTGCTGACTGCTGACTGCTGACTGCTCACTGCTGACTTATTCAATAAGCCAAGTTGAAGTATGCCCCATGGCTGGTGGTGCGGTTGCTTAAGTAAATACCGTGTGCCTCGTACGAGTGTATGCAAAAAGTGCAAATAATAATAATAAAGAGTACTTATTGTTTGATTTATGTGTCTGTGTGTGCACAATGTAGCCGAAGGATGAGACCAAACGGACCCGACTCAAGCTCACAGTCTTCAATTGCTGAGGCCGAGAGCTATGAGAGTGCGCATCAGGCCGAAGAGCTTTACAAGTGGAAATAAGTGATTCCATTACGTATTAAATATCTTAATAAGATCTTATTAAGATCTTAATTAACTCTGTTTATTTTGATTTGTCTACGGAAAGTTCGAAAGCTCTTATTATAGATTATTATATAAATAAAATAATGGTTAATATTTGCTATAAATAATTTACTTATTTTCAATCACAATTGAATAGGATAAACAGTTGAATAGGATTAGAATAATTACTATATTATTAATTTTGAAATTTGCATATTAATTTATATGCATTTGATATAAATATATTATGTTAAATATTTTAAAATTTACTAAAAACATATTTCTGTACAGAAAATATAATTTTAATGTCTTATGTAAAAGTAAAGTAAATGGATGAGAGAAACAAGCTTAGTCTGGCTTTGTCTGCAAGATTCGAAATTTGATACAGATCTTGAATATATTATATAATATATAATATATATATGATACAGATCTTGAATATATTATATAATATATAATATGAATATGTATATCAATAATATAAAATATGATCAGATTCGGGTTAAGTAAATCTGAACTTGTCTCATTGTATTCAACATTTCATTTAACTTGAAACTTTGCTAATCAACTGCTTACTTTCAACACACTGTGCTTTGGTCTAGCTTAAGGTGTTACGTGATAGTCTCTCTCTCTCTCTCTATCTCTCTCTCTCCCACTCTCTCTCTCTCTCTCTCTTTCTCTCTCTCTATCTTTTATTCTTCTCAAGCTAAGCCCTGACATCAGTTGCTACTGATAAAGTCACCTTTATTTGTCAGTCTTAGCCCAACGGGCTGTCAGTTCTCGATGAGACAAAGGCACGTACCATCCACGCCCATTTGGTATTGTCCAAACCCTGAACCCGAAGCGTTAAACCGCACACACCTATCATGATGTTGTTGTTGTTGTTGTTGTTGTGCCGTCACCTCTAAAACACAATCACCCATCACCCATCAGCACAAGTTGTAGGCCGGCCTACAGTAACAGATCCAGGCGGCAGTCGACGGGCAGGGCGCTTGCTAAGTGAGCCATTTATCTTCGCAGGAACCTCAAGCGCGACACAACAGGCGAAACAACAACAATAGCATTTCCTACACGCGTCATCCAATCCAGGCAGACGCCAATAATGCCGTACTGAAAATAAAACGATTTATATGCCGGAATACCACGCAAAGCAAAAGCAAAGGCAACAGCAAAAGCAACAGCAGCACTGAAACAACTACACGACAGCGTATTTCGCTTTTGGTTTTTGCCTTATCCCAGGACACATCAATTGAACAGCCGCAACAATAATAACAACAACAACAACAACAACAACAACAACAACAACAAGCAGTCAATGAAACCCCCTGGAAAAAAAATAGAAGTAAAATCGAAGATTGCTATCTTTGACGGCTTGTTTTCCTGCCCTCCAGCCGCATGCAGTGGCCAGTGGGCGGGGCAGCCATTATGTATTGGCGTTGAAACAATTTGAACAGCCATCGGTCCCAGCGTCCCATCGCCCCGTCGTCGTCGGCAAAACAAATGAAAGGAAGTCGTTTAAAAGTACAAACGGACATTATTTATCGCTCAAACCATTTAGTCGCCGAAACTACCCGAAGAGCATAAAAAAAGAAGCTGGCTAAGACCTCCCCCAGTAAGTAGCCCCCAGTAAGACCCCCCAACTCCCTGCCACGTATCCAATTGTTGTTGCTGTGTCTACTTAGTTGTAATAAATGGAAATCGCTGGATCCAACAACTGCCCCACAATACGTTGCATTTAATTTTGGACTCGCAATTGGATTTTAGCCACAGCTACTAAGACACAAATAGAGACATAGAGATGGAGTTAGTGGAAGAGCGAAGAGCAAGTGGCTGGGAGATATATATATGAAAGGAGGAGGCGGCAAATCGATTGATTTCTGCTTACTTAAGCAGTTTTCTACAGATCCGGATAACAGCTGAAAGTAATTTACAGTTGGCTCTTAATTGGAATTGCGTAGTTGTGGTATTCAACTCTGAAATGAAATTTCTTTAGTTATTAAGGAATAGGGATTAGGGTATTGTATGAAAGAAATGTGCCATTGTTATCCGAATATATGAACATATTTTTAAAATAATATTTAAGTAAACGAATAAGGAGAAACTCTGTTAAAAAGTTAACATACAAGAACAAGATCTAAAAAAGAATAGATAAAAATAATTTATTTATATTAAATAAATGCAAATGTAAAAAATATTATTTATATAGAAATAATCATATTAAGATATTGTTTAAGAAATTTTAAAATGTTTAAATAACTAAATAATAAATTGAAATAAATTAATTTCGTTTAAAAGAAACTGAAGTTAGAGTGAGCTAGGTGGGAGTATCTCCCATTTGCTAGATATCTTACAGCCCAATAGAATAAATATTTCTCATTGTAATATTTCTAGTTTCCTTCTATATTATTCGATCTATTAATATAATTTGAATGTTCATATATGTATATGTATATGTAACCCAAATATAATATTATCAACCAAAGATTAAATCTAGTTTTGTATTTACCAATTTTTAAATTGCGTAATTTATTAAAACAATTTATTTAAATTACTTTTACTTTTTATTTATAAAATTTCTAATTATTACTATTATATTATTTTGCATATTAATTTTATTATGGTATAAAAATATGACAATAATACTTATATAGTTACTCACACAAGCTAAAGTCTGTCTAATTAGATCTTAACTTTTATTAATTTTTTACCTAAATCAATTCATTTGCATAAACTGTACTTCTTCCTGGTGATCTATGCTTAACACAAACTCACACAGATTTCACTTGCTTGGCGAATCTCAAATTTCGCAACTCTCCTTTCATTGCCCGCATTACTCATTACCCCAATGTGTCATGGAAAACCGCGTGTGGAGCCCCAGCCTATGCGGCTGGCAACTGAATCTACCCATTGTCGACGCGAACACACAAGCCTCGGGCGTCTTATCGCCTTAAACCACTTTAGTGTCAGCCATGATGACAGCGGTCGGTCCAGCGGACTAACTGTGAACATTGTCGCCTTTTTTTCCAGCATCCTGTTGATGTTGTTATTGTTGTTGCTGTTGTTGTTGCTGTTGTTGTATGGGCTGACCATTTAACGGAGTGGCTGTCGCAGTCGTAGCATGTTGTCTGTTAACATGCCCAGTGGTCTTGTCGACATTGCGATAAAAAAGAAGAGAGAACGCAAACAGAACAGCAACGAGGAATTTACGTTTTTGGCCATAATGAGGGTGATTTTCGTATTTGTGGTAGATTTGTCCACTTAGCAGCATGACCACAGCCAGAACTTGTTTTTTGATGCTCTTGCAATTTGCCGGCCGTTGGGCGTTAAGGCAAATCATTTGTACATTTTGCACAGTGGATTATCGTAGGCCTGTTAGCCTGGCTGGCTGGCTCAACCGTGGCTGCTACTCAGATGATAATGTTCATAATTTGTAATGCCTGCATACAAATATATATATATGTATTTTTTGCTGGCTATTTTGCGGGCGGAATCATCATGATATATGCGCCAGCATGCCTGACAATGATTTTGGCTAATGAGCGAGCCAAATATCCATTGTTTCGGCCCGGGCAAATGTTGCGGGCGTTTTACTTTTTTAATTGGCATTTCTGCTGAGGTGGCGTCAACTTTTTTAATAAAAAAAGCTAAGGCAAGAAAGGAATTTCCATTTCGTATGCATGCAAATGAATGCCCAAATTCAGGACAGTTCCACTTCATTCCAATCCAGTTGATTTTCATTACCATGAAGTGGGGTGTTGGCCAACGCCGCCAAGTCCGCCAAGTGCTGAAATGTGTACACTATTGTCTACGGATTTTCAATATTATTTGCTGCGGTCGGACGTTCCGCCGTTCCTCCGTT
Organism: Drosophila nigricruria; assembly: GCA_037075265.1. NCBI lineage: Eukaryota > Metazoa > Arthropoda > Insecta > Diptera > Drosophilidae > Drosophila > Drosophila nigricruria. The sequence continues at coordinate 14,714,037 of JBAMCI010000035.1, forward strand.
CGCCCGTTTTCCCCTGTACCCAGTGAGAACCCCAAGCAGCTGAACCTGTATCTGAACCTGACGCAGAGCTGTCTTGGGTTCATTGTGCGACGAATGTCGAGGATGTTCATTGTAGCCGATTTCAATTGGGCATTTTATTTTATATTTGAATTTTAAAATTCCTTCCGCTCCGGCGACAGCAGGCAGCAGGCAGCAGGCAACAGGAAAATGGACAATTTCTGTTTTGCGGCAATTGATTGGCAAATATTGTCCGGCCAAATGGCCAAGGCGAAAGGTTTACTGATTAATGCCAACTGACAGCAAGTCAGCCAAGTGTTTTTTGTATTCTTTTTGTATTTCCACAATTTATTCTTACAGTTTGTCGGATTTGAAAGAATAGCAAACAGAGTTTTATTTGTGTTTCAATATATATATATATATATATATATATATATATTATATTCAATATATATATATATATTATACAATATATTATATTATATAAATAATAAATATTTTAAAATTTAAGCAAACTAAGCTTTAACTCTAATCTTAGCGATAGCAATAATATGAATCTTTAACTTTAAGGGTTTTTCTTAGCCCACAAGTTTCTTAACAAATCTGTATATGTTTTAGCTGATTTCAAGACATTTTTAGAGTAAACTTTGCACTTAGCAGCTACCAAATACACATGACAACTCATCCATGGCTGTATGCACAATTTAAGGCGTCGTCTATAAAAAAGTTGGGCAATTCGTAAGTCGCATGCAAATTACAAGCAATAAAACGAGGCACGTCGATGCTGGAGCAAACTTAAGAGGCTGAGGCAGACACACTGCGACGCCCACAAGCCAAAGCGATTATTCTTTATTGTTTAGACGATGGCTAAAACAACAGCAACAACAACAACAAATAACACGAAACAGCCGTTTGTAACAATTCTCACATCATACGATTGGCATTGAGATTGCGTCTTGGTATTGGGAAATTCCCAAGGCTGTCATATGTAAGCACAACTAGACACGAGACACACACATGCCCACACGGGCTTTCAATATGTAAATTTGTCATTGAGCAAACAGAAAAGGAGTGAAATAATCATAAAAATGTCAATGCCGACCGTGGAGGGAGCTGTGTTTGCGACAAAATCCTGAATTGAATTTTTATCTATTGTATAGGCAATAAAGTCACATTGTCAGCGCGCCAGTATAAAATTATTATTATTTACTTTAAAAAGAAAAAAAAAAAAAGAAGAGAACGGGCTCAACCGGGATTTGAACCCGGGACCTCTCGCACCCAAAGCGAGAATCATACCCCTAGACCATTGAGCCGCTTACGACCAAAAAGCATTTTTAACAAATTTTGTATTGTTTTTCTCCATTTATTTTTGGCAGCAACTAAAGTTGCTAAAAAAAAACTTCAAGCCACAAATTTATACAATTCCAACCGGTTATACAGTTATTTGATGCTTCATTTGTGTCTATGTCTTTTCAGCTCTTTTCTTAATTGCAGCGCACGCAGCTGTAGACGAACTTTTTATTTCTCTCCATTTTCTTCTTTTGTTATTAATAATAGGTTTTAATAAATTTTACCCTTATCATTTGGGCGTTGATTTATTGACTTTTAAACGCTGCAGTTTCTCAACACGCAGCTGACTCATCAAATTTGTTTTGTCTTCTGCCTTTTGGCATGCTTTTAATTTAATTTAAAAAGTTTTGCCTGCCCATTTGGCGCATTAAACCCTTTGACCTGCGCGCGGCAGAAAAATAAAAAAAAAAATCGGCGGGCAAAACAAATTTTCAAAAAAATAAGGAAAAAGATGTCTCATAAATAATTATGATAACTGTCAGAATTTTATGCAGCGCTACAAATTGTCACGCCCCTCGTGAAATGTGAAATGTGAAGAAAAAATGCTAAGCGCTGGAGTTGAAAACCTAATTGCATTAGAAACTTCGGCGGCTGACAATATGGCAATTAAATATATGAACTATGTTTTAAAACTATATGAAGTTTCATTTAACTTTTACAGTTTTTGCTTGTATTCTTTAAAGGGTATACATTTGAAAATTATCAGAAAATTAATAAGTCTATCTGAAGGTCGAAAAACATCTTTTTGAGCTACGATTTTTGACATGGGTTTGGCTTGGCCTTTATCTTACTTAAGTCATTATATAACAATGAAAATAATTTAAGTTTATTATGTTTTTATGTTCCATTTTAAATTAAAAGTCTCTTATAATTTTTATTGGAATAGTCAAATTAGTAAAAGAAAGGTAGAACAATAATAATTGTAAGAGAAAATGTGTTCTAAGTGTCTTTTAATAAAAGTTTTAGAAAATTTAAAGTCTATTTTGCTCATCTTAGACAGCTAAAAGTTTTTGTGTTGTTATAAATCAAATGCCTATAGCCATAGAAGATTTATGAGCTGTTAAATATGCTAACAAAACAATGAGGGAGAACTTCAGCTGGTCGTTTGAGACTTTCTGTGCTGTCGGTGGGAAAGTTTAGCATAACTTTAAGCACATATCTTTATATAAAATAAAAATATATTCAAAATACAATTATTGTATATCTATATATATTGTATATGTCAGTGTGACTATGTCTACATATTGTGTAAATGTATTTTTGTCGCTGTTATTTTTCAGTCTAATAGATAAGCAAGCCGAAGTCCTAAATAAACACAACGGTTCAAGTATGTAAAGTTCTAAAAAAAACCATTGCAGACTGAAAAACAAAAATAACTTTTAAATATAAATAAAATAAAATTGATTGGCAATTTAAATCAAGTAAAAAAAAATTCAGAAAGTTGTCAAACTTTAAATAGATTTTAAAGTTAATTTTGTTTTTTGTTGCTGCTGATTATGAAAATTATTCCAATTAATAGCTGAGCACTTTTTCTGGGATCCCACTCAAAGGCCATTAACCATTAAGAAAGCACAACAAATTTTTACAATTTGCGTGCCAAAGGCAACAAAAGCCAAAGGCTTGGAACAGTAACAACAAACAAACTAACCGAAATGACAACCAAAATAACAACAACAACAGTAAATAGAGTTTCTTTTATTTATTTATTTTTTCAAGAACTTTTTACCTTTTGCCCAAACTCTCACTTTCAAGTGTTTCGCTGAGCGCCACTTAGTTTTTCAGCTGCTGTTGTTGTTGTTGTCGGAAAAAGCCATTAGAAAAAGGCTGCTTGAGTCTGAAATGGTTTTGGCCGGGGGTTAGCATTGTTTTTGTTCGACTAAGTCAACAAGGTCGAGGGTTAATGAAAGTTGGTCGATCGCACCAGTTCCCAGCTCCTCTGGCCTTTTGTTTTTCTCAAACTTTTTTGTAACAAGATTTTTTATATAAATACTTTACTCGACTTGAAGTTATGCTGGAAAATTTATCAATATAAATCTTTATTCTTATCATCTTAACATTTTTAGTCTTATTTATTATTCTTATACAATAATGATTTCATAATTTAATCATTGAATTGAACTTATCACGTTTTTGTTGTTTCGAGGCTTGATGCTTCTTACGCTCGCAATTCTTTAATAAAATCTCTTGAAACTTGCGGCGCATGAGTAAGGAGAGGCCCGTGTTGCGTAGATCTAGATCTTCCAGCATCTTATTACATTTGATGATCTTTAGCAAGTGCTTGCCAAAGTCCTGTCAAGTATAACAGTTGAGTCGATATAATTTATTAAGTGCTGCACTCACCTCTCCCAGCTGATTGTTTGATAGGTCAATGATTAACAACGTCTTCTGCTGGCATATCAGCATCATGAACAACTTAGTTATGCTCTCACTTATGGAGCAGCTGGCCAGATCCAGCTCTCTGATGGGCATCGTCTGCAGCGTATGGAAGATGGCTGCGGCGCCATCGCTTTGAATGGGATTCAGTCGTAGCACAAGACGCACAAGCGGCACATGAACCAATGTTCGACTGAGTGTATAGGCGCCTTCCTCCGCTAGGAGGGGCTGGCATTAGTAAATGATATTGATATAAAATAAACACTCTATTTACTTATTCTGTTGTTGGTTAGATCGAGGACAGTGAGGGTGGCAAATGATTCCTTGCCGCAGGTTTCGAGGAAACAGCGTATGCCCGCATCGCCCACAGCGCAGTGCAGCATGGATAACTCCTTCAGGTGATGGCAGCCCTTGTCTAGGCTGTGTGCCAAAAAACGTAACTGATACGACAGCAGCTTCGTATTATGAAGGCTAAAAAGTTTCAAGCATGATAACCAAGATGTGTGGCCATGTCATTGGCACAGCTTACCAAAACTTGCGCAGTTCGTAGCATTGGCTGAGTCCTTTGGCCAACAGTAATATGTCACGGGCCGTTATTTGATTGCAACCTGTTTGGTAATTGATGCCAGCTGTCTTGCTGCTATAGCTCAGCCGCAGTCGCCGTAAGTCCGGCAGATTGCTCAGCAGGTAATCAAGCGGAATGTGATCTGTTGTGGATGGGTTAACTCATTATGCTCTGTATGAACTTATTGTAATTTATTGATGATGTTTGCAATCTACAGCATGGAATTCTTGAAGTTTTTTTAAATACTCTTTAAAATCAGTCATTAGTAATCAGCCATTAGTCATTAGTCATTAGTCATTAGTCATTAGTCATTAGTCATTAGTCATTAGTCATTAGTCATTAGTCATTAGTCATTAGTCATTAGTCATTAGTCATTAGTCATTAGTCATTAGTCATTAGTCATTAGTCATTAGTCATTAGTCATTAGTCATTAGTCATTAGTCATTAGTCATTAGTCATTAGTCATTAGTCATTAGTCATTAGTCATTAGTCATTAGTCATTAGTCATTAGTCATTAGTCATTAGTCATTAGTCATTAGTCATTAGTCATTAGTCATTAGTCATTAGTCATTAGTCATTAGTCATTAGTCATTAGTCATTAGTCATTAGCCATTAGTCATTAGTCATTAGTCATTAGTCATTAGTCATTAGTCATTAGTCATTAGTCATTAGTCATTAGTCATTAGTCATTAGTCATTAGTCATTAGTCATTAGTCATTAGTCATTAGTTATTTATAAAAAATCATAAGTCAACAGTCAAGACACGGTAAGAGTATACAGTCTCCACTAATCAACGCTTGCTCACCATTACTCTCGCTGCCAGGCGGGGCGGGCTGTAGCCGATTTATCTCCAATTGATTTATGTACGCCGCACAGATGTCCAAGGCGGCCTGTACATTGCCATCCTGCTCGTAGTCGCCGGTTTGCATATTTTCAATAAACTCCTGCACATGTCGCTCCATGTAAATGTTAATCCAGCGTCTTTCCCTGCCGCGTGGCTGAAAGGGCGCCATGCGCCAACGCAGCTCGTAGCTGCGTCGCCAGAAGTAGTCGTCGCGTATGTGTGAGCTGAGCAACTGCAGCGGCAGCTGCGTATCCAGCTGGGTGAGTATGTAGTTACGGTCCTGGCGTCGTCTCATCTGACGGTACAGCGGCAGCTCTGGAAACAATAGTCACAGGCGGCTGTCATCTTGGATTTTGTATTTCGAATGTTGTCCACTTACCGCTCCAATTGCTTACGATGGCGTCGAGCACAAGATGTCGCAGACTTTTCGCCTGATTTGCTTGGCCTTCGCCGGTCTCGGGCAGGAATTGGTCCAATGATTTACTGTTGGTATTGGGCAGCTTGACATCATTGGGATTGAAATAGGCCTTGAAGGTGTCTACAGAGACGGTGCTGGGGAATTCACAATAACTAAAATCCATCTAAACAGTTCTGTGCCTTACAAACGAAGCTAAATAAAACCACATTTATACTGGGGCATCATAACAGAGCTGTGAGTCGTCATAGAGACGGCAAACTGTTGCCAAAGCAACTGCTTGCTTGTTGTCAGCAGGGCTGCAAGCTATAATAAGAAGTTTGGATGGTTCGGAACGCGGTTCAAATCCATTTTTTGGTTAGAGATATATCTTACAAGAGTATTTATTTAGAATTAATTATAAAATTAACTCGATACAATTTGATGTAGCGGATACTTGGGAATATAATATTCTAGGCGTTGATTACGCATTAGCATGCATTCCTGATATTCTCGAAACCGGATATAATTCTTTGTATGGCACTCCTCGGCTTTGCCCTTTTTAAATAAGTTCCTTCGGAGTTGATCCATGATAGGCCGACTATTGTGCACACTCTCATAGGGATACATTGAGAGCCAATCTTTTATTTTGGGAGTATTATAGATTGTAGACCTACCAGCACACACGTTTTGTAAATTTTTACTGTATAAAATAGAATTATGGATTAGTTGTCATTAAGAATTGTGTATCGAACTTACTCGTCTGGGTAGTAATTTTGCTGAGGGTCTTCATCTTTTGTTATTCGTGGAATCGTAACAAGTTCGTTCACATTAAAACGTGTATCCTCCCATACTTTTCCATATGTAACGCCCCATGGATTGTACACCCATTTGCCCATGGCATCAAGCTTGAACCTAGGTATTGATATAGTCCATTCCGTTCCTCTTTCTTCTTTACGCTCTACTGTAGGATTCTGATTATCAGCCCATTCTGTTACCAAAATTGTTTGGTTTTCTGGTTCTACAGTTGGGTTATCCTTTTCTCCACTTCCAAACAATCGCATGATCAGTTTTTTCTTAGCGACTTCATAGTCGTCCGCAATTTTTTCATTGGCCATATGTCTGGGACTCGAAAGCATTTCCAATTTTTTTTGTATATTACGTTCCGAGTTGAATAAGGGCTTGGCATTAATATTACTCAAAAGAATTATCTATTCTATGGAGGCTAAGTCAATGAATTCGAAATATATATAATTATAACTTACACAGGTGAGGAAACATCTTAAAATACAATTTAGATCCATGGTTCAAATAAGACTTAATATAAAATCACATAAATGTTTTTTTACAGTCTTAAAAATCTCTAATATTTGGAATAAATAAAAGCAAACATTTCACAGCTAACTAAATGAGTGCAAGAAATAAGATAAATATATAAATTATAGGTATAAATAAGATAAATTATAGGTATTCCAGATCAAACTTGTTCGATTGATACATTGTCTTCAGTCTTGGTAAGAAGATTTTTTTCTAGAGCAATTTAACCTGTACATATATGTCTCTGAGATCGATGTTCGGATCAGTTTGATCATTTTATGAACTCACAAAAATCTTCTTCTGCCTATGACAACAATTTACAGAGTACACTTATACCTTATGCAGAGTATGAAAGGAACGGATATCTCCTAGGGTACGGATACCTCTGTTCAGTCAAGCAATGCCCCATTCACTGTCTGTATCCGTGTCTGGGCGCATATTCGTAATGTGGCCAAGCGCATCGTTAAGTGCCATAAAAATAATTCAAAATAAATTGCTTTACATAAAAATTGGTTCGAATTTGTTTTATAAGGTAATGTATAAGGTATAATTTGGTCATAATAATGCGAATCATGAAGAAAAAGACAAACACACACACACTCATACACATGGAAGCAGCGCATAGACAAGCTCGGTTATTAATTTTGGCGTCGGATTTAGCTGGGCCGCCGTCGCAAAACATAAATAACGCGCTTTATACGAAACACTTTGCATATTTGCAGGCGCCGCACAACTAAGCCATAAAAATTACAAGAATTTGATGCGGCAAAGTCAAGAAGCCCAGTCATGTCAGCTGCGGATTCTGAGCTAAGTCCCAGGTAGACTTTTACCGTGAACAACCACAATAAAAGTGCCCACGTCAATATTATTGGTAAACTGAGAACAGCCGAGGCAAAAGTGGCCCCAATGATGCCGCAGAATAATAATAGAGCGCCCTGTAATGACGTGTAATTATGGTCATAATCGGATTGCCACTTGGGACATTATCGGCTTGCCCCAAAAACGACTTTGATATGCAAATGCCGAGCCACAAGATAAACATGTTTTACTCGCAGGATGATCCATGAGAGAGAGTGATTGGGGTGGTATTTACAATATTCTAATGCATAAACAGGACTTGGATACAATAGTCTTTAATCCACAACTACAAAGCTTTGTGTTTTCTATGTATATCTGTGTTAAGTTTTGGAATTAGAGTTTTTAGTATATTAAAAAAAAAAATTTTTAGATTTTCGCTAAACATATTCAGCCATGTTTGTTAGTTATTTAACTTCTATATTTGTGTACTATATAATTTGAATTTATAATATTTTATACGTAATTTTCAATAACAAATTCCTCCAAAACCAACCCCATTCTCCTACCTTCCTAGAAACCAACCCCATTCCAGAAGGCTCGGCATGCAGGGTACTTCCAAGTCAGATATTTCAAAGTTTTATTTTTTATAAAATACATTTTCTTTATATATAAAACTTGCATACATTAATTTTTTACAATTTTAAACTTTCTAAAATTTATATTGCATATTTAGACCGTAGCCAACATCGGATTTACCTCTGAAGGGTCCGCTGATGTGGCGTGTCGCATTTGCTGTGGCACCCAAATTGAGATTGCCACTGGGCGAAGTGTAGAGATTGGCAGTGCCTGTGGCATTCATTGTCGTCATATTGAACTGCGGCACATGGTTAACACCCAATGCCGCTGAATGGCCCGTAGCGGTATTCATATTCAGTCCGCCACCAAACTGATCGTGAGTGCGATTGTGAGTGTGATAGGCAGTGGCATTCAGCTCAGCCTGCTTATTCTGGAAGATGTTCGCTTGTCCCGCAACCGTTGTGCTGCTACCGAAGCCCTCCGTGTGCCCATGTTGCAGTGATAGACCATGGCCATTGCTGTTAATTGAAAGAGCAACATGTAAGTGTTGTTAGTTAGTGAAACGCTTCAGGCACTTACGCATTCACTGCTCCATAAACGCCTTTTGTCACTGGTCCAGCACTGCTGTTGGTCGTGGCAAAAACTCCGGCACGTGCGTTGACATTTTCATCTCCGGTCATTACTCCACATCTAGCAGAGGCTGCTCCCGTTTTTAGATCTCCAGTTGCCTGACACTCCATTTTAGAATTATTTAATTATTTAATTGTTGTTGATGCTTGAGCGATTAAAAGATTTCTGTTAATTTCTGCAACGGAACTTTGCTTTTTATACATTTTTATATGGGACTATTTAAAGCACAGACCACAAGCTCGGTGCATTCCCGTTGACAATCTTCACAAGCTTTGACTAATACAATTTCATACATATATCAAATATGTGCGATAATGAATGGATATATATACATTTATGTAGTTCCCCATGTATACGAAACGGTTGTTAGTCTTTTAATAAAATATATTGTGAGCATGGATTCCCCTAGTAATAAGTGAAATATATGTATGCAATATGTGAAATTTTTTAAATTTTCAATTTTTATTCTTCTAGATGGAATCACAAGAAAAAGTTTTCCCCTACTCTCAAAAATAATTATTATTTAAAGAATGTTACTTAATTTTTATTATTTGTTATAATTAAACAAGATTTTACATATTTATATATATAATAGTATTTTACAGATTAAAACATTTTACAATGTCAAGTTTTCTATCTTTTATTTATATATATTTTAATAAAATAAACTCAGTAAAATTAATAATTTTTAAATTTTATTGACACATGAATTTTATAATTAGCAAAATGGAAAGAAACATTACTACTTATACATATATTCATTTTGGTATATTTTCATCACATCTTAAATAAATACAAATTGTGAAATTCATCTGATTATATTTTTATCTTTTGCTTCATTGTGTGTGAATCACATATTTAAGTTATTTTTCATAGATTTATACACTTGTTACTGTTTGGACGCGATCCAATCATGCGGCGCCGTGGCTTAGTTGGTTAAAGCGCCTGTCTAGTAAACAGGAGATCGTGAGTTCGAATCTCGCCGGGGCCTACATGAGTAAAAACAATTCAGTGTGTTGTTTTTTTTGAGACAATTAAATTTTTTAATTTCGTAATATATAAAAAAAAAAAATGTTATAAATAAAATTTAGTAAATAATAGTAATTATAATTATGTTACAGCTTGTCAAAATAGAAATGTATTGACTACGAATTTGGAAAAAAAATATTTTGTAGTTTTCGTCCGTCATGCAACTGGCGCCGTGGCTTAGTTGGTTAAAGCGCCTGTCTAGTAAACAGGAGATCGTGAGTTCGAATCTCGCCGGGGCCTTTGCAGGATTAACAATGCAATTCGTACTATTTTTTTTTTAATTATAAATTCTTTTCAGAACAAACAGAATTTAAATTAAATAAATATAATTGAGGAAAAGCCTATTTTGTCAAATATGTGACACACGTGATCTGGGTTGAATTTTCCATTACTAGCCGTGCACTGTTTTCCAATCCCTACTGGATCTGAACAATATACAATAATCCGCGACGGTCTCATGTTGCTTTTGTGCGTCGGCATTGATGACAGCTGACAGAAAGTTTGCGTGCCACAAAAAAAAAGGCTCGAGTTCGCCTTTATGACTATCAACATGCATGCCGTCAACCCCCGACACCCACGACGCCACACTTTATCGAGCCAGCAGCTGCCACCTGTTGTCCTCGTTGGCGACATTGCACAACGGAAGCCAACGAAACAGCGTGACGGATATGTTCGACAGCATGTTGCATGACTGTCCACTGACCAGCCAGCTAGCGGTTGTCTCTGTGCTTGGGGGAGGTTGGAGTCCATTTGCTTTGCAAATGTAACTCATGTAGCTCGTGTGCGACGGGCTTTCAATGATTTCTCTGGGGCGGGGCTAGATGCTGCAATTAGCCAGCAGCAACATTATTTGTTTCGATTTATTTGCAGTCGTCGGGCTTATCTTTACTTTTTATACCCAAACGCACAAGGCTGATAATTTCCGCCGTGGGGCCTTGCACACAATATCTGGACAATGCTTAAAATAATAAATATGTAAACCACAACTTATGACAATGGCCACAACTAAGTTGTATGTGTCCATGCACAATGTGTAATCATTTTTATGGATATAATTTCCAGGACATTGGAATCCTTTTGTGCGGTTGCCGGTTTGTCCCTTGTGCGTCGGATACAGCAATGTCCTCTTCTAATTTCCTTATGAGCATTATTATGTGAGTGTTGCTGACGATTGGCTTAATCTGCTGGACAACTGGCTCATTATTGTGTGAAGCAAACTCGAATCAAAGTTGTAATTAAAACTTTGCTCTTACTCTCAATGTATTTGTTTTAAATATATATGGAATTTATGAATTTGTATGTATTTAGAAACATTTAGAGCTAGATTTACAGATTTATAAATATTATAAAAATAGAATTAAAAACTAAGAGATTTTGCATTAATTCGTCAAATATCTCTTAGTTCTAAATCCTCTTTTTATAATAGTTATAAATCTTTAAGACTTGCTCTAAATGTTTGTAAATGCACATAAATTAACTGCCAAAATACTTTTGACATGTTAAATAAGAATTTATCAAAATCAAATTATTTTTCTATAGATATTTTTATACTCATTCACGAAGTGAAAAGATCGTTTGCTGTCTATCCGTCTGTCCATATGCCGCTGTTGAAGCTAAAGACTTGCAATTTAGAATCAATGTTCCTAAAGACAAGCCCAAAAATATATAGGAAATGTATATACGCTAATTGAGAGCGTGGCAAGTCGGGCAAAACCATATATCTTCCACAGTCTTGGAGCTAAAACTCCAAAATCTAACAGCTAATTTACTGCAAGTTGCCCCCGGAAATTTCCCAAAAATGATTGAACTGTTGTTGGGCAATGAACGAGTATTATGAAGTCAGTATCGCCCAACTAAAACATTCTTATTTGCTTACTTGTTGTATAGTATCCCAACTGTTATGCCTCATATCTGTCATTTATCATTGGCATGACTGCAACGAGTCCTGTGTATATGTAATTGCCACGCCTGCGGTTCATGTTATTCGCATTCGTCTCCTCCAGCCCAACTCATAAAAGAAATGAGAAAAACTCAACAGCTCGACTAGCTCCAACTCCCTGCACAAAGCACCAAAGACTCACACCCAAACGTTTTTAGCAATTGTCAGCAATTTTCTCAATAGACGGCAAAAACTATCGGACAGACAGGACGCACAGGACTAAACAAACGTCATTTCGGCACACAATGTCCTGTTGGTGTTGCTGTGTATTTTTGTGATTATCCTGGAGAGCAGAGCAGAGCAGTTGACCATTGGCTGCTGACTCCCACACACATGGTGGGCGTGTAGCCTACCATGCGCTGAGCATTAACATAATTTATGTGGTTCCGCCGGATTTAGCTTTGTCGTAAAAAAGGACACACTCGGCCATTGTCCGTTTGAGTTTTTCGTTGCTTATTTCGATAACAAAGGCAACGCTGGGTAGGATTGCGGTTTTTATTGTTTTTATGGCAGCAAAGTTTATGAAAAGTTTCCCTGCCAACGTTTTCGGCTTGTTTGCCATTTCGTTTTAGTTTTCCGTCGAGTTTGCATATTTTTTTAATTAAATGCAAGTAGCCGCAGAAATCTAAGTTGCTGCCTGCCAGGCCGTCAGCATAATCTATCAGGCCATTTCTCAACTTCTCTTGACTGTCGCCTGCCGGCCCCTGCGACGATCTGGCCCATGGCCATAAAAACGTGCGAAATTTTCACGGGCGCGTGAATTTTCACAGCATTTGGTTTTCTGTTTTTGTTTTTGTTTTGCCAGACACGGGCTAAAAGCCCGCCTACCATACAGCAGCCAACTGATTGTTGTCACCTGTGCAATACTCATTGCTCTATTTGTCGATGGGTGGCTATGCTTTTGAGGTAATATGTAACCGATCTGATCAATAGAAGAAAAGCCTCGAAACGCTGAAGGCGTTGTCTGAGAGTGTGAATTAATATCTTTAAGTCGCATTCAGGCAACTTGTGATTCGTTTCTTGACCTTCTCAAGACCATAGTCAAGGCAAGAAGTGATCATATCGAAACAAGGGTGGCTATGCCTTTGAGGAAATATGTTTTCAGTCTGATCAATAGAAGAAAAGCCTCGAGACACTGAAGATAGGCGTTGTCTGGGAGCGGGCCTAAATTTCTGGAAGTCACATTCGAGTAACTTGTGATTCGTTGTTTGACCTTCTCAAGACCATAGTCAAGGCAAATAGTGATCATATGGAAACAAATTGAATTTTTTCCGAATTTTTGAACACATTTTGTACTTTGAAATATTTAAAATTAATTTACCAGTTCGAAGTCATGGCATATTGAACAGGTTACACTTCGAATGCCGGAACTAAATATAAAGAAATATCTTAATTATAAGGAAATTAAGTTCTAGCATATTTCATAATATAATATAAATATATAATAATTTTGAGACATATCTGAGAGGATTTCTAAATACATAATAAATAAAAACCTATTTTATTTTCGATTTCACACTACATCTCTCTTGGGTTATCCAGGGTATTTGTTAGCCGTTCAATATAAGTACTTGATTTATTTAAGCTCTTTTAGTACACCTGACACGCAGTGCTCATAACTCAAAATGTTGTTGTTGCTCGCTTTTAGGCGGCCAAGCAGCGTAATGTGGCAAAACAAAATCAGGCTGAACAAAAAAAAAAAACGAAAGTAAAAAGAACCAGGTTAACTTCTTTATTGTGGAACAGTAAATAATGGTAGGCACGTGCCGGAACCAAATATTTTGAAAAACTTTGTCTAGCAAAGAACGTTTCAAGTATTAAATACTTCAATATTTTTATTTTTAAATAAAAGTTAGAGGAAATAAATAAATGAATGTGCAATTAGGTAAAGAAGCTAAAAGACTAAAATAAAATTGAAGAGAGTCAAATGTATGAAGTTGGCGCTATATAAAATGAGCTAGCAATAAATCTTAGTATAGCTTCCTAAAAGAATTCATCTAATATCTAATAACAAGTGGTAAACATGTGGAACATGTAAGATCGGGCGATACTCAACAACGGTCCAAAAGCAGTTAAGCAATTTTTGGTAAATCTTAGCTTAAATACTGTGGAACGGGCGTAGATATGTCTACTATATATTTTTGATATTGGGTTCTCTACATGCACATATATTCCAAATTTCAAATCTCTAACACCTTAAATAAAATCGTTGCTGATATACCAGATATAATATTTACTAATTCTCTACGCACCTATATACATATTTATCTTTTAGATACATATTTGTAATAACTAAAAATATATGTATAAAATATAATTGTTTTTATTATATATGTATATATGTGTCTTCCATACAAAAAACTTATAAAACTTATGAGTTATATTATCAAACGCTTGACTGCTTTACGCCACGCCCTGTTGGAAGCTGTGCTCATTCGCTCTGCTCTGCTTTGTTGCAGTCAAGACACTATTTATTGACTTTTGAAATATTAGGTTTAAACTGAAGCTGTTTCGGCATACAATTTGCAACGAGATGCCGAGCTGCCGAGCTGCACGCTTATCAGTTAAGTCTGAGTCTGTTGCAACATAAAAGGTATTTTGTGACGATCTTGAAGCGTTGCACGCTTGGCTGATGCAACTGTTACGGATTACCAGAGCAACGGCTGCCCAAAGAGTTAATTACAGGCCTCATTAGGCGGCATCTCATGAGCGATGGAGGCTCTGGCTTACACTACTACATTTCATTGGGGCTCAGCTGGCAGTAGTTGGGCACAGTTGATGCCGAGACGTCAGCGCGCTTAGTTGCTTCAAATGTCCACACGGGTAGGTGGCAGCACAGCTTCCTTTAACACAAGATCATCTTCTACACGAGCTCTCCCACAGATTCTTCTGATGCTCCTGTTGTTGGCTGCCTGCTTGGCGGACATGCAGCAGGACGCGAACGAAGACTTTCAGGAGCAACCAGAGCATTTTGATGGACGCTCGTTCTTCTTTCTGGGCACTTTATTTCGACGTTGGCGCGATCGCTGGTTGGCCTTTCACAACTCTGCCCCTCTGTACGCTGGCGCTGCTTTCCCTCTGAATGGCTACTTCAACTGTCCGTCGTACGGCTGTAATCCTGCTGCCATTGGACCACAACCAGGTGGCTTCTATCCAGCTTACTATGCCGCGCCGATGCCGCAGCAGCAGCAGCCGCAACAGCAACAGCAGCAGCACCAACAGGCGCAGGGCAATAGCAACGTGTACATATATCAGACTGATCAGAATATGGCTAGCTCTGCGCCCAGTCTGCCCTATGGGCCTGGTTTCTTTGGGCCAGCACGACAGCCGACACCACTGGCACCACCGCCACCTCGACCGTTGCCTTTGCCGCCACCAGCACCGCTGCCACAACTGCCACAGCTGCCACCGCTGCCACCGGCCTTGCCACCGCCTCAAGGGAGCGCCAGCAGCTTTGGATTTGGACCTGGACCTGGAACCGTTCCGGTGCCAGCCTGTGGACCCAACTCGTTGTCCTGCGCTTTCGGCTAAGCAGCCTCGCCTAAGTAAACAACGCAGACAAAGTAAAAGAAAACAATACAATTTTAATTGAAAAGTGTGCAACAAAAAAGCAAAATAAAAATTCACAAGAAACGAAATTTTTCAATCGAAGTAAACGAAGTTTTGTTACGCTATCTCTGTCAAAATAAATTCAAAAAATTACATTTTTAATTTTTTACTGTTTTTTGATTGAATTTTAGTCCAGAGATCCTTTAAAAATTAAATATAATAGTAACAATCATTAAATAAATAAATAAATAGTAATTATTATTCTTATATGTGCTCTAAATTCTAATCTCAAGGAGTTAATATAAATTTGATGAACAGCTTAAGATCTATGTACATAACAACCTGTCAAGATACTACTTAGAGCTTGCCTCAGTTGATGCCAAGTTACATTTGCTATAGCCAATCGGCAATAACCCAATTTGGCAAGTCATTAAAAAGGGTTACATGTAAAAATGTGAGCAGAAATGAGGGCAGAGCTGTGGGAAAGGCACACTTACACACAGCTACACACACAGCTTCACACACCTACTTATGTACGTGTACATAGGACATACACACACACACAAGCAGCCAAACATACATGGACATTTATCCATTAACGCCGAAAAACTCCAAACCAATCTGCATAAACAAACTCATCAGGAGCAAACGAAATGATGGCATTTGTTTTGATTCCATCATAAACCATAAGATAGCTCCAGACATTGCTGATGCTGTTGCTGATGTCGATGCTGAAGCCGATGCCAATGCCAATGCAGACCCTGGTTGCTGAATGCTGATGAAGTGGTTGACGCTGCCCAAGGAGCAGACGTGAACCCAACGCGCTGCTGAATTGTTTGGCAAATAAATGCCTGGGAGCGCATAATGGATGGATGGATGGCTGGCCCGGCTCCGGTCAGCTCGTAGCCCAGTCCGACTCTGTTATTATTTTTATATAGCTTGTGAAAATAATAATAGAGCTGGCCGGACAAGGCGGGGCATGGCTCTTTTCTGGGGGGGTGCCGGCCAAGCAAATACGTCAGCGAGCGACAGTTGTATAAACACAAGTGTGAAAGTGCAGATAGTAACGGCTGATGGGCAATGGGATCGGAATGGACCACCTCGTCCATATCCATATCCATATCCAGCCGAAGTGTCTTCAGTTCTCTCTCGTTTCAGATCCCCATATGAAATTGTCCGCGTGTTTGTGTTTGTGTTTGTGCTATGACAACAATGGAGCATGAAACTGGAACGAGTTGAGTGCAGTGTCCAGGTCTGAAGTCCATCTGCCGGCAGGTGTTGTTGTTGCTTTCCTTTGGGAAACTTTCACTGACCGGAAACGGAAATTAAATGCATAAGTTTGTTCAAGTTGCCGAGCCAGCGACGACCATTTCTTATCAAGTTTGAAGCACCCCAACTGAAGCATGGATATCAATGTGATGGATGTATTCATTGTGGAACTGACGGAGTGAAACTTTAAAAGAAGCTAATTGATATATTAACATCTTGAAAGATTTGCTTGAGACACACTTAAAGACATTTAGCTTAAGAACTAATTGTCTGCATTTTTTCAATGCTTGTCAACATAATATTACTTAATATTATTTAATTTTAACTAAAATCTATAAATTAATTTAACTCTACTCAAAAGAGAATTCAACAAATCGCAAGCTGCTTGAGAAAATGCCCAATTGTTCGTCATCAGCAAATCGGGGATGTAGCTCAGATGGTAGAGCGCTCGCTTAGCATGTGAGAGGTACGGGGATCGATGCCCCGCATCTCCAGACTGAAGTTGCTTTTTTATTATTTTATTATTATTTTTATAATTTTTGTTTTTTAATACAATTTTTTTTCATATCTCTATCTTATTGAATAAAATATTATTATGCTATATCTAAAAATATAATTCTTTGGTATTTGCACACCAGTTATTAATTTATATATATATATATTTTTTTTTGTATACTGTTTTTATATTTTTTACTTTTTGCTTTTAAGCAAAACATTTTTTTGCAACAGTTAAAACAAAATAATAAAAATAAAAAATAATAGCACGGGCTCAACCGGGATTTGAACCCGGGACCTCTCGCACCCAAAGCGAGAATCATACCCCTAGACCATTGAGCCGCATGCATCTGGAGATGCTGTATTATATTTTGTGTTGCTTTTACGACACGATTTGTACTGTTGCAACAAACCAAAATTGCAAAAGCAGATTATAAAATAAGATATATATGTACATATAAATACATTTAAATTAAATAATTGTAATTTCAAAATACTTGTGACATAATAAAACGATTGCGTAAAATTATTAAGAGTGTGTATCAAAAATAAAGTGATGAGTTATATAATGTATATATAACTATTGTTTCAATGGTATTATTGTTTGGATCGTAAATTTATTTTAAAGCTTATTAAAATCTCAGAAATGTTTGGTTTCATATTTCGATCTTGAATGCATATTGAACAATTGTTAATGTGCTTAATAAATGTACAAGTATAATCATTTTTTAAATTTTTACGGAAACGGTAAAAATGTATATATATGTATAAAATATATCCGTACATTTTGTATATTTGTCTGCGAAACTATTTTAAATTAAATAAATTGAGCAAAAAAAGCAATTTCCTATTGGAGATGCGGGGCATCGATCCCCGTACCTCTCACATGCTAAGCGAGCGCTCTACCATCTGAGCTACATCCCCATGTGCGCTATGGGTTGCCAATCTGCCTACAAACATAATTGAGTATTCTATTTTATAGTTTTATATGCTTTGCTTTTTAATGGTCAACAACTTATAGAATATACATTTATAACATGGTAAATTAGTCAGTTAAATAATACTTCAGTGGACACTGTGAGGCCCAACAAGTAAACGCATTAGCCGTAGTAGGGTCCGTAACCTGGTCCGAAGCCGCCACCACCGAATGGGGCGCCCGGATAGGAGCCTGCATAGCCAGTACCGAGAGCACCACCGTATCCATAGCCTGGGTAACCTCCTGGATAGCCGCCGCCGTAAGCCGGATATGCCTGTCCTAAAGGTTGACGGTTACCACCGAACAGGCCACCCAAGAGATTGCCAAACAAGCCGCCACCACCTCCGCCTCCACCCAGCAGGCCGTTCAAGCCAATAATACGATTGTTGACTCCTCCAGCTGCAGCAGGAGCACCACCAGCGACACCAGCACCACCAGCGCCACCTGAGCTTTGATATTGCTGTGGGTATTGGTATTGGGCATAGCTACTGCCGAGGAGTGCTAGCACCAAGAGCTGTTGGGATTGAATTGTGAGATGTTGCTGATTATTGGCAAAAGATTTACTTACGGAACAGCTAATCTTAATCATGTTTGGATATTGTCTGTCACTTGACTGTTTGCCTAACCGCAAGATGCTTCAGTTTTTATAACAAGATCACAGAATAAACGCCCACATAGGCCGGAACTGTGGAACTGTGTGGCGACCTTAACCCCACAACGTGAACGCCATCAATGCTTTTCACACGATTTGTTAGCATTTTCGCAATAGTTGCTTATACTAAATAAGTCGCATTAATATTTATGTTTTGGTCATAAAACAAGTTCTTCTCACTATAAAGTTAATTTCAGAGGTCTTTGAACTCGTTGCGATAAGGAAGTACAGGAAATCTTCGCGATTGCTATAAAAGTGACAACTCGTATCAATCGGTGCTTAGAAGTTGTCTACATCATGGGACCAAACAGAGTGAGCTTCAAAGTCATCATCGGAAAGTCCCCTAAATATAATATATATTTTTTTTCAGAGAATCATCTCGGTGTTGGCGCTGCTGTGCGTAACACTGAAGTCCAGCCAAGCACATGGTTTTGGTGGCCAAAAGTTTGGCGGAGGCTTTGGTGTCGGCTATCCAGTGCCTTATCCTGTTGCACAGCCAGTTCCAGTGCCGCAGCCAGTTCCAGTGCCTCAGCCCGTGCCCGTTCCAGTTGCAGTGCCACAGCCGGTGCCAGTTCCGTATCCAGTTGTAAAGCCATTTAAACACGGCTGGAAAGGCGGATTCGGCGGAGGTGGTCTTGGCGGCTTTGGAGGACTTGGTGGTTATGGT
This sequence comes from Drosophila nigricruria, assembly GCA_037075265.1. Taxonomy (NCBI): domain Eukaryota; kingdom Metazoa; phylum Arthropoda; class Insecta; order Diptera; family Drosophilidae; genus Drosophila; species Drosophila nigricruria. The sequence goes on from JBAMCI010000035.1 coordinate 14,733,457, forward strand.
GGATATGGTGGATATGGCGGATATGGCGGATATGGTGGATATGAAAGCTTTTCATCGTATAGTGGCGGAGCATACGGTGGCGGATATGGTGGCGGCTTTGGCGGTGGCTTCAGAAGAAAACGTTAGAGCCGACCTCTAAGTCTTAATGTTATTTAAAATTAATTAGCGTATTTAATATATTTCAAGATATGTATTATTTTAATGTCAAATTGAATGTGCCAGAAGCAACAAAAAATATACAAAATGAGTAATAAGATTTTATTATCTCAGAATTTTATGTTTTGACAATTTTATTTATTGTTACTTAGTTCTGAAAGCCTCTTGCTTAAAGTAAAAATTAAATCCGCTTATATTATTTAAATAAAAGTGTAACCGAACAAAAATCAAAAAGTTGTTCCCGCCCGGGTTCGAACCGGGGACCTTGTGCGTGTGAAGCACACGTGATAACCACTACACTACGGAAACTTATGACGTTAGTGTAACCTTTCGCTAATATGTGCTGTTATTGTGGGACGCCATCTATTGTTCATTGGTGTTTATTAGGAAAAAATAATCTTGGTATACGAGTAAATAGTCTTTAGTTAGCCATGATTAAATCACAACCTTATTTTACATGAATTTAACACTATACTTTTAATAAAACCTCTCATACAAAAAAAAAACAGGAGTATTTTGAAAAATAGGCAGAGCCACTTGGAAAACTTCTTAAAAGTATCCTGAGCTACGGAAAGAAACGAAAAAATAAAAAAAAGGTTAATTGTCTGAGACTTGATTTTTAGAATATTTCATTTGGTTTTTTTATTTCACCAATTAAATTTGGCATTTTATAAAAAGGGTGCTGGGCCGAAAAGTATGAAAAGTATGAAAATTTCTCTAGAGCTCCATAAATATTAAAAAATTTCCTATGCAATATAAACGTATTATATTCCCCCTATTCTCATATTCGATAAAGCCTAAGGGTATGCAACGTTTAAGTATTAAATGTTTATTTTGGTATGCAAATGAATATGAGCTTAAAACTGAATAACAAATATTATTCTAATGCAGAAAATGTGGTAAACAAGATCATGTATTAAGGATCTAACTTAAGCTATTGCGGAAAATTCGTGTTTACTTTCCCCACAGTCCGCCGCCAAAACCACCGCCTCCATAGCTTCCACCGCTGCTGTAGTGGCTCTCGTGGTGATATTCCTCGTGATGCTCATAGCCTCCGCTATGGCCGCCGCCAAAGCCACCACCAAAGCCACCGCCAAAGCCTACTCCACCGCCAATGCCGCCACCGAATCCACCGCCATGTCCCGCCAGTGCATGCTTGAGACCCAACAACTTTGGTGTTCGAACTTTCAGTCCAACGAAGCCGGCATGTGGACCCTTAAATGCAAACAGCTTCACTTTTCCGGCTGTTGCCTTTTGCAGCAGCAAAACTGAGCAGATGCCGAGCAGGAGGAGTAGCTTATGCTAAAAGAAATTGAGGATATATAATATGTATTAAAATTATTATTGTTGAAGTAATTTTCTTTTTATTATTATTAAAATTTTCATTTGAATATTTTATAAATAGTTGTATTTAGTTTTAGTATTATAAATGAACTTCATAATTGCACATTTGGTTTTATTTATATTTTAAGGAATAATTAATTTATATAGGATTCATATTTTATTTTATTTTGATACACAATATATTCATTTATTTTATTATTTCATATAATTAAAAAAAAAGTCGCATAATAACACATAAATTTTTGAACACTGTGATTGTTCATAAAATTGGTTTTCTTTGGGTCTTATATTATTTAAAAATATTACAATTTTATAGTTTTACACGATTTGGTACTCACAATGATTTGCATTTTATAGTTGGTTATAAAACTTTTTTAATTGATTTATTTTGGTTTTATGGCCTCGTTAATATTCACTTATTGTCTTGTAAGCCTTCAAGTTTGAAATTTCGCTTCGTTGATTGATGTTAGTTGCATGAACCACGATATGTATGCAATTGAAGCTGCTGCGTGGTAAGCGAAGAGTTTTTATGTCACTGACGCGTTTTCGACGCGTTTATTGTCGCCCTTATGCAATCGCCGCTCGATGAGATCTTGTTTGTCTTCATTGTTGTTGTTGTTGTTGTTGTTGCTGCGGCTGTGAACTTCAGCTTTTATTTAATATGTTGGCATCTGTGCTGTATTCACAAAATTGACCCTGAAAATTTCTGGTTTTCAAAATGAATAAGAGCAAAAAGACAACAAATAAAAAATATAAATGGAACACACAGTTTATATATATTTATATATAATATATATATGCGTGTACGAAGAGAGTGTAAAGTCAACGGCGGAAAATAAGCGAATCTGTTGGCAAGTGTTAATAACGGTTGAAATTCAATGTATATTGAATGGCCACAGCATGCAGGCTCTCTCAGGGTATTTCCAGCTTGATAGAGACGTTCTTGGCTTTAGTTTTTATGCCCTTACAATGGGTACTCTTACTACCTCAAACACACTGCTATAAACCTTAAAGGAACTGCCAGTGGAACGGGCTTGGAATGAATAGCGAGGGAAGAGCGCCATTGTGAGCTAAACTAAAATTGTAGATATATTTTTTTATTAATATTTCTATATATGAAGAAATATATTAATTACATAATATTTTAGTATAAATAATAAGGCTTTGATTTGTATAGCATGAATTAAGCCCGCTTTCAATGTATTTCTAAGTACATCTCATAATGTTATATAATAATGACAATATGTTAAATAATATATATTTTATATTTTATAAATAACGTCAATAAATAATCAAAATATTCTAAAATATTCTCAAAAAAGTTATTGACATTGTAAATATACAAATTTTATTTTATTGCAGCTACATTTTTGGGGCTTCCTTTAAAAAGTTTTAAACATTATTATACAAAGTCATCTTGATGTTATCATAGGCTTAGGAGATAATGAAATAACATTGGCACTTCTATAATTTAGCTCAGACAAAACTAATTCAATTCACAAAGTTACCTAGAATTTGAAACCGTATCCTCGTATATATCTGATAAGTTTCCCCCATTTGCTACTGACATAACTCTTCTACGTGTACCGCATATTGATTTATATTAGTTATAAGTCACCTTTCATTAGCTTTCGACTACCTGAGCTTATATATAGATATATCTCTATTCGACTATGTCAATCAAATGAATCATCAAATGCTCGTACATATTTGGGTATTTTCGTTTTATTGACCTCCAAAATGCAAAGTCCAACAAAGAAAGAAATCAAATAAAATGAAAACGGAAATTTCCAACATTTAAAACTTTAAAACATACAAACAATTCGTATGCATATATTTATTTGCCATAGCCATATGGATAGCCAAATCTATTTCCAGAAGCATAGTTATTATAGCCATTGTATTGATACTGATTGAACTGCTGCTGATAGCCGCCGTTGTAGTTGCCATAACCATAGCCATAGCCTGGATAACCATAGCCCTGTGCTCCATACCCCTGTCCTCCATAGCCGTATCCTCCATAGCCCTGGAAACTGCTGCTGGCTGCAGCGCTGGCACTTGATGAGGCATAATTTCCATACCCTGCAAAGGGTGCAAAGCCATAGCCAGTGGATCCAATGCCTGGCCACTGTGGTGTACTCCAAGCGCAACCACCTAGGCAGAACAATGCACACACATATAAAGCAGTCTAAAAACAAATAATGATCAAAGTTAAGTTAAGTTGAGTTGAAGCTAAAAGAATTGACTTCGCCCACCTTCATTGTTGACGTTTGAATGAAGACTTGTTAACAATTGCTCTGAGCATTTTCCTTTTATTAAGCCAAAGTGAAACGGAAGTAAGATTAACTAATTATCAATGAATGGAAAATGTACTAGGCGTATAATTAACAAAAAACTAAAATAATAATAGGTTAAGATAAAGGTCAAGGTGAATAAAAATGATATATAGAATATAATTGACAAATACAAAAACATTTCTTAATCTAAGCAAAAAATATATTATGTAAATTATTATATATTTTTTTAAATATATTATTTTATATAAGGCTTCTAAAAATATATATGTAAGGTGCTCTAAGTATATATAATATATAACGTCTTTAGTATTTGTCCCATTTACTTACTTCGATCACCTTGTTTATGCAACTTAAAAATTTTTTAAATTAAAATTTTGTATATAATAAATATTTTCAATTAAAAATTTTGTATAAAAAGAAATATATCAATAAACATAATTAAATCTGTAAAGATAACATTTAAATTCAAGTGGAGTAGTATTTTAAAACTTTAACTAAAAAACAAATTTAGTTATTATATAAACTTTTTGGCAATCGCAATTGTTTCACTGACTTAAATTAAATTAAATTTGCAATTCCTGCTATTGTTATTCCATTGCAAAATAACTTCCTCATAGTAATGTATATATGCTTTTGTGGTAACTTCTCTGACGTTCGCTGAGCAATCATCCATCAGCCAGAGTTGAATAAACTGACAACGAAAGCGAAGGTGTATCTAAAATAATGTACTATGCTAACATATAGATGCGTACACAAATCAGAAACAATGTGTTGTTGGAGCAGCACAGACTAAATACAAGACACATTTGTATATATATATAATGTCTAGTGCTAATGAGCGAAATGACGTTGAAAATGTTTCCGACATCTGCGCCCATGCTTGGCTGCACGTTCTGTGTAAAGTTTGTTGTCTAAGTCTTTTGTTATTTGATTGTCATTTTGCTCTTAGCCAAAGTACTTAAGCTGTCCAACAGTGTTGGCTATAAATTATTGTATTTCGCTGCTGAAAGTATTGTTATAAGTATATCATATATAATATTCATATATATTATCATCATTATATCATTATATATAAATAATTTTGAAAACTTAAAAATAATTTTATTTGCATTTGAATTTCTTGTAATCCAACTGAAAGAGTGTATTCAAGTTTCGTTGTTGTAAACTGAGATTCATGATTATTTTTATTGGGTTTTTTGTGATCTTGATCTTCTATGGCTACGGTCGACAATTGCCTTAACCCTCATGAGCATTATGTATGTATGAATATATGTATATATGTATTTTGACAATCGAAAAATTAACGCATTCTGAGGCCTGTTGGGCTAAGTAAGCATTGTTTATTGAGGGGTATTCCATGATTTCGTCACTAACTGGTTCTGTTTGTTCTGCAATTCGCGTAGAATTACTTGGCAATGCGTAACGCGTCGCCGTCTGCTTCTTGTGACCGATCATCGGGCAGACAAATACAGCAGGGTATATAAATGCGAAGCACTTCACAATTGCAATTTAGTTTCGTTACCGATTCGCGGGGCGACACATCAACTCATAATTATCTCACACTCGAAATGGCGCGCTTGTGTTGTGTACGTATTGGTGGGTCTGTTTAACGATCTTCAAGTTGCTCATCGGCTGTTCTTTTATAGCTGTTGGTGGCATTAGCCGTTGTGGGCTATGGAACTGCTGCGCCGGCACCCATCAAAGGAGAGGGACGCTCTTTTGGACTACTCGGCGGTGGGTTCGGCAGCAGTGTGGGACTAAGTGCAGGCATTGGCATCAATACGGGTCTCTATAGTGGCTTCGGCGGTGGTGGCGGCGGTGGTTACTATCCCGGAGGTCACTCGTACGGCGGTGGCTACTATCCCGGTGGCGGCTATCATCATGGCGCCGGTGGATATGGCGGTGGCTACTATCCAGGCGGCGGTTACAGTGGATATGGACACAGGCCTTACTATGGCGGTGGCGGTGGTGGCTACTATCCAGGCGGTGGAGCCTACAACAATTACGGAGGCTCATATGGTGGCCACTACAGCCAGTCGCAGTCGCAGTATTCCAATAATTATCATAATGGCGGCTATGGCGGAGGCTATGGCGGCGGCTTCTTTGGTTGATTGGATTGGAGTAAAATGTGATTTTTCTTAGCTCTAGTTAGCCTTTACTATGTGTGTACTGCAGTAAAGTCCAGTTTGTAAAGTACAAAAGAAATACAAAACATGTGAACCCTGAAAAAATCCCCGACAAAATCCGGTTTCTCTACTGGATACGTTGTCGTTGTCCTTGTCCTCGCAGTTGTTGTTGTTATTATCGTCTTCTTGTTGCTTTTAATGGGATGAACGCGACGTGCATAAATTTATGACCAAAGATGCGAGAATTATATAGTACGTGCATGACTAAGATCTAAAGCCAGAGAACGACGAACGGACCATACAATTATTCATCGCACTTAATGCTTTATAGCCAAAGCAGCGCAGCATAAACACAATTTATGGGAACGATTATTCTAAACAAGCCAAATGATCATTTATTATTATTTTTTTAAATTCTTAAATAAACAGAAATAGTTTTTGTAAATATTTGAGGAATTGACTGGAAGTTTTAGATGTTGTTGAATATATTTCTTATATTTACCTTATCTATATTTGTATGTTCATTGTTAATTACGTAAAGTTAACTTCAATTTGACTGAAATTTATTTTTGTTACTTGTGCTCAGATCTTAATATACCCTGAACCAATTGAAAATGGGAATAGTTTTGTTAAAATGTATGTAACAGGCAGAAGGAGGCGTGGCAGATCCTATAAAGTATATATATTCTTGATCAGGCGACGAGCTGTTTATTTAGCTCTGTCGATTTAGCCCTGTCCGTCTAAATGACTTATATTCAATATATTCTTTTTCAATCTTTCCAGTCACTAGATTTGTTTCCTAAGTTAGAGCTTTAACCGTACAATAGATATTTGAGACATCTAGAGCAAACTCTATCAAAAATATTTACATATGTGCACAACAAACATTTTAATGATCTCGAAATACTCTAGTAGAAGTAAGAGTCAGTTAGAGCACAAATTTCACTCTCAGTGCAGTTCTTTTTGTATGCTATTTCTATGATACGCTTGATTACTCTGCCCCTTATGAGCGTAAAGTTCCATAATCTAGTTGGGAGCGCGAGAGTGTAAGCGATACGAGCAAATATGAAGTTGAGTGGGAGCTGTCCATGCCAAATGTTTTGTGTTGTAGAAGTTTGCTCTATGTAGATATCCATTTATGTCTTGTATGGCTAAGGCTTAAAGCCAATGAGACGAAGAGCAACATTTTGAGATTACAGAAATATATCTACAGTAAAGTAAAATTTATTTAAAATTTAAAATGCCATAGATATTCAGTTAATAAAAATATAAAAAACAAAGGATAAAATATAATTTCGTCTTTTATTACCACTTAACCACTTAATCATAGCTTAAGATATAATTTAATTAAAATACTATTCGTTTACAAATTTCGAAACTCAGACTATCCATAGCTGCTACGATTGTTTCGCGAGCGATAGGTGCCTGTTTGGTAGACCGGCTGAACTTGGCCCGTTAGCTGTTGAATTATTCCATTGATGGTCGTGGAGACACCGCCCACTAGCTGACCCGGCGTAACTGGTGGCTGAAAATACAAATACTGTTAATTGAGCTCAAGTTCAAATCCAATGATCTCGTTCGACTTACCGCGCCTGCAGAGTCATAGTAGACGCGATTGGGTACTGGGCGGCGCACGGGCCCTGGATTGAAGTTGGGATCCACGGCTGGATCGCTTTGCAAGTCGTTGGCGGCAGACGCGGGACGCAGTGGCAGGGGATCTGCGTAGGGCACAGCTGGCACAGTGGCTGCCAGGCTGTTTTGCAGAATGCCGGGCGCAAAAAGTGATAGCCAAGTGGCTAATGGCGCATAGGGGCGGACTGGCACTGGCACCGGCACTGGAGCAATTGGATCCGACAGTAAGCCGCCGCCCAGCCCGCCTAAGCCACCCAAGCCGCCACCCAGCCCGCCTAAGCCAGCCAAGCCACCCAAGCCGCCCAAACCACCACCGTAGCCACGACAGCCACCACCGTTTGGATACACATTGTACACATTCAAGTCGAACAAGAAACGTCCTTGTTCAGCCGGATCCTTTTGGCTAGCTGCGTCGCGCCCGAAAGGTATGCAGGGCCTGCCATAGCCATAGGAAGCAGCAGCAGCTGCCGCATAGGGGCGATACAGTCTCTTCAGTTTCTTTTTGAGCAACAGTGAACGATCGTCGCCCGCGTCGGAGCTCAGCTCATCCAGCTCCTGATTTCCAGCGCCCGCAAACTTGGGATTCTCCGAGTTCAGTTCGCCCTTGCTGTTGCTGTTGTTGTTGTTGCTGATGCCGGTGCTGGTGCTCTGGCGACTATAGCGAGTGCCCTGTGCGTTGTAGTTGTAGACCGAAGGAGGTGCTCGCCGCTGTGGATAGTTGTAGTAATAGCTGCGTGGAGCGGCTGCACAGCAGCTAAAGGCACCAAGCACAAGCAGACTGATGAGCTGCATTTTGAAAAGGAATCTATTCGCGTTTGCTCGCTATGCGATGCTTCTATGCCTGTGGCGTGTTGGCAACGGACTATGTAGCCAGCGTCGAGCACGCCCTAATTTATCACCTGTGCATGTGCGCAAAAAAAGCCGAAAAAGAAGAAAAAAACAACAACAACGAAAATTGCTAACAACTGGCAAATTTGCTGTTTTCCCTTAGAAGGCAGACGATTGCATAATTCCCTTTTTTTTATTGGCATGAATTTTTCCAGCGCATTCGCATTGTGTGTTTTTTTGATACAAATGCTAATTTGGAACACCCCCGCGCACTCAACCAGCGGGCAACATCATCATGATCATCATGAACATTGTTTCGCCCACATGGTTTAGAAAACAAGTTACAAGCGTCGCGCCGACTCTTGTGCATTGACCTGTGTCAAAAAACAACCAAACAACCAGCCACCCATAGGAGCTCTAACTTGATGATGAATCTAGCCAAAAAGACGAAATAATATGTTGCCAAAAATAGTATAGCATAAGTGGGTCAATGTCACGATGAGTGAGTGCTGGGAACCACCGTCATTCATTATATTTCTTGCCGATGCGAGAAGCCCAGACAGCTGAAGAGGAAGATCAGCTGTAATAGCTCAAGTTGCAACACCACAATTGCTCTACATTAGGGAGATTTTACATACTAAAATATATAGTTTAACTGCATATCATTTTAATACACGTTGCAATTTGGGAAGTACATAGATATATGTATATGTTTTTATACAAAAGCTAGTAAGTATATAATTTAGTCGGATGCAACCGACTTCAAAATACGCGTTCACAGTTCAACAAAAGCTTTGTTGCCTTATGCTCTTAGAGATATGGTTGTGATTTAGTTTAATTCATACATGATTTAGTCAATCTAGCTTTAAAGTTATGAAACATATAAATATTTGTGCTTTAACGTAGATACAATAGCACTTTGTACAAGTATATATATTTATATATATATATAGTTTCGAGTCAAAATGTTTTTTCTATACGGACAATGATACTTCATCATAATAATTATAACTTAACATAATTAAACTTTGTGAACAGGTATTAATATGCATAGCACATTACTCGTTTATTGCTGCGATTGTATAAATATATATATATATATTAATTTTGGCATTCATACACAATTTGCTCAACCCTCAGGTCCTTTTCAACTTAGAACTACAAAACATAACTGTACAATTAGATAGATTCGGTTTCATAGATATCCTATAAACTACGTTTGGATAAGCCTCTGATCTTAAACCAGATGTTAACTGAGCATATATATGTATTTAGTAGATTGTGCGTCAAAGACGTAGGCGTGGCAACATTTAAACAGCTGTTTTTGGCTTATTAGCTTCGGCACGTTTGCGTTTAGCCCTCAGCTGCTGATTGCAGTAGACGCGCAAAAAGATGGCCACGAACACGATGAGCACTCCAAAGATGCCCAGCATCGTAATGCTATGTTGATAGATGAAGCACGAAAGCATGATGGCAACGGCCTACCAAAGAGCACAAATAAAGAAAACAGATGAGCATACAATGTGTGTTTGTGTGTGTGAGGCACTTACCTGGCGCACTGTCATGATAATAGTAAACACAACTGGCCCGAATACATCAATTGTGTGATAGATAAACAATTGGCCAACAGCCGAGCATATGGATAGAATAACCATGTCGAAGACAAACTTGGGATGCTATAAATTAAATTAAATTTGTTTAGCTGTTACAAATTCAAGAATACACAATGTGAATGTAAATATTCAATATTATACTAACTAAATAATAAACTATAAGGCTATAAACTACATATCATATGTTTTTTTAAGGCAACTCACTTCTGTGGCAAATGCCAGCGAGTCCATGAAGCCGCCCTGCATGGAGAGCGAGGCGCCCGTGAAAATGGATGAGAACAAATTGACGCCGCACATCATCTGGATCGAAGTCATTCCATAGCTCTTGAAGAGCGAGCCCTGCCAGTTGGCCGTGAAGCTGTCGAAGATCATGTACATGGAGAGTAGAAAGATGCCCGTCAAGGTGGTTACACCGCTGGCCTTGCTGCTATCCGCGGATCCACTCATAAAGAATATCATGCCCAGGGAAATGAGCAACGCCGTCACATACTCGTAAGACTCGTACTTGGCCTTGGACATGATTTTGCCCATCAGCATGACGGGTATAATCTTGCAGGACTTGGCCAACACCTGCGTTGGGAAGTTGACAAACTTGAGAGCCTCATACTGGAACCAGGCACTCATGATATTTGAGAACGAGGCGTACGAGTACTTGTAGAGCGGAGCACGATGCCGCGTTGTCGCCGGCTGCCACTGCAGATAGGCTAGAGCCACAAAGAAAGCCAGCATACGATTGGCGAAGACTAGAAACTGTGAGTCCTTGAACTTGGCACTTTCGCCGGCGAAATTTTGATAATGCTGCGTCATGATCTTCTCCTGCAGCACACCCCAAGTCAAATAGGAGACCATCAGGCCGCCAAAGCACCAAAGCAGCTGCACAGCCTCCTGCGAGCTGGTGCGCTTACTCGAACGCTCGCGCTCCATTGCTGCGCCATTGCTGCTACTGTTACTGGCAATGTGAATGACATCCACAGGCTCATAGCTGGAGTTGCCTGTGATGCACATATTGATGGCCGTGTGCAGAAAGGTCTTGTTGCCCCGCTCGAGATAGTTCGTGCGCTGCACATACTTGTAGATGAGATAGCCGGGCACAAAGACGCAGCTGTAGCCGAAGCAGTTGACCAACAGCTTCAGCAGCCATGCATAATCACTCGACTGTGACTCGATGAGCTGCGACAGAGTCACGTCCAGCGCATAGCTGCGAGTCGCCAGCGAGACACGCAACAGGTCCGTGAAGAAATGTATTACCAGCAGACTGGCAACGATGAAGGAGCTGCGAGTGTAAATAACCACATTAAAAGGTAAACACATATATATATATATATATAATTCTTGACAGCTAACCATATAATTAGCTCCGGTGCTCGGTTTCCCATCTTGTAAACGTACATGTGGCGACTTCTGCAACTTCTGCGACTTCTGTAATGATTGAAGTTCGAAAACGAATTGGCTGACGCGATATGAAAATGTTGATGCCAAATAATCACGCCGCTGGCATTCTAGCCGGCAAAGTCAAGTGTCATAAGTTCAATAACCGGGCAAAACAAGTTTTTGCATAATATTAGCCGAGCGAGCAGCAGCAGTGGCGGCAGCTAAACAATAAATAATTTGCTTCAGTGTATGTGTCGGGAAGTTTGTTTACATTATTAAAAAGTCGCGTGCCGAGATATTGGTTTTTGGTGTTTTTTTTATTTTTATTAATGAACGTGTAGCTATGCGACTTGATGGCACAGCCGTAACTCGTGCCGGCTGTGCAAATATACTATACGTGCAGCATCTCAATTTTGAGCAACTGCTTAAGAAAATAAGACTCAAATAACAAATGTTCGACAACAAGTGTGACCAGACATTGCTAGTGATAAAATCTTTAGCGCGGCGTTGCCAGACAGATTGATATTAATGGTAAGAACTACGGCAACGCAATTGTTAATATGTTTTACAATTTTGTTTCACAATTACAATTAATTTTAATTTGTCAACATTTGTATTGTTATTTTAAAATTCAAATTGCACTGCTGTTAATTTATGATTATGAAAAGTCAAAGGAACTAAACACTTGGAAGCCGGCCAGTTCGTTTGCTCAATGTCTGTGTGAACTAGTTCTGAACTGTTCAATACAACTCTGCTAGGCTGTACCTTATACGTTTTGCATTCTTTGTCGAAGCTGTGAGAGAAAATATTATTTGTGCTACAAAAATCAAATAAAATCGAACTACAAAAGGCATAGAAATAATCTAAAGTGTGCAAATAAACGTTTGCAGGAACAATTTCAATCAATTTCAATTATTGAAACTATCAGCACTCAATCGGCCAGCGAAAAACGCAATAAAACAAACAAAAGGACAACTTTAATGTAAGTAAATGCAAATATAAAAATTTATTTAACATATTAATAGCTTTATTATTAATATGCATTTGAAGTGTACAAAAACCATGTGTGTATCCATTAATGAGTCAGTTTTGCTGCTTTTTCTTGTTTTTCTTGTTGTTGTTGTGGCAACTATGTATTATATTTAGAATACATTCAAGCATTCATTATACATGAACTCATTTCTAAATATATATAAGTGTGTGTGTGTGTAGGTGTCTATAAAAGTCCAGAATACACATAAAAAGCATGCATAGTATTTGTCCCTACCCCAATGCAATTGTTATGTATGTATGTATATGGATGCTAAGCAGTGTTGAGCAACGGTAACAGATAAATGCATATACATGCATCAGGAATGCCAAATTTTCAATTTTTCCGTCAATTCTGGTTGTTTTTTTATGACAAATTGCGAGATGAATTTCAAAATGGCGGGAAGCAGGAAATCTCGATTTTTGTTTTTTTAAATGTATTGTTTTTGCGTTATTCATAGTCATATTTTAAAGCCGCAAGCAAAAAAATATCTACTGAGGCAATAGTTGGTGCTGGCAATTCAGCTGTTTTCCCGTCTGTTTTGGTGTTTCACAAACACAGAATGCGGCAGAAAATTGTGATCCAGCTGTATTTCGATGCGGATTTAGGAACAACAACCGTAGCACTGTGAAGTTCTGATCATGTTAAATGAAGGTGTATTTCTTAGTAAGATATTTTTCGATGAAAAGATGTCATATCAATATATCTTCATATAAAATGATGAGAATTTCGCATATAACCATAAAACATCATTTATCTACATCTCTAATATCTTTAGTTAATTCACCATCTGCAGGGAAATTAGCAAAAGATTTTATTGCACTAATGTACACATTTGACAGCTGTAAAACTACTTCTTGATCTTTATGGGATGTTAATCCTAGCCTTTATGGTAGCACTATTTTCCAGCAGCTGCAATTTGTCTACCTGTCTGCACTTGATGCGATTACCTGAAATGCAGTTTGAGGTGTATAAAACTGAATCGATTTTGTGTCTTTCTTTACAGTTGCGAACGAAGGTTCAACCCACGCACACACAAACGCAATTTAATTGTGACGAAAGTCTAAGGCAAACGGAAAATAATATTTGGAGCACTTATATAACGCAGATCTCTTGTGAAAGTCAAATATAAAGTTCGATCAATCATCTAAAAATGGTGCAAACTGGAATATCGCTGAATGAGCGTTTCACTCAAATGCAATCTCGCCAGCAACAGCCGTCGGGTGATGGGCAGCGGGGACGTAGAAGTCGCAGCCGTTCACGGAGTCGCAGTCGCCGGATTGTGGATGCAGCATCATCGGCGGCCAATTCGCGGCTGCTGCAGGAGTTTAAACGGAAGCACACCGTCCAGGCGGCCCTCAAATTGAAGCGCGTATGTGTCCAAAAACAAAACAAAACAAAAAAACAAGCAATACAACAAATAACAACAATAAATATTCTGGGATTGAGGAACTGACTGAACTGAGCAATTGACAAACGCAAGCGTTTGAGTTTAACCCATGACGTTCGGCTTGGCTGGGCAAGGACAAAGAATGGCAAAGAGCAGCAAATGAGCAGATGAGCGCCAGCAGAGGATTTGAGTATTTTGCTCAATAGAGCACTAGAGACATTCAGTCAGAGTTCGTAGCTAGCGCGCTGAGCAGCCAAGTCCGGTCCAGCCAGGCTCAGCCCAGACAAGATAAGATCAGCCCAGAAGTAGACCTCAATATAGATAAACCCACTTGTACTAGTAGACATCTATTGAATTCACACACACTGAACCGCTACCGCTTGGGCAGCGTCAAGTCGCATTCAGTTTGTTTAACGCAAAACAAAAACAATCCATCACAAACCTTATGCATCTTACAGAGAAGCTTGCGGACAACAGCTGGCGGCAACAAAGCGCTCCGTCAGGGGCCCAACGGAAGACCCGTGCGCTCCAGCAACGGCACTCGCCTGGCAACGTAAGCATCCCAACTAAAAAAAAAACCAAACACACACTTGTAGCTGTTCTTGACTGTGTGACTCATGTTCAGTCAAGGTCGAAGATTGCTTGCGAGCAGCTTTTGAATCAAAGCGCCAAGTGCTACAAGAACAACATATGTAAAACACATCTACTTTCTGCTTATTCCGCCTCTACAACCTCAATCACATATAACTAGCATGCGCGCAGATCTGATTGCCAACAATGGACGCGCGCGCCGCAGCAGCAGCATTAGTGCCCGACGGTCCAGCTCCGCGGCTGGAGGACTCCGCCAGCGCCTGGGCCTACGCCGACCCACTGTCGGTGGTGCAGCGGAGCGTGTGGCTCAACGTCGGCGCGGCTTAACACGACAGCAGCCGCAGCCGCAATTGCGGCAGCAGCGTGGCCGTTCACGCAGTCGCTCACGCGCTCGTTCACAAAGCCGCGGACGCGATCAGAGCCGAGGTCGTTCCCAAAGTGTCGGCCGTTCTCAGAGCCGTGGACGCCGCAGTCAGCAACCGGCTAACGGTGGCAGAGGCGTTGGCGGTGGCGTTGGCGGCGGACGTGCTCCGGGTCGTGTTTCAGTGAAGCAACGCCTGGGCGTGCGTGCGGGTGTGGCAGCAGCAGCTGGAGGAAAAGGAGCAGGCAGTAAACGACGTACCAATCGTCGGGGTAATAGCCAATTGCGTGGCGTCGCTGCCGGACGCATTGAGAAGCGTCGGAACTCGAACGCTGCACAGAAGACAGTGGCAGCTGCATCAACTAAACGCGGACGTAAAGGACGTGCACGTGGCCGGTGAGTTACAAAGTTTCCCTTTTTTTGTATGCCCTATATTGATGTTGAATTTGTTTTTCAGATCTGCTGTACGTGCTGCTGCTACTGCTGCTAATGCTGCTACTGCTGCCAGGCATCGCTCGCGCTCACGCTCAAGATCTCGGGCACAACAGGGACAGGGACAGGGGCAGGGTAATGCTGCTGCTGGCACTGCTGCTCCATCAAATGGACGACAAAAAGGTGCAGGCGCTGTTGGCGCTCGGCGCCGTGGACGCAGCTCACAGCGCACAGGTGGTAAAGTTGCCAAGGGCGTCAATAAAAATGGTGACAAGAAGAAGACCAACAAGAACACAGAAGCTGGCAAGGCAAATCAACAACAACAACAGGGTCGTCGCGGACGTAGTCGTGGTCGTGGTGGTCGCCCGGTTGCAGGTAAAAGCGTTACAAGCATGGCTCACTGCACGGACATCAGGCTGGACGGGAGCGCATAGCGACTTAACATGGAATTTTCTCTACTCTTGCTTTAGAAATTGACGTAATTAATCTAAGCTGTTTTTTTTTTTTTTGGATTTTTTCAACTTAGGTAAGCCGCAGCGTACCGAGGTTAAGCGCGAGGATCTGGACAAAGAGCTGGATCAGTACATGTCAACAACGAAATCAGAAATGGACTATTTGCTCAAGTAGAGCCCATCAGGCGATCAAGGAGAATTACCACCGCAAGGCAGTTTTTACTAATTTTTAAGTTGTGTCTTTAATACTAATTAGCTGTAAGCGTACAACATACAACTAGCGACACCGAACGGATTGGTGTATTTATGCACGTTAGCTCTAGCTAAGGTGGCACTCTGTAAATAGCATAACGTATAAGTAAATGACTTTGTTTGCATAATTACAATCGAAATGTTTGTATTATGTGCAGCTAAATACAATTGACTCCTTGTTTAAACTAAATGCTATTGTGTGTATTTTTGTGTGCTATTTGTTCAGCGGCATTGCCTTATGCCAGACTAAACAAGCCTTCTGGCCAAGTGCCGGAAATTAGCTTTTGGGCGACTCTGTTTACTTGTGTTTGGCCAGCGTGTAAGCGGAAGCAAATAAAATGGACGAACACAAAAAAAAGACAAAAAAAAAAAGAAAAAGTAACCCAAACATTGTTCTGACCATCCCTTGTGGCGTAGGAAGATAAATGTATTTATTTGCTGTCGAATCTTTCTTTTTGTTCTTTTCGTGGAATGCTTTACTCTGTAAGATGAAATGGGGGATAGGGTATATTTGTTCGAAATCGAATAAAAGGTAGAGTTCGTATCAGTTGGGTGAGGTTGTATGGCATATGTACAGGATATATGCCATACTTATTTGTATAAACAATATGTTTAATAAATATAGCAATTATTTACGAAAATTGGATATTTGCATTACAATAACATTTTTGTGGATCAAAAGGTTTTTCTTTAACTTTTCCTTGCAATCAATTTAAGCATTACATTTGCCCTAAAGGGGAGTAAAAAATACTTCGACAGGTTGAAGGACATATTTACTCAAGGGAGTTGCATGTTATTACTGCCATCTTTAAAATTTCAAATAAAATAAGTGGTAGTTAAACATTCTCTTTAAATGAATACAGGGCATATCGCTAGCTGCTACAACAGTTTTTGCGCTTTAAGGTGATATCTTCTTGGCGTTTCTTTCTTTGTTGTCAGGATTCTAGTTTTATCTGCTAAGCGATTATTTTTAATTTCTGTGATTGATTGCCCAGGTGGAAGACTGTGGCATGGCGTAAAGCGAGGTTCTGTGTGGTATGAGTCGAAGCTAACAAGGTGTTGACAAAGATTTGTTTGAGCAGGGCTGGCGCAGCGAATAGAGTTTTGTCGTTTTAATTAAATTCCATCCGTGTGCGTTGCCTGAAGCATCTGAGTGGAATAGTTGCGGCAACATTGTGGCTGGCAGGTGCCAATTCATTAAGCTGCACCACTCACTCAATCAGTCTGCCAGCCACTAAGTAGCGAAACATGTTTCGGCAACCATCAGGGCACTCGGGCTGCTCCTGCTGCTCCTGCTGCTCCTGATGCTGCTGCCACTCCTGCTCAATGCGATTAACTGACATCAATAAGCCATGGCTGTAACTAATCACCATCAGCCTGAGCATCTCCACTGCACAGCCAGCCGGCTAATTAACACAAAATGGCCATTTGTTGCGCCTCCTAATTGCATAGAATGGCTAGGAATATGCGTCCTAGCTGAAGTTATCGCCCACATGGGACGCTCCTCATTAACCCCTTTTCCGGCCAGTCAGCTGCTTCAAACATTAGACAATTCAACAATTTATAAGCAATTAGTAAATGTTGCAGGCGAACACGTTGCTCCATAATTAGGGAATTCAATTTATATGCACACCTTTTGGGCATCTCCAAAAGGTCCTTCTCCAAACACAACAATGTTGCTAATGATGTTGCCAAGAAGGAAAAATGAAATCGACATTAGGCTGAGGTCCTAATGTTGTGCCAAGAGCTATGCTAACAATGCCATTCATTTAAATAGAAACAAAATAAATACTATAAAATGTTTTTTTTCCTAAATTTATATTTATAAAAACTTGAGTAAATCAAACTATATATAGATTAATATTATTATTAATATTTAATAAAATAAAATATTTAAAAAGAAAATTTGATTTCCACTAAAATGGAATTTCTCTAACATATTTTTATTTATTTAATTCATTTTGTCCAGGCCAAACAATGTGATTCGGCTTTTGCCATGATGTCGAGGACTTTAACTTATCAGCCCTGCTACGTAATACCTGCTGGCTTAGGGGCGCCCGTAAGTTGGCCATCAGGTGCCAAGTTGTGTGGGAAAGCAACAGAGAAACCAATTTGACTAATCTGCGCAGCAAAAGTGGCTTGTGGCCTAAAAAGCGACAGCCACTCCGTTAGCAGGTGAAAAAGGCAAAGCTTTAGGCAAATTTCAAGTCCATTTTGTGTTTTGCGGATTACACTCGAAATGCTTGAACAGTAATCAAGAACCTGCGGCCTTAATCTCCTTGAAGCTGTACTTATTGCGTTAGACCTGCGAATAAAATATCACATTTCCTTGTTAGAGCCCCAACCGTGGCTAATTGCCAACATGAAGGTCAACAGCTTCGACAGCTGTTTTAATCAATTACATGCATGACTGCAGCTCAGCCACATTTGTGGTGTCAGCAAACACGCGCGCAATGCGAGCAAAGGACAACAAAAACCAAAATCAACAATAATTACCAGCTGTTGACCATCTCAGTCAGTCACAATATATAACGTCACAGCTCAATACACGACACGTGGCTTGGTGCTTCATAAGAAAAGCAAACATTACGCACTAATCCGGCTCAATCAGCGCTTATCTGGTGTAAGGCAACAAGTTTGTTTTCCTTCTCTTATCAGTTTGTGTTAAGAAAACAAATTTCGATTTCTTTAAAATATTATTTTTACAAGTATGAAATGACTTAAAAGAATATGTTGTTTTAATTAATTATGAAATATTTATTTATATTTTTATTTATAATTTATTTATATTATATAAAATGTATTATTTTTAATACATTTTTGTTTTTATAATTTAATTAAATTTTAGATCAATAATAATCCTCATATGCTTGATCTTTTGTTATTAGAATCTCATAATTTTGCATGTGGATTAATGCTTACTTTCTCGGACAGATTGAACAAGTATTTAATCATATATAAATATATATATATATATATATATATATATATATGAGTTTATAATCATATATATATATACATATATCTTTATAGCTTACATTTTTAGAGCTAGGGATCACCAAGTGCTGTAGTTAGACAACTATTGATCATCCATGTAAATAGACCTATAAATTATAAAGTTTATTTATTGAGCTTTGCAAATATATATTTTTGAATAAATTTAGCTGTTCATTAATTTTATGAAACATAAATCTATTATTTATACTTTTAAGTAGATCGATAAAACCCATCAATACTTGTAGAGAAATTGGTAGACATTGCATAGCTTAATTTGATAATTCACTAATATTAAATACCTAAAAAACAAAGTTTTTTTTATGGCAATGCTACTAAAAATCAATTCGGAAATAAATGGCAAATCGTATGTGAGCGAAATGCCATCGCAAATGCCATTTGGATTTTATTCACGCCTTGCACGCCCGACACAAAGCTAATGAAGCGTCAAAGTGTTGAATGGCAATTCCCTATACAGATGAATGGAGGTATGTGAGTGCGTGGAAGTGTGTTGTGTTGTGTTGATGTGTGTTGATGTGTGTTGATGTGTGTGTGTGTGTGCGCGAGTGTGTCACATAACAAATAAGCCAAATCCGGCAGGTAATGAGCTTTTTCTTATGAAAATGTGCATGTGTGAACAATTGAGCGATCAGCGCTTGTTTCCTCTGTGATTTGCGTTTTGCGTATTCTGTTTATATTTACACGGCATTGTTTGGAAATGCAAATGCTGAATGCCGGCTGTTAAATTTCGAATGAAGTTCGCCGATTCGAAGGTGTTGCCAAATGCTGAAAATGTTATTCCCAGTGCCGCCATTAGCCAAGGCCAAAGCAAATAAACTGCATGGCGGCTAAGGCTAAGGTTGAGGATGAGGCTGAGGGTCTGAGCGAATGCCAGCGGGGCAATCAATTTCACGCTTCCACACATATCCTTCAGCCACCCACCCACACACATGCCTAAGAGTACATGTCTACTTTTCACTTTGTCTCGTTCTCTCTTTCGTCTGCCTTTTTTTTGTATGCTGCTGCCCGTACAATATAATTGTCTCGCAGAACTCTCTTCTTCAGCTTGTTTTCGTCGACCGACGCCATTTTGTCGTGCACTTTGCGGCTGGCGTCGCTTTAGCGCTTAGTCAACAGCTCAACAGCGTCTTTGGCACGCCCCACGAGATATGCAACAGAAAATTTTTATATCCTGAACCCATTGAAAATGGGAAATCAGGGTATAATGGTTTTGTTAAAGTGTATGTAACAGGCAGAAGGATAAAGTATATATATTCTTAATCAGCTCGACGAACTGAGTTGATTTAGCCCTGTCCGTCTGTCTGTCTGTAGCAGAGCGCTCGCATATTCGTGCGTACGTATGTGTGTGAGTATGCGTGTGTGTATGCGTGTGTGCATGTGTTGCGTGTATGTTAAATAAGTATAAAATGTTTGGAATATCGGCTCATCCGCAGGGTTCAGGGGATCTCCTAGTCGGGTACCACCGACTAGAGCTTTCTTACTTGTTTTTATTAATATTTTGAAAATTTTTTTGTTTACTTTGTTTAATAATTTACCATATGAAAAGCATTAAACATATCGATCTTTAGTTAAAGACTGATAGACATCAGCGCGTCGTTGTCAAGGGCCACAAATCAGCAATCAATTTAAAATTTACAATAGTTTTACTGTAAGTGTGGCGACTGAGAAGAGAAGCCCAAAATGAAATGTCTAACAAAATCGTTAAACAATGCTTAGATGGTAGTCTTGTTTAAACTAAAAACTATAACTAAGCGATTCCTATAAAGAAATGACAAGCTGCAATATGATAAGAACAGAGCAAAAGTTGTTAACTTTTACGTTTTGTTAAAGAAAGTACATCTGATGGCAATTTTGATATTATTAAAATAATTTCTCTAAAAACATTAAGTCTTTTGGTAATCAGGCAATTTTTATATATTTTAACAAAATGTTTTGCATCACAACATGTTACTCACCATTATCCTAAAACCGAAATTATACAACATTATATTAACTTAATTTAAATGAATATCAGCATTGATATCAACAGTGTCTTAAAATTCACTTTAATGTTCTATGCTTAAGTCGCTATTATTGTATTCATTATTGTTATCATATACATACATATGTATATGTATGTTACAGCTTTATAATAACATTATTATCAATAACATTAATATAATTTTCAACATAAAAACAGAACCAATATATAATATTAAAAAAAAAAAAAAAAAAAAAAAAACCCAACAAAAACTTAATGATCATAAACACTTGGATCATTATACTATGACTACAATTATTTTAATTTAAACAATTGCTTAAAGCTACAACAATTCCACTTAATATATTTAACATATTCTTAACTATTAATATTAAAAAAAAAAAAAACAACCAAAAAAAAAAACAAAAAAAAAAAAAACAACAAAAAAAAAAAACAACAAAAAAAAAAAAACAACAAAAAAAAAAAACAACCAAAAAAAAACAACCAAAAAAAAAAAATCACATTATACCCTGATTTCCCATTTTCAATAAGTTAAGGGAACAAAAACACAAAAAAAAACACAAAAAAAACACCAAAAAATAAAACAAAAAAAAAAAAAAAAAAAAAAAAAAAAAAAAAAAAAAAAAAAAAAAAAAAACAAAAAAAAAAAAAAAAAAAAAAAAAAAAAAAAACA